>CM060374.1:119870066-120070617 GCA_030545235.1 Helianthus tuberosus
TAAAACGTGCACCTGGTAAATGTTTGCCCTAACGGGCCTTCCTTGTCATTAATTTATTCGCGAACGTTACGCGATTTAGGTCCTTGGTGAGCATGTTCTATTTGTCATACTTTGGACTGTTCCTCCGTCAAATCTGTAATTTGTTAGACTCCCGTTATCTTCAGATGCGAGTGTCCTTCAACCAAAACATTTACAAGAGTTAGTAATATCACTTCAATAATTGCCCGTATTATAATACAAGGCTTTTCTACTATACGCGTCAACACGCATAATTTCGTCAACTATGTTTATCATTTAATTGAAGTAACGTGTATTACACGATTACCCTATGTGTTGTTCACAACACTTTAATCATGTTAACCATTAATATACATGTACTTACCGGATTTGCGATCAAGCCTCGAACCGAACACATTTTACTCTTTAACCATGAGCTCTGATTACCAACTTGTAACACCCTTACTATTATAAAAGGGTTTTAGTACTAAAAACGACAATTAGTTGTGCATTTACATATACACATCACATATAAAAATACGGGTTTATTAAAAAACTTTTACAGTTTAAAAGTTTTACAACAAAATGTAGTTAGGTTCGTGTTTTGAAAGTTACGACATAAGGCCGTGCGGAAGCTTTAATCTCATGTGTTCGGTTCTTCGATTAGCTTGATCTTCGTCCGGAAACTCTTGACATTCACCTATGACCAAAACCAACTTAAAAGTTAGCTTTGGTAGTTAAATAACATGTTTAAACAAGTCATATGGGTCAAAACAACAAAATTCAACAATTTTCGGAATTTAGGGGCGTCGCGTTATGCTACGGGGTGTCGCGCTACGCCACGCCCCATTTTTGACAGAATGTTGCAGCTTTTCTGCTGCATTTGCCCAGCTCCGTTTTCGATCGAAATTCTTACTTCAAAGCTTCATAACCTTTGATCTAGATGTCCGTTTTACTTGATTCTTTTTCCTATGCGATCGTAATTTGATTCTCCATCTCATGGAATTAAAATCTGACTTCTGAATTCACAAAATTTCAGATTTCAAGCTCTCGGCTTGAAATTCAATTATAACTCCTTTTGACCTGTTCATGATTTTATCAAACAAACTTGGTTTTCAATGGGTTTACTTTTTTGAAATTGAAGCTTTGAAGACGGGCTTTCAAAGCTTATAAAGGATGTCGGTCATCAATACCCGGGAACTGGCCTTCAAAGCTTTAAATTGAAGCAAACCTCATTGTTATCTAATCTTGCGGCTGCCAACATCTTTAATTACATTAGGTCAGTTAAATTATATTCTTATTATGTATATTCCACTAAACACTACAACACCCCCTATTTGTAATTATATTCTTCTTATGTATAAAATGTTATAAATATAAGGTTGATCTGTACAATATTTTGTTAATGGACCAGGTTTGTTTTTTTTAAAATACCTATCTGATTGTGACCATCTTGTTTTGTTTACTACATTGTTTGATTTGCTTATAAATTTTTTAACAGCATCTGGGTATTCGAAATCAAAGAACTTGGTTCCAGCTCTTTTGTCTTGAAGATGTTTTTGTTTATGTTTAGTAAATCTCAATGTAGATAGGTTTTTCGTTTTTTTCAAGTATTAATTTATTATAACATCCGCCTTAATAGAGAAGTGGGTATCTGCTATATGGGGGTTAGGATACCCACCCGAAACTGTAGTAGCAAGCTGATGGATATCGGAGGTAACTGAATTTAATCAAAGAAAGTGCTCATCATGAATGAATCAGATTACATCTCTGATTGGCATGTGGCTCTAAAGCTAAGGTGAGTTTAGTTTTAATGATTTGAAGACTAATTAGCTAACAATGGAGTTGCTAACAGTAGTTCGACAGAGTGCGGTCAGGTGATGGCTAGCCGGTTAAAACGCTACCATATTAATCTTACAAGGGTGGTTGACATTTGCTCTATGATGGTAATTACATTGCCATATGCCTTGCTTTTTTGTCTTCATTATGATTTTATGCCATGTCTACGTTAAAAACCCAAAACACTGGGATTGGGAGTTGGCCAACGAGACCAAACCCATATAGGTACGTTATAAACTTAAAACACTTTAAACAACACTTTTAGCGGTTTATTTGTTTAGTTTGTTAATTACATGATTTAAATGCAAATGAGGAATCCAAAGGAAGTTGAAAAAGATCAATACAACGAGTTTTACAAGAATACGTTCAACGAGTTTCTTGATCCTCTTGCATTCACTCACTTCACCACCGAGGTATTTACCATTTTAGTTTTTTTTTTTAACAAATTGCATATTACGTAAATTTCTTGTGTTTTAATTTTTATAATTAGTGCAGGGTGAAGTAGAATTTAGAAGTGTTATTTACATCCCTGGAATGGCACCGATGAACAATGAACATGTAGTAAATCCCAAAACAAAGAATGTCCGTCTTTACGTGAAACGTGTATTCATTTCAAATGATTTTGATGGCGAACTGGTAAATATTTTGCTATTAGTTTTAACAAGTCAATAATCGCCCCGACATACTTTAGTTAAATATTTTGAAACTGATTCTTGATATGCAGTTTCCAATATATTTGAGCTTTGTAAAGGGTGTGGTTGATTAAATGATCTTCCTCTAAATGTTTCACGAGAAATTCTTCAAGTGAGTCGAATCGTATGTTCAAAATTTCAACTTTACCTGATTATAATATATATTACCTTAATCTTATATATTAAAAACAAACTGCCGTTTGTTTCTTGTACTACAGGTAAGAATAATGCGAAAGAGGCTTGTTAGGAAAACGTTTTACATGATTCAAGAACTTGCAGACAGTGAGAACAAAGAGGTTGGTAAAAGAACACTTTGAAACATTTCTTTTCTATTTTTTTTCATTAAGGTATACATATACATATATATGACTTGAATTTGGTGAAATAATTGTAGGATTATAGAAAGTTTTGGGATAATTTTGGCAAGTTTGTCAAGTTGGGATGCATCGAGGACACCGGAAATCATAAAAGAATAACTCCGTTGTTGTGGTTTTTCTCATCTAAAAGTGAAGATGAATTGATAAGCTTAGATGAATACATCGATAATATGGATGAAAAGCAGAATGCAATTTATTATATTGCAACAGACAGCTTGAAAAGTGCTAAATCTGCTCCGTTTTTGGAGAAGTTGGTGCAAAAGGGTATCAAGGTATGCGTTTTTATCAAATCCTTCTCAGTTTATTAACAACTTCTACTTTCAAATTTGTTTTAGAGTAAAATGCCATTTTCTTCCCTGAGATTTGGCCAGTTTTGTGACTTTCGTCCAAAGGTTTGTTTTTCCGCGTCTGGATCCAAAGTGTTGAAATCTTCTCATTTTCATCCAGCTCGTCAACTCCATCAATTTTTCTCCGTAAAGCCAGGGGTATTTCCGTTTTTTTTATTAACTTAAAGGGCAATTCGGTCCTTTTCAGGGGTATTAAGTCTTTTTACATAAAGTGAAAAAGACCGAATTGCCCTTTAAGTTGGCAAAAAAACGGAAAACCCTGACATAACCGAGAAAAATGGATGGAGTTGACGAGCCGGATGAAAATGGCAAGATTTTAAACCTTTTGGATCTAGTTGTGGAAAAACAAACCTTTGGACGAAAGTCGCAAAACTGACCAAACCCCAGAGACGAAACTGGCATTTTCCTATTTGTTTTATATCTTAATCGATCGAATGATTTTGTGGGTCCCATCTTTGAAGGTGTTATATTTAGTTGAGCCTATTGATGAAGTGGCGATTCAGAACCTACAGACATATAAAGAAAAGAAATTTGTTGACGTAAGCAAGGAAGATCTCGAGCTTGGTAAGTTGACCTTTGACCAATCGTATTCCTTTAATGGTGAAATCCCACGTTTTATGTTATCGGATAATAATTTACGACTTGTAGGTGACACGGATGAGGTCAAAGAGCGAGAAAATAAGCAAGAGTATATCGCTCTTTGCGACTGGATGAAACAACAGCTAGGCGACAAAGTTGCGAAAGTACAAATCTCAAACCTTCTGAGTTCGTCCCCTTGTGTTCTCGTGTCTGGCAAGTTCGGGTGGTCTGCTAATATGGAACGGTTGGTATTCGTTTAAAAAGGATTATAACGTTAAACAGTTATTTTCCCACTTCGGTTTTGTACTTAACTTGTGAAACGCAACGTTAATTATCAGGTTAATGAAAGCACCTTAATTATAAGGTTAATTATATGGTTAATGCATCACATAGCGTGCCACAAGCTACAAACAACTAAGGCGTCGCCACTGCAACGTGCGGTCGGGTTCTTAAGGTAAATTATGTTTTTTTGGTAACCCATAACATGTACATTAGGCATTTCGAATGACAGAGATTTAGATGGTTGTGCTTTTGTAACATTACATTATATATATTTTCTATTCTGCCCTATAACCACATCAAGATTAACCTATGATAGTGGTGTCATTTAACAAGTTATTCCTTTTGGTACACTATATTATGAATTGTTCATTCTCCTCTTTTCTGTTTTCCAGCTTGTTGCGGTGCGACTATGGAGTCCCTGGGATCTTTGCACGTCTGAAGGTACATAAGTTGTGCTCACATTCTTGTCAATTCTTCTTATGGGTGGCAAATGTAAGATTAAATATGTCACACCCCAACCGATGGCGGAAACATCAGGGCGCGGCACTGAGCGGAACAAATTGTCCAGGAGAAATCCATAACAACTAAATTACCAGATAATTAACATTATGTCCCATACCATAACTTATGGAATAAAACAGTTATTACAAACATAGTTATCTCAAAGACAAATCATAGTTTCGACAACTCAAATATTAATTGTTTGTTTCTAGACTCTCCTAAGCTCGATTTCCACATAGTAGGAATACCACAGCATCCTAAACATCTGTCACATACGTCAAAATAACAGTCAATACACATAGTGTAAAGGTGAGCATGCAAGTTTGTAGTATAATAGTAGCTAAAGCGTTTTACGCATAACCAACATGTAACATGTAAGGACCTGCAAAAATATCCCACAACACTCCGTAAATGAAAACCCGGACCCTAAAACCCTAATCCTTGTGAAAAACTCAAGAAATTCAATTTTATTGATCGCTCGCGGGCTGCGTAAAGACTTAAGGAAAGCTTACGCGGGGAACGACAGCTTGAAAGTTCTCCGGATAAGCTTTAAGCCACGTGTCAGACATGTGGCAAGCCTACATGTGACACGGTAGCCCTAGCCGTAGCTAGAGTGGCCCTCGCGGGCCGCGACAACCTCAAAAATCAGCTATAAATAGATCTCTGCATGGCCTGTTCTCTGTGCTCGTAAATCTCTTACAAAAACGTCAAAATTCTGTTTAAAACAAGTGTTTAAGTGTCGAGACGCTGCTACGATTACAGGGTAATAACTCGATCACTACTACGATACAATGTCCGATCGATTGAAACCGATCCGATAGATGTTTAAGTGCTGCCCGAATCCGGGCTATACTTTGTCATTCGTCGTGAGGGTTATGATTTCGTGAGTTTATCGTAAATGTTGTATTAAGTTACTAACCTAGTTTCGTGTGCATTGTTATTTAACTAGGTTACGAGGCTAAATCAGTAGGCAAAACTCTGTCCAGTCAACTTGCAATGTGAGTCATTCTCTTTTTACCAAATGGTTTCCAAAACCCTATTTATTTTCAAAGTTATAATTACAGGGATTAAGTCTTTGTAGTCTTCAATTACAGCCGGTATGTGGGGTTTTGTATACATTACTTGATAATCGTCACCATTGGACAACGAGTTAGCCAATGGGTAATATAACCATAGTCACAGAACAGGTCGAGTGACAAATACCGTTGGGTAGTTGGTTGACATAAACATTGTAATTGCCCTTAATACTGTAATTTATAACAATGTGTCATTTTGTGCAAATTGGATGACTCGCCAGTATTTCCCCGCTGATAAAATCTTTTTAAACATGTTTCAGGTGATTTATTGTGAACCAGGAAAAGTGTCGCGTAGCACTAACAGCTTGAAGGAAGTGGCTCAATAAATAAATAAACATGTTTTCTGTAAACCGGGAATTTCCCTGTAAAAATTCCTCTATTGTAAATTATGGGGTTTATCCCAAAACGTGAAATAAAATAATCGGGTATTTTCAGTTTAAATGATCCTGTTTAAATTTCTGCTGTCTAATTAATACCAATACCACGGGTTTTCTGTCCCGCAGCATTCGAACCGGGAAACTGGATCGGGGGCCGTGACAGAAAAAGGTGGTATCAGAGCCACTGATTTAAGCCAATTAAGTATTTGAAAAAAAAAACTTAATTTTCCAATTTGCCATTTTGTGATTCTGTGAAAATTTAATTTAACCAATAAAATTTTAACCTAAATTTGTGTGTTTCTTCATGTGTGCTAACAGCATGAATCAACTGTCGGAGGCATTCCAAAACTTTACAATCCATACCACCGATATGGATATAACAGAAACCTCATCTGGCTATCAAGCAGATACTGAGGAACTACTGGTATTCCAGGCCCAGCCCCAGGAAAAACCCAAGCCTAAAAATAGAAGGAGAATCCTGGACTGGAAACGTGGACGAAGGAAGAAGCCAGCAGCCCAAAAGGTGAAAAAGACAGAAGATCCAAAAGATAATGGGAAGGGAAAGGAAGTTGGAGAGAGTTCCGGGCAAGCCCAGGAAATGCCACCGTGGGAGGAGCTTGATCGAAAACTTGCAAACTGTGACCTCATCAGACCTACACACGAGACTCTTTTCAATTTTCCTGCCCAATCTGAACTTCCAATTAATTTAGAACCAGCTATCCCAGAGCCTATTGTCAACACACAACCTGTTACAGGCTAGCTGTAAGAGTGGTGGACGAGCGACTGGCATTTTCAGAATTTCATGAATAACCCCAATGTTTATTTTCTCCAGTTTGATCCTGAACACGCACCATTTCCACCTATGAGCGCAGAAAACGTTGCTGAATTAGGCCACTACGGCGAAGAACTGGTGGATGCCGGAAATCGGATCCGGGACATGGGGGAAAGAATCACATGGAAATACGACGAGAGGGAGCGTCGTTTCTGAGAAAGCCAGCTAACTGTGATGATGGAATGTTTGTATAATACTAATATGTAGAAAAAAATATATAAATAAATAAATATATATATATATATATAAATATGTATATAAATAGTAAATCTAATAATAATAATATAATATTGTATAATAATAACTAACAATAAAACTTTTGTAAAATAGATGGTTTGTATCGACGCATAATATTATAAATATATATGAATGTCGCAAGGTCGACGGTTTTGGCTATATGTGTTGACGTGATTATGTGTCATGATTGCTTTGTTGTATTTGGTTGCTATCTCTTCTGTGACAGTAATATATATATATATATATATATATATATATATATATATATATATATATATATATATATTGTTAATGATTCAGATGGAAAACGCAGAAAACCAACTAGCAAATGAAGTTAACCAATCTGAACAAAACAATGAGGATCATTTTCTTAATAGGCAAGATATAGAAAATATCGTTGCTCAGGGAATAGCCAATGCTATCCCGACAATTGTTGTTGCCGTTAAGAATCCTGCTGAACCTTCCCAAGTCAACCACAGCAAACGCACTCGCGATGATAATTTTAGTCACAGTGTAAATGGAGGCGGCAATAATGATAATAATGTGGTTCATGCCCCATTTCTTAAGAAATTGAAAGTTGCAACACCTGGTTGCACTTATAAAGAATTTCTTGCCTGCAAACCAGTTGAATTTGCAGGCAATGAAGGGGCGATTGCTGCACTGCGTTGGTTAGAGAAGACCAAAGCAGTAATTAAAATCAGTAAGTGCGCAGAGGAAGACAAGGTTATGTATGCATCCCACCTTTTCAAGAAAGAGGCGTTGGAATGGTGGAACACGGTGCTACAAGCTAAGAGAGGTGACGTGGCCTATGCCATGAGTTGGGAAGAATTTAAGAAATTGGTGGAAAGAAAATTTTATCCCGACTATGAAAAGGAACAAATGACAAATAAGTTCCTGAACCACCGGATGGTGGATGTTGATTGTCGGGGGTGTATTTCGAAATTTTTCGAGTATGCGAGAATTGTGCCAACTCTGGCTTCGCCAGAACCGGTACTTATTTCTCGCTATATTTGGGGTTTAATTAGCGAGATTCGTGATTTTGTCAAAGTTGCGAGACCTCGCAAAATTTACGATGCTGTTGAATTGGCCAATACCTTGACAGACGGACTGGTGCGCACGAGAGAAGAAAACAGGAAAAATGAATTAGCCCAGAAAATTACCCAAGGATTCCGTGGTAGTAATTTCAAGAAAAAGTGAACTGAGCAATCTTCCACACCTCCATTCTGCAAAAACTGTCGAAAGAAACATTTTAGTAAATGTCATGAGAAGTGTAATTTCTGCAAGGCACAAGGGCACCGAGAGGAGGAGTGCAGAAAGAAATCAATGATTTGCTTCAATTGCGGAGAAGCAAGGCATTTTAGAACAGAATGCTCTAAACTGGTCAAGCCAGCTGATAACAAGGCCAAACCTGCTGAAGGAACTAATAAGAAGAACGCAAGAGCCTTCCAGCTGACTACCCAGGAAGCAGATCTGATTCCAGATGTGATAACTGGTACGTTTCTTGTACATGACGTTTACGCGAAAGTATTTTTTGACTCTGGTGCAAACCAAAGTTTTATAAATACTTCGTTCTGTCAAGCTCCTAAGCAACCTTTAACCAAACTTAGGCAGATTTATACAGTAGAAACGGCAGATGGAAATTCTGTTAATATAGACACGATTTGGCATGAAGGAAAGATAGAACTCTTAGGTCATAAATTTTCTGCAAACCTGCTACCTATGAATTTAGCTGGATTCGATGTCGTGCTAGGAATTGATTGGTTAGTAGCTAACCATTCTCGAATCCTTTGTGATAAGAATTCCATAGAAATCCATACACCCACAGGAGAAGTAATTTTGATTACAGGAGATAAATCACGTAAACCAATTAATGAAAGTTGCCAGTTATGAACGAAAACAAGGAATAGTGTATATGATTTCGGTAATCATTAACATTAAAAGTAAAGAACTTAAGGAAATCTCAGTAGTATCAGAATACCCAGATATATTCCCAGAAGAATTACCTGGATTACCACCAGATAGAGAGGTAGAGTTTAGAATTCATCTAATTCCTGGAACTACACCGATAGCTAAGGCACCCTATCGGTTAGCACCCACAGAAATGTTAGAACTGAAAAAGCAGCTAGACGAATTGCTAGGCAAAGGATTCATACAACCTAGTTCTTCCCCTTGGGGAGCACCAGTGTTGTTTGTGAAAAAGAAAGATGGTTCAATGCGAATGTGTATCGATTATAGGGAATTGAATAAAGTTACAATTAAGAATCGATACCCATTACCTAGGATTGATGATCTTTTTGATCAACTTCAGGGAGCTAGATATTTCTCTAAGATAGACTTGCACTCCGGATACCATCAGTTAAAGGTACAAGAAGAAGACATACCTAAAACTGCTTTCAGGACTAGGTATGGTCACTACGAGTTTACAGTCATGCCATTTGGGCTAACTAATGTTCCTGCAACATTTATGGACATGATGAATAGGATCTGTAAACCATATTTGGATAAATTCGTAATTGTCTTCATCGACGATATACTTATTTATTCCAAAAGTCAGGATGAGCACTGTGAGCACCTACATGCACTCTTAACCCTGTTAAGAAAGGAAAAGCTTTATGCCAAATTCTTGAAGTGTGAATTTTGGTTACAAGAGGTGCAATTTTTAGGACACATGGTGAATCACAACGGAATTCACGTAGATCCTTCTAAGATAGAAGCGATCACAAATTGGAAAGTCCCTCAATCAGCTACCGAAGTTAGAAGTTTTCTGGGATTAGCTGGATACTATCGACGTTTCATTAAGGACTTTTCCATAATAGTTGTTCCATTAACTAAGCAAACCTGTAAACAGTTAAGTCTGAATGGGGACCTAAGCAAGAAGAGGGCTTTAGAATTCTAAAGCAAAGATTAACAAATGCCCCAATACCTGCCTTACCAGACGGAACGGAAGATTTTGAAGTCTTCTGCGACGCTTCCAAGCTAGGATTAGGATGTGTGCTAATGCAACGCAAAAATGTAATTGCATATGCATCAAGGCAGTTAAAGAAGCACGAGGAAAATTATACGACCCATGACTTAGAATTCGGAGCATTAATTTTTGCCCTTAAGATTTGGAGGCATTATATGTACGGAAGTAAGTTTACAGTCTATACAGATCATAAGAGTTTAAGGTACATATTTGGGCAAAAAGAATTAAACATGAGGCAAAGAAGATGGATGGAAATTCTAAGTGACTACGACTGTTGATATTCAGTATCACGAAGGGAAGGCAAATGTAGTAGCAGATGCCTTAAGTCGTAAGTATCATGAGAAGCAAAGACGAGTTCGTGCTCTTAGATTAAATCTACAGTTAGATTTAATGGAACAACTAAAGAATGTTTAGGAAACAGCAATCAAGGATGTTGCTGAAGGAATGAAAGGACGGATAAAAGAATTGGAGCAAGGGACTGATGGAATTTGGAGATTTCGACCGGATTTGGGTACCTAAGCAAGGAAATTTAAGAGATAAGATTTTAGAGGAAGCTCATAAATCTAGATATAAAATGCACCCTGGTAATAATAAGATGTACCAAGATTTAAGAAATAACTTCTGGTGGATAGGAATGAAAAAGGACATAGCTAGATATGTTTCTAAGTGTCTAACTTGTTCACAAGTTAAGGCAGAGCACCAGAAACCTTCAGGGTTACTCCAACAGTTAGAAATGCCTGTATGGAAATGGGAACTAATAACAATGGACTTTGTTACTAAGTTGCCCAAAACCAGGAAAGGTAACGATGCGATCTGGGTAATTGTAGATCGATTAACCAAATCAGCTCATTTTCTACCCATGAAAGAAACCTTTAGCATGGAAAGATTGGCTAAGTTATACGTAGACGAGGTAGTATCACTACACGGAGTCCCACTCTCCATTGTGTCAGATAGGGATAGTCGTTTCACTTCGCATTTCTAGACAAGTTTCCAAAAAGCAATGGGAACCCGACTAAATTTAAGTACTACATACCATCCCCAAATAGATGGACAGAGTGAAAGGACGATCCAAACCCTGGAAGACATGCTCAGGGCATGTGTAATAGATTTTGGTGGAAACTGGGATGACCACCTACCTTTAATCGAATTCTCCTATAACAATAGTTATCATGCAAGCATCGAGGCTGCCCCATTTGAAGCACTGTATGGACGAAAGTGCCGAACTCCAGTATGTTGGGCGGAAATAGGAGAAAACCAATTATCAGGTCCCGAAATTGTACAGGAAACCACCGACAAGATAACTCAGATCAAGGAAAGACTAAAAACGGCTCGAGATCACCAGAAAAGTTATGCAGAAAATCGACGTAAGCCGTTAGAATTCCAAGTTGGAGACAAGGTACTCTTGAAAGTTTCTCCTTGGAAAGGGGTAGTTCGGTTCGGTAAGAAAGGAAAGCTGAGTCCAAGGTACATAGGACCATTCACAGTTACCCAACGAATAGGACCAGTAGCCTATCGCCTACAGCTCCCAGAAGAGTTAGCCGGGGTACAGGATGTGTTCCATGTATCTAATCTCAAGAAGTGTTTGTCTAACGAATCCCTGGTAGTACCTCTTCAAAATATAGAGGTAAATGAAAAGTTAAAATTCGTTGAGAAACCGCTTCAGATAGAAGACAGAAAGATTAAGTTCCTTAAATATAAGAGATTGATACTTGTCAAAGTGAAGTGGGATTCGAAAAGAGGACCTGAGTACACATGGGAACTGGAATCGGAAATGAAGCGGAAATACCCTTACCTGTTCTGGTAAATCTCGAGGACGAGATTTTAAATAAGGTGGGGAGGATGTAAGGACCTGCAAAAATATCCCACAACACTCCGTAAGTGAAAACCCGGACCCTAAAACCCTAATCCTTGTGAAAAACTCAAGAAATTCATTTTATTGATCGCTCGCGGGCCGCGTAAGACTTAAGGAAAGCTTACGCGGGGCGCGACAGCTTGAAAGTTCTCCGGATAAGCTTTAAGCCACGTGTCAGACACGTGGCAAGCCCACATGTGACACGGTAGCCCTAGCCGTAGCTAGGGTGGCCCTCACGGTCCGCGTAAGATGCCTCTCGAGTTTACGCGGGCCGCGACAACCTCAAAAATCAGCTATAAACAGATCTCTGCATGGCCTGTTCTCTGTGCTCGTAAATCTCTTACAAAAACGTCAAAATTCTATCTAAAAGAAGTGTTTAAGTGTCGAGACGCTGCTACGATTACAGGGTAATAACTCGATCACTACTACGATACAATGTCCGATCGATTGAAACCGATCCGATGGATGTTTAAGTGCTGCCCGAATCCGGGCTATACTTTGTCATTCGTCATGAGTGTTTTGATTTCGTGAGTTTATCGTAAATGTTGTATTAAGTTACTAACCTAGTTTCGTGTACATTTTTATTTAACTAGGTTACGAGGCTAAATCAGTAGGAAAAACTCTGTCCAGTCAACTTGCAATGTGATTCATTCTCTTTTTACCAAATGGTTTCCAAAACCCTATTTATTTTCAAAGTTATACTTACAGGGATTAAGTCTTTATAGTCTTCAATTACAGCCAGTATGTGGGGTTTTGTATACATTACTTGATAATCGTCACCATTGGACAACGAGTTAGCCAATGGGTGATATGACCATAGTCACAGAACAGGTCGAGTGACAAATACCGTTGGGTAGTTTGGTTGACATAAACATTGTAATCGCCCTTAATACTGTAATTTACAACAATGTGTCATTTTGTGCAAATTGGATGACTCGCCAGTATTTCCCCGCTGATAAAATCTTTTTAAACATGTTTCAGGTGATTTATTGTGAACCAGGAAAAGTGCCGCGTAGCACTACCAGCTTGAAGGAAGATGCTCAATAAATAAATAAACATGTTTTCTGTAAACCGGGAATTTCCCCGTGAAATTCCTCTGTTGTAAATTATGGGGTTCATCCCAAAACTTGAAATAAAATAATCGGGTATTTTCAGTTTAAATGATCCTGTTTAAATTTCTGCTGCCTAATTAATACCAATACCACGGGTTTTCTGTCCCGCGGCATCCGAACCGGGAAACTGGATCGGGGGCCGTGACATAACATGTATAATGTGAAGCAAGTAGGTTATCAACAATGAAATATGCACAGACGTGACTGCGAGTTGTAGAGTGCGCAACACATATCACCACGATGGCACGTGAAGAAATACCCTTAGCATCCCCGTCCACGACAGGTGTTGAGTCCAAACTATAGTACTATCGTTGCTAAGGTGTCAGGCAACAATCACTGTGTAAACATAACATACAAGCATTCTCGAGTAACACGTATAACATGCAGAGCGGTTAGCGTATAAAAAGTGATTGCGTTGTGTGATTGATGTGATTTGATATAGGTAACGTATGTAACACCCAATAGTGCTTAAAGCAAAAAGGGATCGAGTATACTCACAGATTGTGTTTAGTAAATAAACACTCTCTTGGATTGAAGGGAGCGCTGAGAGATTAGCCTGATTACAGAAACGATATCATAAGCGTCGAACGGTGCGTAAAACAAGGCAAATGACTGTGGGACGAAGGGTCATCCGATCGGATGACAATCCGGACGGATGGTCATCCGGTCAGATGGCCATTCAGTCTGATTGCCATTCGTTTGGGATGGATGTGTTTGTGTATGATGGAACTTTGAAGTTTTCGTTGTAGCATTTTACACAATAACCATACAAACATATATTAACAGTCATAAACCTAAACATAACCATTCTGCGTTTTGTGTTGCGGTGGGATTGCATTGCGATAGAGTTGCGATTGCATTTTCGAATACATCACCTCAAACAATACAACATGCACAAGTAACACGTAATAGCACACACACGTAAAACAGTATCCATAACCTGTAATTCGAGTTGCGATGCGATATTGATGCAATTAGCGATAAATTGCGATTATTAGCATTATAACTCCACATAATACAACTAAAGTAGCATAAACTAGAGTATCGATTACAAGTCAAAGAGTACAAACAATGATTAAGCAAGGAGTGACAGATCGCATCTAGCAAATCACTGCCTCCCCTACTTCAGGAAATTTCGTCCCGAAATTTAAGGCGCAGGCGTAACAAATAACTGTGAATACTTAGCCTTCATGTAACTTTCGAGTTCCCAGGTGAACTCGGCGCCGCGTTTGCCTTCCCAGCGAACCTTAACAATGGGAATGCGTGTGCGTCGGAGCTTCTTGGTTTCTCGATCCATGATCTCGACAGGCTTTTCCACAAAGTGTAATGTTTCGTCCACTTGTAGATCCTCAAGTGGCACTTGTAAATCTTGGTCGGCTAGACACTTTTTGAGGTTCGAAACGTGGAAAGTCGGGTGGATGTTACTAAGTTCCTCCGGTAGTTCGAGTCTGTAGGCCACCTTGCCAATTCTTTCCAGAATTTTGAAGGGTCCAACATATCGAGGCGCGAGCTTTCCTTTCTTGCCGAATCTGATCACCCCCTTCCAAGGTGAAACCTTTAGGAGTACGTGATCGCCAACGTCAAATTCAAGTGTCTTACGGCGTCTATCGGCGTAACTTTTCTGTCGACTCCGAGCTTTCATCAGATTGTCTCGGATCTGGAGGATCTTGTCAGTAGTTTCTTGCAACAGCTCAGGACCGGTAATTTGGGCGTCCCCAATCTCATGCCATACAATAGGCGATCGACATTTTCTTCCGTATAATGCCTCAAATGTGTAGGATCGAGAAACGACCAATACGAGTCGATCAGAAGAGTTCTCGATCTAATCAAAGGCGGAATTCAGAGATTAGATCTTCGTTCAGCTTGATATTCACTATTAATTGTCTCTTGTATTGATTTCACAACGTTTACAAGGTTGGAGACACTTCGGCAGAGCTTCGCTACCGGAATCCCAAAAGTTACAAATGAATCACATGAGCTCACTATATATAGGCAGGCCACTCCACATGGACTGGACAAATGCCACTTCACATGGACTGGACACATGCCACTCCACATGGACTGGACACACGCCACTCCACATGAACTGGACACTCGATTTGTACTTTTTCGTATACTGAGCTCTGATCTTTCTAAACTAAATACATTACTCGATACAAGACGAAGTCGACAGACATATGCACCAACAGACTCCCCCTTGGATGTCGACGAGTCTGCAGTGTCGAGTCTTCAGTATGTCAAGCCTTCAGTCTTGATCAGTCTTCAATCTCTTTCCAAAATAATCTGACACTTTAAGAATCCTCTTCTATCTCTATCATCTTCTTGACTTCAAAATCTCACCCTGACTATTCCTGGATTGCAACATGACTTTCCAGAAACTTTATCAGGTCTTTTGATTCGTTAAGATTTTCAGCATTTTCAGCTTCTGTCTTGAGTATTGTTCCAGGATCTGAATCTGGCTCTAACATCATCAGACTCCCCCTATCAATCAGCTGGGATCGCAGTCTGGAATTTCGTTATCGCCTTAAGATCGAATCCTGGCTCAAACTCTGCTCAGGTTTTCACAGGATCTGAAACATCTCCTGGCTTTTCATAGCAACAGGATCAGAAACCTGGCTTTAACCTGCACAATCCTCAACCACTTGTAAAATAGACAATTTTGATTCAAATTAATGAATCATTTAACCGTTTCAAAGTTTTTTTTACATCTCAAACAAAATTCATCCAAACCATTGTTCATCATGTTTAGCACTCGGAATTTTGAAAATCAGCTTTCCAACATCAGTTGTCGAAAATCTTTTTGTATTTTCAAATATTTAAACTAAACACAATCTTTTTGGGTTTTTTTTAAGAGAAACAGCAAAGAAATATTTACAAACAATATTTTTGTGAGTTTGTGTAAGAGGATCATATCAGTTTATGAGACAAATCACTAGCACCGTTGACCTTTTTAGACTTTAAGTTTTAAACGATTCACATAGATTGACGATATTGTTGCCCTCTTAAACTCAATCTAAAAACTTTCGAAATGCTTACCGATGCGTTAAGGTATACTAATTTTGCACTAAATTCTTATGGACCCCACGATCTCAGCATATCCCCTCATCATGCAATACACTGACTCAAGTAATGCCTTTAAACTTTCATCAACTGTGATATGTGCAAAAACAACGCAGAATGTTTAAACATTAACAATCAGGTCGATCTTTCGATACGCAGAGAAAGTCCAATCTTTAAACAAAATAAGAAATAAAAACAAGTTGAAATTGTTTAGGCTTTAACCACCAGTTCGATACTCCCGTATACACAGAGGTGATCAAAAGCTTAAACGAAACACCAAAGAAAATAAAGCAGAATGTTTAGGCACTAACATCCAGTTCGATACTCACGTATACGCAGAGGATGTCCAATGCTTAAACAAAATAAAGAAATAAAACAAGTTTAAGTCTTTGCAAAAAGAAATGCACAATCACAGCGACTTTTCAGCAAAGTTGTGAAAATTCACAAACTTAACCAGTTTTATGTCTTTCGACAATCAGCGATTACTGAGTAGGCACACAATCAAGAAGGACAAAACTAAGTACTATGCGTTTGACCGTGTTTCCCACCTGACTTAGGCTTTTTGCTTTAAGTTTGTATCGTTATCGCAAATCTACTAGTCTAGCTGAGCCTATCGTCACATCTTTAGTGAGACCATTTATCACATTTTATCTTTCCATTTCTTTAGCATCCTGTGACAGTCTAACTGATCTACTATCATTTCCCCTTTTTACAACAAAACTCATTTTTGCTTTTATCAAGTTTTTGACTTTTCAAATTTTCTAATAATTTTTTTAAAATTTTTACTCTCCCTAAAATCAAAATTTGTTTCAATTTTGATTTTCTGGGAAAATTTGAAAACAAACTGTACAGATAAAGTGACAACATGATGTGAATTGCTTTAATTCGCCATCCACTTGGCATAAACAATCAGAACTCCCCCTTACACCAAACTTATTTTCCCATTATGATTTCAAAACACTTAAGTTTGTTTTAATCAGAATGGTTTTTCCAGAAAATTAGTTTTGTTGATTTTCACAACCACTTGTAGGTTAGGGGATAAGCTCATCACATTGTTTTCTTTCAACCACTTGGAAAAATTTAACAATTTTAGATTTTTATCAACACAATCACTTGTTGGAAAGATAAATCAAGTACAACTTAATGTCCCTGATTAATCTTTTGAACTTCGAAATATCACCGAAGTGAATTTCTCAAGAAAGATGCCGATTCATGCTCCGCGATTATATACTTGGGAGCTCCGGCAAGTCAGGTTTTTTTTTTATTTAAACAGATTCACCCAAGCCTGACGGTCCTTGGGTGATTTTGAATTCTTGTTCAACAATGGTGGAAAATTTTCATCATCCATTGTTAGAACATAATTCTCAACTTTTACCTCAACAGATGGCTCTTCTGGCTTTAACGAACCAGAATCATTTCCTGAATGTGGCTTGTCTGACTTTGATGAGCCAGATTCATCGCCAACACTTGGCTCCTTTGTTTCCGAAGAAACAGATTCATTGCCAATAACTTTCTTTTTCTTCTCTTTTGTCCTCAGATTTGTATCTGATGAATTCGTTTTACTTGACTTTGCAGTCGAGTAAATCGATTCATCAGAACTCTTATTTGACCCAACCGGTATACCCGAGGACAAAATCTTTTCCAGATACTCTCTCGCTTTCTTCCTTTTCTTCCTCAGTCTGTCTTTTTGCCCTTGTGAAAGCTTTACTTTCTTCTCTAGATCTTTTTGTTCTTTGGGCTTTTCTTCGACCTTGACTGGTTTCTTTGCCATTTTCTGAGATTCAGCCCTCGATCTTCTCTTTGATCTCATTGGGCAATCTCTTGCAATGTGGCCTTTGATTTGACAATCATAACATCTCCTCGTCTCAAAGCTCCAACTCTGGCAGTTAACAGCAATGTGTCCTCTAAAACCACAGTTGTAGCACACTCTGTTATCGTACCAATCACCACCTTCTGCCCAAACATTCAGATCATAACATTGTTTGGCTTGGTGATATTCATTTCTCCTCTTGTATGCTGGATTTGGCTTTTGAGCACTGTGGTCAAACCTGCACCACTTATTACCAACAGTTTTTGAGTTTTGATTTTTCGATTTTTGTGGTTTTTTTTATCATGATTGGATGATTGAACTGATGAGCTTTTATTTTCTTTTTGAATATTTTTCGGCCTTTTACCCTTTTGTTTTTGTTCCACATTCTTCTTTACAGGTTTTTGCGTTGAGAATTCACCTTTCTCAGTAGAATGTAAAACAGTTTCTTGAAACATTTCGTTTAATTTCAAAAATATTTTTCTTTTCTCAACTTCATCATCAGTTTTCTCATCACAATCTTCAATTTTGACTTTGTCAAAATTTGTGACATTGTCACTTATTGGAACTGAATTGATCGGTTTTGGACAGGGAATCAATTAAGTATTCGCAAAACCTTTCAATTTTTCTTCCAACTCCTTGATTTTATTTTGAGCATTTTCAGCTTCATGCTCAAGTCGAATAATATTCTGAAGATAAGAATTTATTGCAATTTGTTTTTCCATATTATTCTTACTAAAACAGATTTCTCATCTAATAAAACTTTTATTTGAATTTGAAAATCTTTTTCAGATTTTAATTTTTCTTTTTCAAAAACTTTTTCTTTTCCTTTCAAAATTTTGTTTTCCAATGTCAAACTCTCTACATCCTTCAAGAGTTTGACATTTTCTGCTCTTGATTTTTCACAATTTAAACACATCCCAGGAATCTGTTTATCATCAGCTTCATCCTCAAACTTTAAAGCTGGAATCTCTTCATCCTCAAACTTTAAACACGCCACTCCACATGAACTGGACACTCGATTTGTACTTTTTCGTATACTGAGCTCTGATCTTTCTAAACTAAATACATGACTCGATACAAGACGAAGTCGACAGACATATGCACCAACAAAATGGTGCCATTTGAATGCTAGAATGATAACTGTTATTGTACGAGAATTCGACCAAAGGTAAGTGCGCATCCCAATTACCACCGAAATCTATGACACACGAGCGAAGCATTTCTTCAAGGGTATGAATCGTTCTTTTAATCTGACCGTCGGTTTGGGGATGGAAAGCGGTATTTAGATTAAGAGTAGTACCAAAAGCAGATTGAAACGTTTCCCAAAGGCGCGAGGTAAACCGACCATCGTGGTCAGAGATGATGTCACGAGGCGTCCCGTGTCGATAAATGATTTCGTCGGTGTAGATCCGTGCTAATCGTTCTACCTTAAAGTCTTCTCGTATCGGCAGGAAATGAGCAGATTTAGTAAGTCGATCAACGATAACCCAGATACTGTCGTGACCTGATGGCGTGCGCGGAAGTTTTGTTATGAATTCCATAGCTATACTCTCCCATTTCCACATAGGGATCTCGGGTTGTACGAGTAAGCCAGAGGGGCGTTGATGCTCGGCCTTGACTTTCGAACAAGTTAGGCACTTTGAAACATAGACAACGATATCCTTCTTCATGCCCGGCCACCAGTACTTGTAGCGAAGGTCCTGGTACATCTTATCTGCACCGGGATGAATAGAATATCGAGACTTGTGGGTTCGTCGAGTAGAATCTACCGTAAGTTAGCGCGTTTGGGAATCCAAATTCGGTCTAGGTAATGAAATATACCATTCGATTTGTTCTCCAGCTGTTCGCCATTGTTGATAATCCTTTCCTTCTTCAAAGTGCGTTCGGTAAAAAAAGCATGTTGAGCGTCACGGATAAGAGCTTCGAGGTTCTGCTGGGCTTAGGTATTACGAACGCTATGCAAATAGCTTCGTCTGCTTAGAGCATCGGCTACGACGTTTGCTTTGCCAGGGTGGTAACGAATCTCACAGTCGTAATCGTTAAGAAGTTCAACCTATCGGCGTTGGCGCATATTTAGTTCTTTCTGGTTAAAGATGTGTTGTAGGCTCTTATGGTCGGTGAAGACCGTACACTTGGTACCGTAAAGGTAGTGTCGCCAAATCTTCAACACAAAAACAATTGCACCATGCTCGAGATCGTGGGTTGTATAGTTCTTCTCGTGGAACATGAGCTGACGAGAGGCGTACGCGATAACCTTGTCTCGTTGCATGAGAACACAACCAAGACCAATGTTCGAGGCATCGCAATAGACTACGAAGTCATCGTTTCCGCCGGGTAAAGTGAGAATAGGAGCATTACAGAGCATGTGCTTGAGGTTTTGAAAGGCAGTCTCTTGTTTAGTTCCCCAAACAAAAGGCTTGTCTTTATGCGTAAGAGAGGTAAGCGGCACAACGATTTTAGAGAATCCTTCGATAAATCGACGATAGTAGCCCGCTAGTCCGAGAAAAGATCGGACTTAAGACGGGTTCCTTGGTGTGATCCAGCTCTTAACAGCTTCAATCTTCGCCAGATCGACATGAATACCTTGACTATTGACAATGTGACCGAGTAATTGAACCTCCTCTAGCCAAAATTCACACTTGGAGAACTTGGCATAGAGTCGATTCCCTTAGAGTAGTTCGAGAACCAAACGTAGATGTTACGCGTGTTCGGTTTTCGACTTTGAATAGATCAGGATATCATCGATAAACACGATGATGAAGCGATCTAGAAAAGGTTTACACACGCGATTCATCAGATCCGTAAAAAGCATGGGTGCGTTGGTTAAACCAAAGGGCATAACAACAAATTCGTAGTGACCGTACCGGGTTTGAAAAGCGGTTTTGGGTATATCTTCCTCTTGTATGCGTAACTGGTGATAGCCTGAGTGTAAATCAATCTTCCAGAAACACGTAGCACCTTGTAATTGATCAAACAAATCATCGATGCGAGGCAAGGGATAGCGATTCTTGATGGTAAGCTTATTAAATTCCCTGTAGTCGATGCACATCCAGAACGATCCGTCCTTCTTTTTGACGAAAAGGACAGGCGCGCCCCATGGAGAGGTGCTAGGGTGAATAAATCCTTTATCAAGAAATTCCTGGAGTTAACTCGAGAGTTCACGCATTTCGAACGGTGCGAGACGATAAGGTGCTCTAGCGACAGGATTTGCTCCGGGAATGAGGTCAATTCAGAAATCGATATCACGAGATGGCGGTAAGCCAGGTAAATCTTCAGGAAAGACGTTATGAAAATCACAAACCACAGGCACCTTTTTCCATTGCATTCTCTTCCTTTTTCTCCGCTACTACGATGTGTGCCAAGAAAGCTTGGTATTCCTTGTGGAGATACTTGCTAGCTTGGACACACGACATGAGTTGGAGTTTTTTCAATGGAGTTTCGCCATACACACAGAGTTGATCACCACTAGCGAGAGAGAAACGAATCATTTTATTGAAACAAACGACTTCAGCACGATTTTCACCAAGAAAATCCATGCCTACTATGATGTCAAAACTATCAAGCTGCATCGGGATAAGATCGATAGGGAAGACGTGATTGTTGAGTTCAAGAGTACAATCACGTAGAACAGAACTAACAGTGACGGTTCTTCCAGTGGCAACTTCAACGTCGAACGTCATAGGGAGATGTGCGCACTTACGATTTAAGGAGATGTGCGCACTTACGATTTAAGAGCTTTTCGAATTCAAACGATACAAAACAGTTATCGGCTCCAGTATCAAATAAACACGAAGCATATATGCCGTTGACAAGGAACGTACCATTAACTACGTTGTTATCTGCTTGAGCCTGGCGGGCGTTGATGTTGAATGCACGTCCGCGGGCTTCTGGCTGCTGCTGAGGCTGCTGTTGTTGTTGCGCTGGTTGCTGCTGTGACTCTTGCCTCACCACTCTGTTGGGGCAGACATTTGCAAAGTGGTTGGGATCACCACATGCATAGCAGGCTCTTGCGTAAGCAGGGGAGCAGGAGCTGCTTGTTGGCCCTGTGGAGCAGGAAGAGGAGCTGGCAGTGCAGGAGCTTGAACTTGACCTTGAGCATGGCGGGGACCGGTACGTCAGTTGGCAGTGAAGTGGCCGTACATGTTGCAGTGAACGCAAAATCGACATGTGATCCCAGCAGGATGGTGATAAGTACAAGTAGGGCACAACAGATGTGGACCAGTATATGCACGCTTGGCCGGCGGTGCATTGGTCACTGGTGCTGCTACCTGGCGGTTCTGGTTTTGAGGTGGAGCGGGTACTGCACTGAGTGGAGAGGCAGTGACAGCATAGTTCTTGTTGTTTTTGTTGTTCTTGCGCTTGCGACGAGTAGTCTTGGGGGTTTGCGGTGCGGCGGTTTCAGCGGTGGGAGCAGCGGTAACTTGGTGAAGACTTTTGGCGGCTTTATCGAAGTAACCAGCCCTAACTCGCTTGTAATTAATCTTGGCAGCGAGCAGGAAAGTCTCTTCAATGGTTGTAGTCTTCGCGGCTTTCACAAAATTAGCAACACAATACGGTAAAGCATGGATGTATTTCTTGATGGTGATATCGGGAGTAGAGACTTGGCCAGGACAAATGATACTCAGCTGCTTAAAGCGGGAAGTTAGACTAGCGTTGTCGCCACCCTCTTGCTTGATGTTCCAAAACTCATCCTCCAGCTTCTGAAGCTCATGGGGAAGGCAGAAATCCTTCATCATGATTTCTTTCAGCTCATCCCATGTAAGCCCATAGGCTGCATCATTTCCGCGCTTGTTTCTTTCGGCAGTCCACCAGTCCAGAGCCCTGGTCTGGAAAATGCCAGTAGCGTTAACAATGCAAAGATTATCAGGACAATCGCTTTAGCACAGAGTGACTTCAATTGAATCGAACCATGGAAACATGGCAGTATGGGCGTCTTTTCCGGTGAATTTTTTGGGGCCGCAGGCCTTAAACTGCTTGAAGCTAAAAGTAGCTTTAGGCGAGTCAGTCCTTGATTCCTCAAAGGACTTGCTAGCGTTTTCGTTAAGTTCACTGACAATTTACGGAATGACCTTAGCCATTTGCTTTGCGACTAGAGAAGCGATTCGCTTGTCAGCGTGGTTGCGTCGAGCAGCTCGGGAGTGGTGCGTTCCAAATGACGACATTGTCTGCCACAGACATCGCCATAGGATTCAAACACTATAAAATCAACTCTCACCTCGCACGTACTACTACTAAAGCTCAGGAACACAAGAGTTCGCATAATCACAAAGGCACATAATCCACATAAGCACGTATGCACATAAACACGTAGTCCACGTAAGCATAGAGCACACCGAAAACACGCCTTAAACTATATTTTTGCACGTATTCACCTACCTATATTGCATAAGTTCTCCTATCTTTTACAGCTGTGTAAAGCGATCGAGAGCTGCGAGTGCGAGAAGCGAGTAGCGATTGCGAGTAGTATAGCGTGCGATTTGTTAACGTGGTGTGTGTTTTGGCGAAGCGAGAAATGCGGAGTCAAAACCATCAATGTCACAGCACTGTTTACCTCAAAACGCTAACAAATAACATTTAAACCCACATAAAACACATAGATCACATAAAATCGAATATAAAATTGATAAATCACAGAGTCAGCGGGTCTGGCCCGCAACCGCTAAAAATAGGTTGTCCTGGGTGTTTAGACATCGACTACCCAAAGTGGTTCGACTATTTTCCAGGACTTCGAATACACACTTTGGCCAAACGGACTGTGCTCTCTCTCACCGACATGCGGTGAATGGCATACATCCTTTCGGTTTTTGCGTGAATCGAGTCGTTGGAGTCCGTCGAGACCTTGGTGAGAGTTTTGTAAAACTAAAAATCAAGAGTGGAACGAGTCATCAAGATTCGGGTTTCACCCCTAACTTAACAACTGCATTCCTGTTTGTTGTGATAGAATCACGAGACAGAGAGAGAATTGCATCGAAGTATGGATTTCACTCCTGATTCAATGCAAATTCTCGTGTTTATAGTGAATAGTCGCGTTGGCGAGCGATCTCATCGAGAGTTTGCAGCTTTCATACCTAGTCTCGACCAGATCACTTGCTTACGCGAGGAATTTCGAAAATTGTCCGAGTTACCAGGCTTAGGAAAAGCTGATCTTGCACGAAGCGGTAGTATGCGATGTCCGCTCAAGGGTGTAGTGTTCAGCGAATTCGAGCGAGAGTAGTATGTAAGTTCGTACAAAACCCCTACCGGGTTTGCATAAGTCGGTATATCGGTACTTAGACTATAGACTAGGTCGTTTCTAAGACTTCGACCCGGACTACGTCGAGTCGTGCCTAATTCCCTATAGTTATGGCTCTGATACCAATCTGTCACACCCCAACCGATGGCGGAAACATCGGGGCGCGACACTGAGTGAAACAGATTATCCAGGAGAAATCCATAACAACTAAATTACCAGATGATTAACATTATGTCCCATACCATAACTTATCGAATAAAATAGTTATTACAGACATAGTTATCTCAAAGACAAATCATAGTTTCGACAACTCAAATATTAATTGATTGTTTCGAGACTCTCCTAAGCTCGATTTCCACATAGCAGGAATACCACAGCATCCTAAACACCTGTCATATACGTCAAAATAACAGTCAATACACATAGTGTAAAGGTGAGCATACAAGTTTGTAGTATAATAGTAGCGAAAGCATTTTACGCATAACCAGCATGTAACATGTATAATGTGAAGCAAGTAGGTTATCGACAATGAAATATGCACAGACGTGACTGTGAGTTGTAGAGTGCGCAAAACATATCACCACCATGACACGTGAAGAAATACCCTTAGCAACCCCATCCATGACAGGTGTTGAGTCCAAACTATAGTACTATCGTTGCTAAGGTGTCAGGTAACAATCACTTTGTAAACATAACATACAAGCATTCATCAAGTAACACGTATACACGTATTACATGATTTAAATACAGATGAGGAATCCAAAGGAAGTTGAAAAAGATCAATACAACGAGTTTTACAAGAATACGTTCAACGAGTTTCTTGATCCTCTTGCATCCACTCACTTCACCACCGAGGTGTTTACCATTTTAGTTTATTTTTAACAAATTGCATATTACATAAATTTCTTGTGTTTTAATTTTTATAATTAGTGCAGGGTGAAGTAGAATTTAGAAGTGTTATTTACATCCCTGGAATGGCACCGATGAACAATGAACATGTAGTAAATCCCAAAACAAAGAATGTCCGTCTTTACGTGAAACGTGTATTCATTTCAGATGATTTTGATGGAGAACTGGTAAATATTTTGCTATTAGTTTTAACAAGTCAATAATCGCCCCGACATACTTTAGTTAAATATGTTGAAACTGATTCTTGATATGCAGTTTCCAAGATATTTGAGCATTGTAAAGGGTGTGGTTGATTCAAATGATCTTCCTCTAAACGTTTCACGAGAAATTCTTCAAGAAAGTGGAATCGTATGTTCAAAATTTTGACTTTACCTGATTATAATATATATTACCTTAATCTTATTTATTAAAAACAAACTACCGTTTGTTTCTTGTACTACAGGTAAGAATAATGCGAAAGAGGCTTGTTAGGAAAACGTTTGACATGATTCAAGAACTTGCAGACAGTGAGAACAAAGAGGTTGGTAAAAAGAACATTTTGAAACATTTCTTTTCTTTTTTTCATTAAGGTATACATATACATATATATGACTTGAATTTGGTGAAATAATTGTAGGATTATAGAAAGTTTTGGGAGAATTTTGGCAAGTTTGTCAAGTTGGGATTCATCGAGGACACCGGAAATCATAAAAGAATAACTCCGTTGTTGTGGTTTTTCTCATCTAAAAGTGAAGATGAGTTGATAAGCTTAGATGAATACATCGATAACATGGATGAAAAGCAGAATGCAATTTATTATATTGCAACAGACAGGTTGAAAAGTGCTAAATCTGCTCCATTTTTGGAGAAGTTGGTGCAAAAGGGTATCGAGGTATGCGTTTTTATCAAATCCTTCTCAGTTTATTAACAACTTCTACTTTCAAATTTGTCTTAGAGTAAAATGCCATTTTCTTCCCTAAGATTTGGCCAGTTTTGCGACTTTCGTCCAAAGGTTTGTTTTTCTGCATATGGATCCAAAGTGTTGAAATCTTCTCATTTTCATCCAGCTCGTCAACTCCATCCATTTTTCTCCGTAAAGCCAGGGATATTTCCGTTTTTTGTTAACTTAAAGGGCAATTCGGTCCTTTTCAGGGGTATTTAGTCTTTTTACATAAAGTGAAAAAGACCGAATTGCCCTTTAAGTTGGCAAAAAAATGGAAATACCCTGACATAACCGAGAAAAATGGATGGAGTTGATGAGCCGGATGAAAATGGCAAGATTTTAAACCTTTTGGACCCGGATGTGGAAAAACAAACCTTTGGATGAAAGTCGCAAAACTGACCAAACCTCAGGGACGAAAATGGCATTTTCCTATTTGTTTTATATCTTAATCGATCGAATGATTTTGTGGCTCCCATCTTTTAAGGTGTTATATTTAGTTGAGCCTATTGATGAAGTGGCGATTAAGAACCTACAGACATATAAAGAAAAGAAATTTGTTGATGTAAGCAATGAAGATCTCGAGCTTGGTAAGTTGACCTTTAACCAACCGTATTTCTTTAATGGTGAAATCCCACGTTTTATGTTCTCCGATAATAATTTACGACTTGTAGGTGACACGGATGAGGTCAAAGAGCGAGAAAATAAGCAAGAGTATATCGCTCCTTGCGACTGGATGAAACAGCAGCTAGGCAACAAAGTTGCAAAAGTACAAATCTCAAACCTTTTGAGTTCGTCCCCTTGCGTTCTCGTGTCTGGGAAGTTCGGGTGGTCTGCTAATATGGAACGGTTGGTATTCATTTAAAAAGGATTATAACGTTAAACAGTTATTTCCCACTTCGGTTTTGTACTTAACTTGTGAAACGCAACGTTAATTGCCAGGTTAATGAAAGCACAGACTCTCGGTGATTCTTAACTTGTGAAACGCAACGTTAATTATCAGGTTAATGAAAGCACGTTAATTATTAGGTTAATTATATGGTTAATGCATCACATAGCGTGCCGCAAGCTACAAATAACTAAGGCGTCGCCACTACAATGTGCGGTCGGGTGCTTAAGGTAAATTATGTTTTTTGGTAACCCATAACATGTACATTAGGCATTTCGAATGATAGAGATTTAGATGGTTGTGCTTTTGTAACATTACATTATATATATTTTCTATTCTGCCCTATAACCACATGAAGATTAAACTATGATACTGGTGTCATTTAACAAGTTATTCCTTTTGTTACACTATATTATGAATTGTTCATTCTCCTAGTTTCTATTTTCCCACTTGTTGCGGTGCGACTATGGAGTCCCTGGGATCTTTACATGTCTGAAGGTACATAAGTTGTGCTCACATTCTTATCAATTCTTCTTATGGGTGGCAAGTGTAAGATTAAATATGTCACACCCCAACCGATGGCGGAAACATCGGGGCGCGGCACTGAGCAAAATAGATTGTCCAGGAGAAATCCATAACAACTAAATTACCAGATAATTAACATTATGTCCCATACTATAACTTATGGAATAAAACAGTTATTACAGACATAGTTATCTCAGAGACAAATCATAGTTTCGACAACTCAAATATTAATTGTTTGTTTCTAGACTCTCCTAAGCTCGATTTCCACATAGTAGGCATACCATAGCATCCTAAACACCTGTCACATACGTCAAAATAACAGTCAATACACATAGTGTAAAGGTGAGCATACAAGTTTGTAGTATAATAGTAGCGAAAGCGTTTTACGCATAACCAGCATGTAACATGTATAATGTGAAGCAAGTAGGTTATCGACAATGAAATATGCACAGACGTGACTGCGAGTTGCAGAATGCGCAACACATATCACCACCGTGACACGTGAAGATATACCCTTAGCAACCCCCGTCCATGACAGGTGTTGAGTCCAAACTATAGTACTATCGTTGCTAAGGTGTCAGGCAACAATCACTGTGTAAACATAACATAGAAGCATTCATCGAGTAACACATATAACATGCAGAGCGGTTAACGTATAAAAAGTGATTGCGCTATGTGATTGATGTGATTTGATATAAGTAACGTATGTAACACCCAATAGTGCTTAAAGCAAAAAAGCGATCGAGTATACTCACAGATTGTGTTTAGTAAATAAACACTCTCTTGGATTGAAGGGAGCGCTGAGAGATTAGCCTGATTACAGAAACGATAACATAAGCGTCGAACGGTGCGTAAAACAAGGCAAGTGACTGTGGGACGAAGGGTCATCTGATCGGATGACAATCCAGACGGATGGTCATCCGATCGGATGGCCATTCGGTCAGACTGCCATTCATTTGGGATGGATGTGTTTATGTTAGATGGAACTTTGAAGTTTTCGTTGTAGCATTTTATAAAACAAGTAGTGTTTCTACCAATCAGGTCATCCAGTCGGATGGTTATCCGGACGGATGGTCGTCCATTCGGATGGCGATTCGTTTGAAACTAACTTTCCTTGAATTTTTTGTGAAAAAGTCAAAGTGTTGGAAAAATATCACAAGTATTGAATGTCACAGGTTATCCGACCGGATTTTCGTTTGATCGGATGGTAGTCCGATCGGACGGCAGTCCGTTCAGCAACCTGATTGTTCTGAAACTTGTAAAAATTTGCTAAGTTTGGAAAGTTTTGCGATTGAACCGAGATGATATGACAACGTGTTAAACAACGGAAACCCCATCAAGTCCAAGTCATCCGATCGGATGGGAACCACCCCGTCCAATCAGTTAACTGTCTTTGATGGTTGTTCATCTTCAACTCATTAAGTCGGTTGTCTCTTTGATAGAAACTCGTTCTCAGACCGACACTCTACTAGTGAATGTGTAGGAGGCCTGAATGAGCTCAGATTCTATCAGTTTTATGCGAAAAGTTGAGAATGTTGAAGTAAGGTAGAAATCAGTTGGAAAATGTTTAGTTTTAGGTGAAATCAGTGTTTAAACATGTTGAAATCTCTTAGATCTGAGTTGTTCTTAGTGGAATAAAGTCACACTTTGAAGTTCATAAGAACCCTTGATGACATCACCCTAGAACAGCCCAAAGCAGCCAATTTCATGGTGAAAAGTTAAGATTTGATGGTGAAAATGATGAAGAAGTATGTGTAGATAATAGAAGTACAAGATTTGAGTTGAAAACTTACAAGAATCGTGAGGAATCGAGAGGAAATAGGGCTGGAACGTGCTGGTCGGAGGAGGAGCTGAAACATCAATGATTGTTGATGTGACAAGTGCTATTTATAGGCAAGAGATGAGAAAAGGCGGTGCAGTAGTGCGATCGAAGGGCGATTCGATCGGATGGCCATCCGATCGGATAGTCATCCGGACGGATGACCATTCGATCGGATGAGTCTTGTGAGTTGATTTTTGATGTTTCGTTTTGTGCGTCGAGTGTTGCGATGCGTTGCGAGTAAGCGATGCTATAGTATTACACAATAACCATACTAACATATATTAACAGTCATAAACCTAAACATTGCCATTCTGCGTTTTGTGTTGCGATGAGACTGCGTTGCGATAGAGTTGCGATTGCATTTTCGAATACATCACCTCAAACAATACAACATGCACAAGTAACACGTAATAGCACACACACGTAAAACAATATCCATAACCTGTAATTCGAGTTGCAATGCGATAGCGATGCGATTAGCGATAAAATGTGATTATTAGCATTATAACTCCACATAATACAACAAAAGTAGCATAAACTAGAGTCAATGTTGTAGAAGGCGCTAGGCGCTAGTCGGGCGGTGAGGTACAGCCTAGGGATTAATCGAAATGGGATTTTTATATGTATTTTTTCCAAATTATATATATATACCCAATAATATAAAAATAATACTTCAAAATTCACATAAATACTTCAAGTTTCAGATAGTATGGTTCGATTTTGACCGATTTTGACCGCCTAGGACCGCCTAAGACCGATTTTGACCGACTAATATTGTCCGATTAATCCGATTTTTGACCGCCTAGGATCGATTTTAACCGCCTAGGACCGATTTTGACCGATTTTTGACCATGACCGATTAATTGACCGCCTAGCTCAAAATTAGGCAGTAGATGACCGCCTAGCGCCTAGGAGCCGATTAATCGGCTGCCTAGGCCGATTTCTGCAACCATGACTAGAGTATCGATTACAAGTCAAAGAGTACAATCAATGATTAAGCAAGGAGTGACATGTCGCATCTAGCAATCTTTTCTTCCTTTGACTTTGATTTTGACTTGTACTTTGACTTCAAAACGCGGGTTGTTACAAAATATATTATGATTTAATATTTAATCTAGTAGCCATTATAATCATTTATCATTTACATAATATAGATCAAAATATATAATAACCTATTAAGTAATTAGTTGGTAATTGTTGATGGACCATATTACCCTTTTTAACTAATTAGGTTTTCTCTTGGGTGCTTATATAAGGAGACATATGTAGAGGTTCTAAGGTTAGACACATAACCTAATTCTCATAACATCATAATCGACCCTCTTTTCCATAACCGATACCCTTTTCGGTTTCATCATCACCATCATTAGTCTGCACCCTAAGGAGGAACCAGATCACCTTGACAAAGATGTCGAACTCTATGGCTTCTTCTCTCACTGGATTCTCCTCTGCACTGTCTGCTGTAACAAATATGTTTTCATGTTCTCCATCATGCTTAAAACAGAACTGGTCCAACATGTGGTATCAGAGCATATGTTGATTAGTCAGTTTTGTTTTCGTATCCATTATTCTGGGATTGAAATCTGGAAAACATAAGTTTAGAAAACTCAATAAAATTCACGGTTGGTTTCGAGTCATATATGCCGAGATCACTATTTTCGAAAAAAAAGGATAATTAAACGTTCACTCGAAATCATATGGTTGATATTAATGTCCGAAACCTGGTTATAAAACATTAAAAAATTCAGGTTTCGGGTTCCAGAATTATGTTTTATTTTTTTAGGGTTCATCACATGTTCTAAGAAAAACTCGAAAATTCCTTAGTTTTGGAATATAATCTGGATTAGTGGGTGTTTTTACTGTTTTTTATCTGAATTTTATCTCTTAAAATTTCTAAAACTGTTAAAGATAATCGGATTATAATTTTCGAAATCCTTGATAAGTTTAGATCAACAATAAAACAGGAAACACTATCCCACAATCCCTAAAATTTCGAGCTTTCAGTTATTTTTAAATTAACAGCTGTTAACAGGAGTTTTGAGATCACTTTTAACGACCCGAGACCAAGGTCTCGACTCGAAATCATAAGTGTTCTCAAATCTTTACAACTCGAGACAACGATTTCGACTCGAGACCATAAGGTTTCGACTCGAGACCACTGAGGTTTCGACTAAGGGCTTCAATCTTCACAACTTGAGACCATGATTGCGACTCGAGACCTCATCAAGGAGTCGAGATCTCATAAAACACAGTAGTCGAGACCATGATTACGACTCGAGACACTGAGGTTGCGACTCTAGACTTTAATGAGTCGAGACCTCATAATGTTACAAGATGAGTCGAGACTTGACTCGAGATCTCACTCGAGACCTCATAACTGAGTTCGATCTGCGGTAACAGGTGGTTTGCTATTAAATAATTGGGTTTTGTAAATACAGAGTTAATTAATCAAAATCAGATAATGTTTTACAAAACCAAAATAGCTTAACTTGAATGAGCTTCTGATGTATCATTTCTGTCCAAAGCTGATTTAATACATCTACTTATCGTTCAAGTATTACGAAAGCTATGTTAAGTGTGTATTACAAATGTGAATGTCTTAATATCTGACCAAAGCTGATTTAATTCTTTCATATATAGCATACTTAACAAGTGCATAACTAATGTCCAAAGCTAATTTAATACATCTACTTATCGTTCAAGTATTATGAAAGCTATGTTAAGTGTGTATTACAAATGTGAATGTCTTAATATCTGACCAAAGCTGATTTAATTCTTTCATATATAGCATACTTAACAAGTGCATAACTAAAGTGATTGCTTCATTTCTGGCCAAAGCTGATTTGTCACAAACACTTTACACACATGCTTAAATGATTACACTTCTGGCCAAAGCTAATTTGTCTTCGTTTAAGTAGAATTTTAACTAAGTCTATTATTTTGATGTTAGTAATAGACAATATCACAGCTTCATAATGTAAAATGGTCATTATTTATGCCTGCCTTAGTATAATTTGCCCTTAGATCACATTAGGACTTCTTCCTTAGTATCATAACTTGCTCATCTTATTTCCACTATCAGCACCCAATTGTGGGATTCCATCTTTGACTTGTGATAACTTTGCTGCATGGAAGGATGCTCTCATGCTTACGCTTGGATTGCTTGATTTTGACTATGCTCTAAGAGAAAATAAGCCAGCGGACCTTACTCCACAAAGTACTGCTGCTAAGCAGTTGACTCATGAAAAATGGACTAGGTGTAACCGCATGTCTCTCATGTTCATGAAGCAGTCCATAAGCAATGCAATTAGGGGAGCCATTCCTAATTCTGAAGATGCTAAAACCTACTTGGCTTATGTGGAGGCGCAGTTCAAGGGGACGTCTAAAGCACACGCTAGTACCGTTATCCTCAAGCTGGTGACAACTAAGTATGATGGGAGGAGCGGCATTCGCGAGCACATCATGATGATTAATGACATGGCCAATAAGCTGAAGGGGCTGGAATGAAAATCAGTGATGGTTTCCTCGTTCATTTCATCATTACTTCGCTTCCTTCGTCCTTTGAAGCATTCAAGATCAATTACAACACTCAGAAGGACGAATGGACGATGAGTGAGCTGGTCGCTATGTTCGTACAGGAGGAAAAGCGTATGAGGATGGATCGCACTACTGATGTTGCTAACTTCACCACCTCCAATTCTAAGAAGAGGAAGAACAATCATCAGAGGAAGGATGCTTCAAAAGTCCAAAGGCCAAATCCTAATGCAAGTGCACCTTCCAGCTCTAAGAACTCCCTAGGCAGAATCCACTGCAAGTTCTGTAAAAAGGCAGGACATATGCAGAAGGAATGCCCTGACTTTAAGGAGTGGCTGGCTAGGAAAGGTAACGATTATTTTATGATACTTGAGTCCTATAATTTAAATTTTCCTGTTAATTCTTGGTGCTTGATTCTGGTTCTATGGTTCATGTTACCAATTCAACTCAGGGATTCCTTACAATCCGGAAGCTGGAAAGAAACCAAAGAACGCTTAAGGTTGGGGATGATCGAGGATTAGAAGTGAAGGCCATTTGAACATTACAATTAATTATGAAAAATGGTTTATGTATTAAACTTTATGATACCTTATATGTTCCTGAGGTAACTCGAAACCTTGTATCAGGACCAAAGTTAGACATGGACGGTTTTATTGTTTCCCATGGTCATCGCAAACTCTCTATCCTCTATGGTTCTGTTCTTTATGGTACTGGTATTCTGGATGGTGGTCTCTATAGATTAGAACTAGATGATAATTTTTCCAAATCTTTGTTGTCATATAACATTAATGAATCACTCACAAAGATGAAAGAGAAATGAGACTTAGAGACTTCGTCCATGTTGTGGCATCAACGTTTAGGCCACATCTCAAGAGAACGATTAAATTGTCTCGTAAAGGATGAAGTCTTACCTCCTCTCGATTTCTCTGATTTTGGAATATGTGTCAAATGTCTTAAAGGTAAAATGACATTAGCGAATAAGAAAGGTGCCACTAGGAGCTCTAATTTATTAGAACTCATTCATACTGACATTAGTGGTCCCTACCAAATCGCTGGCATAACAGGACATACTTTATTTATCACTTTCATTGATAATTATTCTCGTTACATGTACTTGTATCTTATTAAGGAAAAGTCTGAATCTCTTACTACTTTTAAAGATTTTAAGGCTGAAGTTGAAAAGTAATTAGATTGTCAGATTAAAGTTGTGAGATCAGATAGAGGCGATGAATATTATGGAAGACATACTGATGTGGGTCAAGCTCCTGTTCCATTTTATGAGTTTTGTAAGGGCCAGGGGATTGTGAACCAATACACCATGCCTGGTACACCTCAGCAGAACGGTGTCGCTGAACGAAGAAACCGTACCCTTATGAATATGGTGTGCAGTATGTTAACCAACACTAATTTACCATTATTCCTCTGGACTGAATCGTTAAAAGAAGCTGTTCATATACTCAATAGAGTTCCTTCTAATTTGTCCCTAAAACTCCTTATGAACTTTGGACAGGAAGGAAACCGAGTCTTAAATATATGGAAGTATGGGGCTGCATTGCTGAAGAAAAACTTTACAATCCTTTCCTAAGGAAACTTGACCCTAAAACAGTTACCTGTTTCTTTATTGGGTATCCTGATAATTCAAAAGGTTATCGTTTCTATTGTCCTTCTCATGTCACCCGTATTGTTGAAACCAAGCGTGCTGCGTTCCTGGAGGATTTCAAGGTCAGTGGGAGCAGTACCAACCCTTACGAAGAATTGCAAGAAGTACAAGACGAGGGGGGGAGAGACTCGTCGCTTACCATTACTCCGATTACTCCTCTTGTACCCAATGCAACTACTGTACCTGAAGCTATTGCACCAACTCCAAATTTACCTCTACAATCAGAACCTATTATACCTCATGACGAAGGCACAATAAACGCTCAAAACTACGACAATGCTGAACCCGATAATCCACTCAGGAGGTCATCTAGGCCTAGAAGGCCTACTAATTGGGATGATTATGTTACCTACCTACCTGACTGAAATGGATCCCGGAAAGCTCAATGATCCTATCTCTTACAATGAAGCCATTAGCAGTGATCAGTCTTCTGAATGGAATAAAGCAATGATTAATGAGCTTGAATCCATGAAGAAAAATGACGTTTGGGTTTTGGTAGAATTACCCAACGGTGTCAAACCCGTAGGATGTAAATGGGTGTTCAAAACAAAACTGTATCCGAATGGGAACGTTGAACGCAACAAAGCGAGATTGGTTGCAAAGGGCTACACTCAGAAAGAGGAAATTGATTATCAAGAGACGTTTTCACCAGTCTCTCGTAAAGATTCATTAAGGATCGTCATGGCCCTAGTAGCTCATTTTGATTTGGAGCTGCATCAGATGGACGTTAAAACTGCTTTCCTTAACGGAGACTTAGACGAAGATGTTTACATGAAATAACCTGAAGGCTTTAAACCTGAAGGTCAGGAGCATCTAGTTTGTAAGTTGAAGAAATCAATTTACAGGTTAAAACAAGCATCACGTTAATGGTACCTCAAGTTTGATGAAGTCATGAAGAAACAAGGTTTTATGAAGAATCAAGTGGATCAGTACACCTACCTCAAGATGAGTGGGAGCAACTTTACTATACTTGTCCTTTACGTAGATGATATTCTAATGGCAAGTCATAGTTTAGACATGTTGCATGAGTAGAAGCGGTTACTCTCGCATAACTTCGACATGAAGGATCTTGGAGATGCTTCTTACGTCATTGGCATCAAAATTCACCGATTGTCTTAAAAGGCTTACATAGATCGTGTCATTACACGTTATAACATGCAACAGTGCAAACCCTCCGTCGCTCCAGTAGTTAAGGGAGATGTTTTCGGTTCATTCCAGTGTCCGACAACAGAGGTTGAGAAGGAGCAAATGAGCCAGATACCTTACGCGTCAGTAGTTGGGAGCCTGATGTATGCTCAAGTTTGTACTCGCCCATATATCGCTTATATTGCTGGAATGCTAGGCCGTTATCAGACTAATCCTGGCCTAGATCACTGGAAAGCAGCTAAGAAGGTACTTCGATATCTGCAAGGGACAAAAGACTATAAACTGATTTATAGAAGAAGTGATTATTTAGAAGTTTCTGATTCTGACTTTGCCAAATGCAAAGATGACAAGAAATCCATTTCGGGCTATATCTTTATGTTAGCAGGCGGACCTATCTCATGGAAGAGTCATAAACAACAGTTGACCACAACTTCCACAATGATGGTAGAGTACATTGCAGTTTATAACGCAACCTGTCATGGAATGTTGCTTAGAAATCTGATCACTGGACTCAAAATCGTTAATTCCATTTCTAGACCATTGAAGCTTTACTGTGATAATTCAGCTGCCGTTAGTTTCTCGAACAGTAATAGTTCGACTGGAGTTGGTTTATATCTCGATACAAAATATCTGTTCGTACGTGAACGAGTTGAGGAAAATAAACTTTGTATTGAGTATATTAGTACTAAATATATGCTTGCGGATCCGATGACTAAAGGTCTCCCTCCTAAGGTTTACGAAGAACATGTTCGGAATATGGGATTTAGTAAAGACCTTATTTAAGCATATTGTACTAGCTTATGTTTTATGATTAATGAAATTTCCTCAGTTTGATTTTGTATGTCTCTTAGAATATGTTCAACCGGTATAATGGCATATAGACAAATAAAGTTACAAATCAAACAAAAGGCTTATGCGTATTTTGATCATAACGATTAGGTTTTAAATTAAGGCTATAGTATGACTAATGGGGGTCCTGAGTCGCATAATGATTCAACGGCTGTATTTCTCTGCTATAGTTCTTGTTTAAGGCTAAAATGAGTGTCAACTCCTGATCAGGCTTATCTAATACTCATAGTAAATGATTACTCGGCTAAGTGGGAGAATGTAAGATTAAATATATTATGATTTAATATTTAATCTAGTAGCCATTATAATCATTTACATAATATAGATCAAAATATATAATAACCTATTAAATAATTAGTTGGTAATTGTTGATGGACCATATTACCCTTATTAACTAATTAGGTTTCCTCTTGGGTGCTTATATAAGGAGACCTATGTAGATGTTCTAAGGTTAGATACATAACCTAATTCTCATAACATCATAATCGGCCCTCTTCTCCATAATCGATACCCTTTTCGGTTTCATCATCATCATCATTAGTTTGCACCCTAAGGAGGAACCAGAACACCTTGACAAAGATGTCGAACACTATGGCTTCTTCTCTCACTGGATTCTCCTCTGCACTATCTGCTGTAATAGGTATATTTTCATGTTTTCCATCATGCTTAAAAAAAACTGATCCAACAGCAAGTTCGGCCCACTTTCTAATCAATAGGTGTATTTGGGTTGTGTTATATCTGTAATGGGTCGAATATGTAAAGTTAGCTAAATGGGGGACATGCCAAATGGGCCGAATGCGTTGAAGATGGGTTGAAGCCCATATTTAGTGCATAGAACCTCCTGACTCAGATTATTACTGCAAATGTTTTTGTAACCATAGTGAACCCATTAAAATTGGACAAAAATGTGGTGTTGGTAATTCAACTAAAGCAAAAGTGGAGATGGCCGATTATCTTTTGTGAGTTGGCTTAGTATTAAAAGATAATTTCCCATTCTCAACACTAATTAAGTTAAAAACTGATTGATACATCAACAACATCAGCTTCTACTTATTTATTTTATTAAACTTTTGTTATAATATAAACATTGCAACCATTTATCCCAATTGAGGAGTGGCGAACCTACACGATAGCTGATATCAAATTCTTTAGTGGTTCAGGCTTTTTTCTATTCAACACGTTTCAGTGAAACAATTAAGATCAAACACAATGATTTTGTTACATATAACAAACTTGGAAAAATGTCCATGTTGGTCGGGTTGAGTAATGGGTCAAACATGTCATTTTTACAATTCAAACTGGTGCAAGACCTAATCAATGGTTTATAGAAAAGATTCTTAATGATTTAAAGTTTGCAAAGAATGGGGTTTGTGAAATGTTTGTATTTGTTGATTCAAATCTTTATTGTATTATTAAACACAAAATCTTAAAAAAGTAATTCTTTTGAGGCTGAAATTTACAAATAGAAATATAAGTTAGATTAGTGAGTAGAAAAAAACAAAACAAATTGTTCTGTTCACTTTCTTTGTGGATGTTAAAACACTAACTGAGACTACGAGTCTCATGGGGATTTTGGTACCGAGCTGAAGTCACGATGCCTCAAGGTAAATACAAAGGAGAATTTAATAATAACCAACTTAACTGAGGGCACTAAATAACTTGGATTTAATAACTGAGGGCACTATATACTATATATGACTGGAATGGGATTTGCGGCCGTGTATTGTTGACACCGCTGCAACGCGCAGGTTCCCCACTAGTATATATATATATATATATATATACATATATATATATGTATACATATATATATATAGGGAGCCGCTAAAATGAAAACCACCTCCAGTTGTAAGAACCGCGAGAACCACTCTCAGCCAATCAGATTATGCCAACTAAAAGGGTATTTTGGTCTTTTACCCCAAATGTCATATCCATTTATTGTCTCTGTCTTAAAATCATCTCTCATCTGTCTCTTAAAATCACCATCATCTCTCACCTCTCTTTAAAGTCTCACAGAGACTTTTACATCAGACACATCCCAAATTTTGAATCCCCTAATCTCTCTCTCTCAAAATTGTTCCACCATATTCCCCCATCTCTCTATATCTCATACCCTAATCAAGGAACAAAAAAGATGCTTGATTGGTGGTGGTAAGTCGAATGCGGCGGAAGACGGTGGTGGGGGGTGGTTGGCCGGCGACGGAGGTGGGACAAAGACGGAGATGATGTTTAGAGATGGGACGACGACGGAGGTGGTAAGTCGAATGCGGCGGAGATGTTTAGAGATGGGACTGCAACGGAGGTGGTAAGTCGAATGCGGCAGAGATGTTTAGAGATGGGACGACGACGGAGATGGGACGACGGAGATGGGACGACGGAGGTGGTAAGTCGAATGCGGCGAAAGACAGTGGTGGGAGGTGGTTGGTTGACGACGGTGGTGGGAGGACGACGTTTAGATGATGTAAGCATCTGTTTCTCGTTATTTTGATCTCAAATTAGGGTTCTCTTATGGATTCTGTTCATCTGTTAACACCAGTTTAGGGAAAATTTGTTTAATCATTTTCCAAATCAGGCATTAAATGTCATACTTGTATATTATCCTCTTTTATTTTTTTTTCATCTTATTTCATTTTGTATGTATGTGTTTTACTGAAAACAAATTGTTTATGTGATTATGGTTAATAGATCTAAAATTTGTGTTATAGGACCGTGTGAGTGGGAATAGGAGTCAAAATGAGGAAGATATTGATTGGTTGATTCTTCTGCCAAAATGAAGAGTTAAAATGGGAAAGGAGTTATGGCTGATTTTTGCAAACTTCACAAAATGCAAGTACAGCGAAGGATTTTTTTACAGAAAGTCAGCGTAAACGGAATGAAGTCATATCTCCAGATTTAAGAACACAAAACAAAGGCTCCAGGTCAGGAATCGTCTCAACAGGTTCACTCAAAAACTTCATATCCAAACGTATCATATTCAGAAGAAACAAGTCATCAAAAGAAGGTCTCAAGTTTACCTTCCACCAAGAATGCAACTGTGCGACCAAATGATAGTAAGACAGCTGGTCAAACGGTCAAGCCAGGTCAACTGCGGTCAAAATCAGTCCACACGAGACCCGGTAACATTTTAACGACGCGGATTTTTATTACATAGCTTATATATTTTATAGTTAACGCCAACCGATACTTTAGTGACTTGTTAGGTTTGGCATTTTTATGAAAATTTTATATATATTGTTTTGTTTTGTATTGTTGAAATGTTATTGTTTGCGTTTTGAAAATATATCGACACTTTAGTTGTCGGGATCGTTCAAAAACAGGGGAAACTCTGTCCGTTTTCTGTTAAACGAGGGCGTAAAAAAATGGGGAAGCGGGGCGTAATTTTTTTTTTATTTTTTGTAAAAAGGTTTAAAACCGTAAAAAAAATTGTTTTTTTGTAAAAATGTCTTAAAAAATATTGTTTTTTTTTTTGTAAAAAAAAAAGTTTAAACCCGTAAAAAATTTTTTGTAAAAAATGTTTATTTTACAACGTAAAACGTAAATTTTTTAACGTAAAACGTAAATTTTTTAACGTAAAGCGTAAATTATTTTAACGTAAAAAGTTTTATGTAAAACGTAAAAAGTTTAACGTAAAACGTAAAAAGTTTAAAATGTTTAACGTAAAACGTAAACTTTTTAACATAAAACGTAAAACGTAAAACTTTTTCTACGTAAGTTGTAAAACGTAAAAAACCGTGTGATAAAACGGCGCCTAAACAAGGGGCGTGAATGCGGCGCATAAAAAGGCCGAGGAAAAAAACGGGACATAAAAAATGCCGCGTTAAAAAAGGACGTAAAAAATGGCGCGTAAAAAATGACGCTTGAAAAAGCCAAGCGTAAAAAACGGCGTGCAAAAACGACCCCGTAAAAAAACGATGCGTGAAAAAGCCGGGCGTAAAAACGGCGTGCAAAAACCGACGCGCAAAAAGAATTGTCTTGTTAAAAAAATCTGAATTTAAAAATGCTTTTAATAAAAAAAATTCTTTTAAAAAAATAAAAAATAATATAATAAAACAAAAAAGTAATAAAAAAATAATAAAGACTAAAAGACAAAAAAGAGTACTTTTACTAAACTACCCTTTTGAATTAAAATATTAAAGACATAATAAGACAAAATGTATTTAATATTAATATTAGTTACTTTTAATCTCATCCATCCATCTTGTTGATGTAGTGGTTAGGAACTGGTTCTCGCGATTCTTACAACTGGAGGTGGTTCTCGTGATATTTAGCGTTCTCATTTAAACCCTCACTAAAATGAAAATCATCCACAGTTGTAAGAACCGTGAGAATCACTCTCCACCAATCAGAATTTACCATATATACACTATTATATTATATCCTAAAGGGTATTTTGGTCTTTTACTCCTAATGTCTAATCTACTGTCATTTGTCTTTGCCTCTTTAGGGTATAGGGGCACTCTCGGTGACCCCATGCGATGACCCAAGTCCCCGAGCGGGAACACCGCCGCCATCAACGCGGGGACCGAATTCGGTGTATGGGATCGGTATGTGTTCACCGCTTGAGAGAGAGAAGAGAGAGAGGGGGTGATTGGTTGTTAATGTGGGTCCACCCTTTTTTCCACCAATCATATTTTTTCCTTCTTTTTTTATAAAAAAATAATTGTGTGAGTGGAGTGCCACCATCAAATTGAGGGTGTGAGGGGAGTTAAGAGGGGAGTTGACGTGACGCGTGCTGATTGGCCGTGCTTAAGAGAGGGGACTCCCTAAAAGAGGAGTGCCCCTCTCACCCTTAGAACATTCACATCCAATCCATCAAATTATACATACATTCCACTAAAAAACAACTCCTATATCAATATATTTCCACTAAAAACAAAGAGTAAATTACAAAGTTCGTCCTTTATGTATGTCAGTTATTACAAAGTATGTCCTTTATCTTTAATAAGCTCAGAAAACATACCTAATGTTTGAAAAACCATTCAGGTTATGTCCTTTAGCCATAACACAATTAGTTTTCATGGTTAAAGTTGACTAAGTCAACCCCACATAAGGGTAATTTAGTCATTTTACTCTCTCACTCTACCTGCTCTCTCTCAATCTCTCTCTACATAAGGGTAATAAAGTTGACTAAGTCTACATAAGGGTAATAAAGTTGACTAAGTCTCTCTCTCACCTACCCCCACCACCACCACAACTCACCTGCCACCACCATCACCACCACCACCACCACCGATCTGCCATCACCACCACCACTACCGATCTGTCACCACCACCACTGCCACCGATCTGCTCTCTCTCAATCTCTCTCTACAACTACATCCTCATCCTCGACGGCGCCTCCCCCTCTCTGAACGGATTGCTCGAAAACATCCCAACACTGACTCGAACTTGAGCCGTCGTGACACGAAACCCGAACCGGAAACCCTGAAACTTGAACTATTAACCCCGAACTGACCTGAAACGGAGCTGCCATGGCTCCGGCAGCCACATTGTCGTCGAGCATTTCCGTCGCCGCCATCGATATCGGAAAACGAGGGGGGTGCCGCTGCCACTGTTGCCGTAAAAGGAGGGGATCGACTCCTTTCTTCTTCTCCGTCTCTCTCTCTCTCTTCGATCTGTCCGATCTGCTCAGTAGGGGGGTGTGGGTGTGTGTGGGCGACGATATCGGGAGACAGAGGAGGATCGGGTGTGAGTGTGGTCGCCGGAGAAGGAGCGACAGAGGGAGGTGGAGTATAATTGATGATGTTGGTGGTGGTTGTGTCGAATCGGGTGGAAATTGGAAGGAGTTCTTCTCCTTGTCGAAGGTAGTATGAACCAAGCGATAGATTGCAACCTCTGGTGCATCTGGATTGAGCTAGTGAATTGAGATAAATTGAGGTTATGGATAAGAAGGTGGGCATTAATCGGAACCCTAATTTGAGGTCCAGCATGATTTGTTAGGGTTCATGTGAAATCGAAAGAGGCGTTGACTGAATTGTTGAATAGTGGGAGAATGAATATATTCAGGTTTTGATTTTGATGATTACAGAATAGAAAGTATTGATTGTATTTATTGTTTTTGATGATTATTTATTTTAATATTTATGATAAAATGACCAAAATACCCTTATGTGGGGCTGACTTAGTCAAATTTAACCATGAAAAGTAACTGGATTAGGACTAAAGGACGTAACATGTAAGGATTTGCAAACATTAAGGATGTTTTCTGAGGTTATTAAAGATAAAGGACATGCTTTGATATATTAGACATACATAAAGGACGAACTTTGTAATTTACTCAAAAACAAATACTTTTTCTCTCTCCTTTCAATTAAATAATAACGGGTGAACAGTGTCCCCCCAAATATACAGATGAACAGTAACATTTTCTCTCTCCTCTACTCACAACCAGTTTTTATACCCTTTATAATATAAAAACTCCTCCTAACATAATTTGATGGTTAGGATGTGAATGTTCTTAAAGTTTCACACCATCCTCTCTTCTCTTTCATCTCTCTCGTTCAAATTGAAATCCCTCTTCTCTTTCATTCCTCTGCAAAACGGAGAACACTCGTGCCGGGGCCGGAGCCTCACCGGCCTCCTTCTTGCTTCCCAGACGACAACAAACACCCCCTGAAACCCGTGATTTTTCTGGCAATGGTGGCGACGACGATATTGATGATGACACGAGGGTGGAGATGACGACGATGATGTTTGAAGATGAAGGTGGAGGTGGCCGACGGTGGTACTGGCCGTCGGAGCCTCGCCGGCGGCGACGTATATTGGTGGTGATTATGTTCAGGTTAGGTTAGTGGAGATGATGACGATCTTGATGATGACACGAGGGTGGCGATGACAACGATGATGTTTTGAAGACGAAGGTGGAGGTGGCCGACGGCGGCGCTGGTTCGTTTGAAGACGATGATGATGTTTTGAAGATGAAGGTGGAGGTGGCCGACGATATTGATGATGACACGAGGGTGGAGATGACGTCGATCTGTTCAATCGTTTCCCCCAATTTGGATCCTAGGGTTTCGGCCAATCCCGATCTGGTTCGTTTCTTGCTGTCGTTTCTCCGATCTGAAACAGTTTACATGATTCGACGAAGTTTTTGAAGTAGCATATTGATTTTGTGTTATTTTCGCTTCTAGTTTACGTATTTTCATTCAGTTTTTACATGATTTGATGAAGTATTTGAAGCAGCAGAGCATAGTATCACATCACACTGATTCTGTGTTATTTTAGCTTCAAATTTACCTTTTACATTCCATTTTTTTTCCGATCTGAAACGATTTAAATGATTTGATGAAGTTTTTGAAGTAACATGACATTGATTCTGTGTTATTTTAGCTTCTAATTTACGTTTTTCTTTCAGTTAATCAGTATTATACCGATCTGAAACAGTTTACATGATTCAAACAAGTTTTTGAAGTAGCAGACCGTAACATAACACTGATTTCGTTTTATTTTAACTTCTAATTTACGTTTTTCATCAGTTTTTTATCCGATCTGAAACAGTTTACATGATTCGATGAAGTTTTCGAAGTAACAAAACATACATCATATTGATTTTAATATATGTTTCATTCAGTTTATTTCCGATCTGAAATAGTTTACATGAATCGATGCAGTTTTCGAACTAACAAAGCATGGATCTGGCTGCCACTGGAGTGACCGTCGCTGGAACCGGTGCAGATCCAGCCAAAACAACGATGCTTCCAGAAGAATTTCTAAAACGAACATTCTCCTTGATTAACTCCGATAAGGATCGTAACTCGGTGTCACTCGTATGCAAGGACTGGTACAACGTGGAGCGAATGAGCAGGTGCCACGTGTCAATCTGGTGCCGGATGATTGGGGAGCGGATGTGCAACCGTAGCTGAATGTTTTCGCGACTGCATATCCGTTCCTGGAGGAGCTTAGGTTGAAGCGAATGGCGGTTAGTGATGAGAGTTTGGAGTTTTTAGCACTGAATTTTTTGATGATTTTAAAGCTTTTTCTATGTTGAGTTGTGAGGGATTTAGTACTCTTGGATTGGAAGCTATTGCTACTCATTGCAAGTAAGTTTTTACTTTTTAGCACTATCTTTTGTTGCCAATAATAATTGTGAATAGGTATTATTGATATAAGTTATGATACATGTAACATGTGCATTCATATCTTAGTACCCCTACATAAATGATAAAAAATGAAAAAAAAAATAAACATATAAGTTAAGACAGTTATTTAAGTTGTTTCTTGATGAGGTTTGAAATTTTGAGTTTGCAGAAGCCTGAAAGAACTAGACATACAAGAGAATGGGATTGATGATCTTGGTGGAGACTGATTAAGTTACTTCCCAGAAAACTTAACCTCGTTAGAAGTTCTCAATTTGTTAACCTTGACTAGTGAAGTCAGTTTAGATGCCCTGGAGAGCCTCGTTTCTAGATGCAAATCGTTACGAGTTTTGAAAGTTAATCGAATAATAAATTTGGAGCAATTGGGAAAGCTTCTTGCTCTTGCGTTAATAATTTGTGTGGTTTGACTTGATTTGTAATGTTTTTATTGCTAAAGTTTGCCTTTTTTTTTGGTCTGGTTTGTCACCGGTAAATTAACAATGGATGATGGTGAATCAGAGGAGGGGTGGGTAAAAAGTTTTTGCAAAAAGTTTTTGTAAAAAAAAAATGAAAACCGTAAACTTTTTAACGTAAAACTTAAACTTTTTAACGTAAAACGTAAAAACGTAAAACCTAAAAAGTTTAACGTAAAGCGTAAAAAGTTTAACGTGAAACGTAAAAACATAAAACGTAAAACGTAAAAAGTTTAACGTAAAACGTAAAAATTTTAACGTAAAACGTAAAAAAGTTTTACGTAAAACGTAAAAAGTTTAACGTAAAACGTAAAAATTTTAACGCCGCGTTAAAACGGGATGTAAAAAACGGCGCTTTTAAAAAAACGCCGCTTGAAAAAGCCGAGCGTAAAAAACGGCGTGCAAAAACGGCGCGTAAAAAAGCCGGGCGTAAACACGGCATGCAAAAACCGGCGCGCAAAATAAATTGTTTTGTAAAAAAATCGGAATTTAAAAATGGTTTTTAATAAAAAAATTATGTTTAAAAAATAAAAAGTAATATAATAAAACAAAAAAGTAATAAAAATTAATAAAGACTAAAAGACAAAAAAAAAATAATTTTACTAAATTACCCTTTTAGATTAAAATATTAAAAACATAATAAGACAAAAACTATTTAATATTAATATTAACTACTTTTAATCTCATCCATCCATCTTGTTGATCTAGTGGTTCTCTCGGTCTTACAACTGGAGGTGGTTTTCATTTTAGCGGTCCCCTATATATATATATATATATATATATAATATAGGATAAGGATCATTACAGAACACTACTATTGCGAGAAAAAAAAGAACAACTCTAAAACACTAAATTTTGGGATTTAAGTTTCATGTTTTTATAAATTTTACGTTTCTTACATTCATATGTGTATTATGTATACATAAAAAACCATATTTTTTTACCTACACGTAGCTTACATACATGTTGGCAGTTTAACCTATACATAACCTACATATGTGTAGGTTATACAAAAAGTGAAAATTTTTCATTTTTTGTTTTGAATTCTAGTGTAAGAAACAATAAATCTTATATTTGCAACATTTTCATTTACTTTTTAGGTTTTTAGGATTGAAAAAAAAGGTGATTCATTTTGTTCTGCGTGTTCTCGCAATATTTTGTGTTCTGCATAGAACCTTCCCCTATATATATATATATATATATAGAAAAAATATATCGCACATTACGGCTTAACGTACTTCACGTACGACAACGTGCGTGATTAATGTTTTCAATATGTGTGATTATTGTGTTTCAAGATGCGTGATTTTGGATTTTTGAGTTATAACGTGCGTGATTTTAAAATGAACGCGCGTAATTACCTGTCGTACGTGATGTACGTTAAGCCATAATATACGTTAACATTCCTATATATATATATATGTATGTGTGTGTGTGTGTGTATAATTGAAGGGGTTAACTACTACACACTCAAGTTATATAACCCTCCTTTCTTATGCAGTTGACACGTGTCGTATAACCCCACGTTGCAAGGGGTGACCACTACGGATGACCTTAGCATTTATCATATGGACGCAAAGCTGATGTGGTAATTATCGGCCACATTTTTTGAATGTTTTTGGCCGTACCATTGTGGATGCTATAAGTATTTTCAAATGAAATAAATACCAACTTTTTTACATTAGAAGTTTTATAATAGAAGAAACCCGTATTTTTTAGGCAGTGACGGATTATGTTCAATCACTAACCATCAATGGTGGGCCCCGCTTGCGGTCTGCTCATATAATGTAATATATGTGTGGGCGCTCGGGGGGGCAAAAGCAAAAGTGCACTAATTTTTAACGTTATTTTACTAATTTCGTGAAAATAACGTTAAAAAGAGGGGATCGTTAATCAGGCATCATGTGGTGGCGTTGATAGCCGAAAGACAAGGGGGTACATGCACCAATTGGCGTTTGTCTCAATTGCTGAGTGTTATGTGCCTTATGTCCAAGGCTTGATGCAAAACCACAATCGAGCCGGGGGTCTCATTGGAAGCAGCCTCTCTATTCCTACGGGGTAGAGGTAAGGCTGTCTACATCCCACCCTCCTCAGACCCTACCTTAGCTTTGCTATAGGTGGGATATACTGAGTACGATGATGATGACTAACCATCAATGAGCTTTTTATCCTATTTTGTATCACGGCTGAAATCTTGGTTTTTTGATAGTCTAATAGCTTGAAACTATTTTTTGCTTTCAAATAAAATTTGAAATCCTTTAATAGAACGAGGATACTTTAGCGGATAACAGACCTGCACTTCGATCCTTGAAAATTTATAAATAGATTGTTTGGTAGCATGTAACTAGGGGTGTAAACGAGCAAGTCGTTCGTGAGCTACTTGAGATACGCTCGCCAAAAGCTACAGTCCAGTCATAAGGAAAACCTCGAGTCCTCACCTATGTCGGATGGCTATATGTTTTGCATGATAAACATGACACTCGATGGTGAACTAACCAGCAAGACTACTATCCTAGTTTACGATCCTTCCATGCGTGTTTTGGTGGCAACATTTGGCGCCATCCGTTTGTCCCAATAGTTTCTCAACAAAACACGTCCTTTTGTCACATGGCTAGGGATGTTTTTAATATTCAGTTTCAAAAACGGATCAAAGGAAAACCAAATAGAACTGAAACCAAAATGGTTTTTTCTTTGTTCCAAAATGCCTAATTAGATTCATACTTAATTTGACGGTCCGCCGCATAATTTTAAAATTTGGGGATGAAAAATTGGAAATTTTACACTTCTAACCGAAACATTATAGGGGGGGGGGGGGGGGGGCACCCCTCGGTTCCCACTAAGCTGCGCCACTGGTTTTAAGCATCATCACATAGGAAATAAGTGTTTTTTTTTTTTTGGAATTTAAGGAAATATCATGTGGTAATTCTTGGTCACATTTTGAACGTTTATATCCCTTACCATATTGGATGCTCAAAGTTTTGAATGATGCCTTATTCGGTTGTCGTTTGCAGCTAAAAAAACCAAGGGTATATTGTTTATTAATTTTCATATACTTTTAGCTATAACTCATAAAATGGCCATCTAAATCCATCGACATTTGTACAAAACTGGTACAAAGATGAAGTAAATTGGGATATTTTTTGAGCCTTAACATTGCCTTCGATCCTTTTAACTTTTGCTTTTTTCCCTATATATTGAAAACTTCATAACATAACTCATAAAAGCCATCGCCTCTTGAAAGAAATTTGAACAGAGATTGTCATAGCTCATAACACTAGAAGCATAGTTTTTAAAAGCCATCGCCTCTTGAGTCTAGGTTCATTTTTCGTTGAGGCAATTGCGCTTTAATTCTCTAGGTGATGGTTCAGGTGTAGATTCTGGCGCGATTTATAGATTTCCGGATAAATTTATTAAATTTTGTCAAGATTCCAGCCATATTTCTACGTTTATCTAAGACCGTGGGGTATGGTGGGGCGGGGGTTTGGGGCATGGGTTGACACGTGGCTTGGGGGGGCAGACATGGGTTGACCCACATTCAACACGGTATGGTGGGGCAGGGGTTTGGGGCGTGGGTTTGGTGGGCTTCGCTGGGCTATTTGAATATTTTTTAAAACAACAAATTTAATTTTTTTAATATTTTTAAATAAAGAAAATTACATAAAAAAATTCCTAACGTTTATATTTGTTTTTTATCTCCTCTCTCATCTCCAAAACTAGTTGCAACCCGTCACCCTCTAGGTGATCAATGGGCTGGATTGTGATTGAATGTAGTAAAAAATGGAAGAAAAAGAGGGGGGGGGGGGGGGGGGCACCCCTCGGTTCCCACTAAGCTGCGCCACTGGTTTTAAGCATCATCACATAGGAAATAAGTGTTTTTTTTTGGAATTTTTGGAAATATCATCTGGTAATTCTTGGTCACATTTTGAACGTTTATATCCCTTACCATATTGGATGCTCAAAGTTTTGAATGATGCCTTATTCGGTTGTCGTTTGCAGCTAAAAAAACCAAGGGTATATTGTTTATTAATTTTCATATACTTTTAGCTATAACTCATAAAATGGCCATCTAAATCCATCGACATTTGTACAAAACTTGTACAAAGATGAAGTAAATTGGGATATTTTTTGACCCTTAACATTGCCTTCGATCCTTTTAACTTTTGCTTTTTTCCCTATATATTGAAAACTTCATAACATAACTCATAAAAACCATCGCCTCTTGAAAGAAATTTGAACTGAGATTGTCATAGCTCATAACACTAGAAGCATAGTTTTTAAAAGCCATCGCCTCTTGCGTCTAGGTTCATTTTTCGTTGAGGCAATTGCGCTTTAATTCTCTAGGTGATGGTTCAGGCGAGATTCTGGCACGATTTATAGATTTCCGAATAAATTTATTAAATTTTGTCAAGATTCCAGCCATATTTCTACGTGGGCTTCGCTGGGCTGACCCAAACCGCTGGGCTATTTGAATATTTTTTAAAACAAAAAATTTAATTTTTTTAATATTTTTAAATAAAGAAAATTACATAAAAAATTCCTAACGTTTATATTTGTTTTTTATCTCTTCTCTCATCTCCAAGACTAGTTGCAACTCGTCACCCTCTAGGTGATCAATATGTGTTAAAAAATGGAAGAAAAATGTGAGTTTTATAGTGAAAAAAAATATTTTTTTAACATAACCGTTGGCCAACGGCTAGTTTGGTTTGGTCATTGAGAGTCCGCCATGTCAGCTTGCTAGACCCGCCCCACGCCCGGCTTGAAACCCAAGCCCCAAGGGCCACGCCCAAACCCAAGCCCACCCGGGGTGGTGGCTTGGGCGTTTTCCCCCAACCCATGCCCCAACCCAAGTCCCATACCCCATAGTCTAAGGAAACCTACTTTTTTAAACCAATATACTAATATTTTAGAATTTTAGAACTTTTGGTACTAAATAGATGATATTAAATTTTATATAATAGTTTATGTTATTTGAAAAACATTATTATTTTTCTAAAACATAACATATATATATATATATTGAAGAAACACTAACTAAATGGTCGGAACCGAAATAGTTAGGGGGTTTGAATCCGCATAAAAAGGTTAGCTCTCTCTCGGTTGATTCAGTTGCAGCTGAACTTCTTCTCCGGTGATTCTGCAAAAAAGAACACCGCTAGCCTCGCCAAGGGGAGAAGAGGGTTCTCTCCTTGACCCGACTCCGGTGTGAGAATAAGTATTGATAATGGAGAAGAGAAGTATTTGAGAAGTGAGTGTGATCTGAGTTTATACCTGAACAGTTCTCATATTTATAACCGGGAGTTTTGGGAGGGAAAACCTGTTATTGAAAAGATGACGGAAGATGCTAACGCCGTAGCGGTTATATTTTTCTTCCGTCAAGTTCTTTGATCCTTCGTTAAGTTGTCTCGATCCGATGTGAATGCACACGGATCGTGGTTTGATCTATGGCTGGGGGATTGCCACGTGGAAAGTGATTAAGTGGAGATTACTCTCCAATTGCATGCCTTCGTTGTGATTCCAGGGTTGCTTGTGGTGACGACACGTGTCCAGACGGTTATAACCGTCTGGGTGGTGCACGATTGTATTTCTTTCTAGAAGATTACTGCTGTAATCTGGTGTGACACCTTGCTGTGTGGACATAGACGAATAAATCCCAAGTTGGGTAAAATAATATCCAAGTCTGGATATTTAGGCGGAGGTATTGAACAAAGGATTTTGACCCTTTGTTAAATGGGAGAAGGCGCAAGGATTTATGTTTTCCTTTGGGCGCGCCACTATACATTACTGATTGCTTTCTTCCTTTTGTAGGACCAATGCGCGGCCGCGCAAGGTCAAAAGGCTAAAAAGGTTGGTTTGTGGTATGGTCTCAAATCCTTTTTATGAGGTTTTTGGGACCTTACCCCTTCAAGTCCCCTCAGTCTAGTGTTGTACTTATGCAAATAAGTGGAGCACTGGACTTATGAGAGAAATGTTTTTTTGGGCGGGAAAAGATAAGAAAGCTTCTATGAGAAGATTTGAATTTGCTGAGTTTGCAAAGATTTTTTTATAAAAAATCTTTGACTTAGTGCAGTAATTTGATTTTGACAACCTGTCATTGTCAGTTGTTTTTTACTGTCCGTGTTGTACACGCGCGCGTGTAAACGCGTATATGTTCTGACATCTTCTTTTTCTGTTGCTTGGGGAACTGTGACACCCGGAACAGTGCTGTGACGGTTACCGATGCTATTTATTGCGATGGGTATATAATCGTTTGGGTAACCTCCTCTGTGCAATCATTGCCTTGTTTGAAAACTTTTCCCCATTCCTTGTTCTTAAGAAATTTTTCCGTCATTCTTTTGCTTATGTCAACCGGAGAACGTCAAGAGGATCTTGTTGAAGATATGTCGACTGATCTTCCACCATTGAAGTGGCCTAGGGCATCTTTTGAGGGTTTGATTCAGAATCTTAAATTTCCGGAGAACTGGGGTGCCTTGTATCCCGAAGAGGGGCAAACGGCAGCAGATGCTCCGGCCGGGTATATTACCTTCTTTTGGGATTTTTTTCTATGACGGTAACTTTCGCTTGCCTGTTACCAGATTTTTTCTTGAAATTCTTGGATTCTATAATCTGCACATTTCCCAACTTCACCCTATTGGTATGGTTAGGGTTCGACATTTCGAATTCGTATGTCGGACGATGCATGTGGAGCCAACCGTTCCCCGATTTAGGGTTTTTCATCAGATGCATTGTACCCAAGGGTTCTATTCCTTTGTTCAAAGAGCTTCTGCAAAGAAGATTCTTCATCAACCCCCAAAATCTTTTCATGATTGGAAACAGAAATTCTTCTTTATCAAGGCTGGAGTGATTCCGGTGAAGATGATTCTTAGGGGGAAAGAAGATGTTCCGATTGAAACGCTTCAGACTCCTGTTGATGAGAATTGGTACCAAGATCTGAAAGATGTGCCCAATATTGCATTGCCGGAGAAAGCCCTTGTTGGAGCCGGTATGAGTTTGAACTGGAAGATGGAACGTGATGATAAGCCCGTATACACCGAGGATGGTCATAGTAAGTTTGGGGCTTTTTCACTGTTCTTCTCCTTTTTCCTTTTTTTTTTGACCTGCTCTCTCTTTAAATGTAGTTGTTTCCCTATATGTTGTTGCCTTCAAGAGGGAAGGCGGAAGAATGGGTACTATCAAAAAGAAACCTGAAGAGGAGCTTTGGTATCATCGTATTGTGAGAAATTTTGTACTTCCGCGGGATGTGGACCTATCTGTTCAACCGGCAGCTGGTGCTGGTGAGTTTATATCTGTTTTTCCTTTCTTTTTTGCTTTGAGTAATTTTTTGTCTTGCGCTTTCGTAGGTGAATTGTTGAATTTGGGCATAGGCCCTGAAAAGAAAAAACGCGCGACTACGTCCACTTCTGCGCCAAAGAGAAGTGAGACTATTAAGACTCACCCTTTGAAGACGAAAAATGTTGGAGAGAAGAAAGGTACGCGCCGTTCTTCTGTCTCCAGGTGTGATTATGTGGTGGTTTCTGACTCTTTGGAGGGTCTTACTCCTGTAGTGACTATGCGGGAACCGAAGACGGAACCTAAGGATTCTGCTGATATTCCTCCTTCTAACCCGAATGAGCCTATTGATCTGGATTCCAGTCCCGAACATTTGGTTCATAGGAAGGCTGGTAAAAGAAAGCAAGCTGATGCTGATGCGGAGGGTCAACCTCCCAAGAAAGTGCAGAGGAAGAAAATTACCAGAAAGGGAAACCTTGATGCTTTTGTTTCAGAATCTGTTCCTGGTAAGTATTGCCTTTCTTTGTTTTCTTTGAGCGGATAGGATTCTTATAGACTTTTATTTTGTCTAGAAGTTCCTGTCTCCCCTGTACCTGTGGTTGATAAAGAACTTCCCCCTTCCCCGCCGCGCGCTGCCGTTGCAGACCCGTTAGAGTCTGTAGAGATAGCTGGGGAAGGTGTTGAGAAAACTGTTGAGGCTGAGGAGCCTGTTGGTGCTAATACAGATACTGAACCGATTATTGAATCGGGTGTGGTAGATGATGCTGCTAATCTACCGACACCGGAAACTGTTGTTCAAAATTTGGGAAAAAAGGAAACTGCTGAAAAAATTCAGTCTTCTCCCCCTAGACCTTCTGAAACTATACCTGAGCATACTAAGAAGGCCGCCACTGAGGAGGCAGGTTCATCTGCTGGTGCTGAGAAGCAATCTCCAATTCGCCCAGAAGAAACTCTGGGAGAATATTATTACCGGACTTATACGGATAAAGATGCTTCTGATCCTCATGTCCCTGTTTGGAATGTGAAAAAAGGAGATACCTTTTCGGATTGGCGTGTATGCCAAGATTGGTTGCAGGGGATACTTCCGCCTGGCGAGATTAAGTTTCAGGAAAATCAGCCTTATGAACAGACCTACCAGTCTTATCTTGCAGAAACTGCTTCTCATGTTTCTACTACTCACCGTATAGTGCGTGAGTGGTATAGCATGCATAAAGAGCGGACATTTTTTGTAGCATCACAAAGGAAGTTTGCTAAAGATGAAAAACATGTGGCTCAGTTGAAGGCTAAATTAGAGGCTGAACAAGCTAAGTTTGAAGCTGAGCGCAAGACTGAGGAATGGTCTGTTGCTGGTTGGAAAAGAAAAGCTGAAGCTGAAGCTGCGCTTTTATCCGAGGAACGCAAAAATTGGAGGAGAATATTTTGCGAGAAGGATAATGCTGAGAAGGCAAACCTCCGCAATATCATTAATAACCTTAAGGCTGAGGTTGAAAATTTGAAGAATCAAGATGCGGAGGTGGAAAATTGAAGAAAGAAAAAGCTGATATGGAAGCTATGTTGGTGGAAGCGCGTTCTCATAGGGAACGAAGCGAGCAACGGGAGGTACAAGCTTTAGCCACTCTTGTCGTTAGAGATAAAGAATTAGAGGAACTTACCGCTTTGGTTTCTGACCAGGAACAATTGAAGAAGGATCTAGAACTTGCGCATGCTGAGAATACTGAAACCTCCCGCCGTTTAACTGAGGTTGAAGAGAAACTGGAGAATTCAGAAATGGCGCGAGTTTCAGCGGAAAGCGAGCTTGAACCTTTAAAGAATGATATGGCCTGGTTGAAAGATCGCGGGATTGCTTGTGTAAGTTCCTTTCTTCTTTGTTGTTCATATATGCTTTTTTTGATGCCTTTTTTTTTGCTTGATTTCATAGGTTGCTGAATCTGTATTAAATGCTGAAGAACTGGATAAAACTGTTGCTAATTTGATGGTTGCTGCGCGACGAGATGGTTACGCGCAAGGTTATGCGGAATGTTCTCAACACGTGAATAGCGCCTTAAAGGTTAACTGGGATGATAGCAAGTCTGCTACCTTTGGCGTTAATACTGCCAGCGCGCTTGCTTCTATGAAGACAGAGTTTAATAACTTGCAACTTCCAGTGATGGAGTTGATAAATGTGGCGCTGCAATCGGATGATCACGTTGCGCAACTTAAAGAAATCTTTCCGGATGGGGGTGAAGATTCAGAGTAGGATGAAATTGTATTGAACAATTTTTTTATGTAGGATGTTGATCCTTGTTTTGATGGTGCGCTGTTGCGCAAGGATTTTAAACACTGCTGTGTCTAAACTCTTTAGGGCGTATTTGTACGCCAAAAATAGTATGTTTCTATTTGTTTTGTTAAATGTCTTTACAATATTTTGCATGAGTACAATTACTTTGGCTTTGAGTAAGGCGAATAAAGTTGGTATGAAGCTCATGTGTGAGCTTTGTGTTATACTACCATAATGTTTTTGCACTTACTAAAAAGAAATTGCATGCACTTTGTAAACACAAAAATAATAGAAACTTTGTAATTTTATTCATGGATAATGCTCAGAGGCGTTACAAAGTTTTTCGGATAATTAAATGGAACTTAACTTACTCCTTGATAATTCCGCCGCTTTTGATAAGTCATGTCGTTTCTGCGGAAAACTTATAGAGTCCTTTTAAGTTTTAGCCCGTTTGCTTGAGCTTTCTTCTCCCCGGGTAATCTGTTTAATCTCCTTGCGCATGTTCTGGAGTAGATGCGTAAGTTCTCCATTTTTGAGGGCCTTCTCTATTTCCGTGCGCAGAGATATGCAGTTGTTCGTGGTATGCCCGTTATCCTTATGATATTCGCAGTATTGCGTCGGGTCTTGACCACGTTTACTCTTCATCGGAATCGGAGGTTTGAATTGGTGATCCTCAGTACTTAGAACCTCCGCCGGGGTCTTTGTTAGGGGAGTCCACTGCCTCTCCCTATTTTCGTGCTTGTTCTCTCTTTGTGCAGAGAACTTGTTGGTTGTTATGCGGGCATCTTCAGAGGAACGACTTCCTGATGCCTCGCGCCATGACTTTTTGTACCTTCTTTCACCAGTTGCGCTTAAGTCTGCGGGCCTGTTGTGTGGTGGTGGTGGCCTGTTTGTAGTAAGGTTTTTCTCGGTCTGCGCATAAACCTTGGCCGCCGCCATTATCTTTTCCCAACTCGTGGGAAGGCCCTCTGTTCCCGATAACACCTTGACCATATCATCACACCTAACCGCGTACTTAAACTGAGCACGGATTAGTTGTTCGTTGACACCTCCAATCTCTAACACTTCTTTATTGTATCTGGTGATAAAATCCTCCAGATTCTCGTCATCGCGGCGCCAGATGTTCATGACGTCGGATGTATCGCGCATTGATCGCCTTTGTTGGCTGAAGTGTGTTAAAAACTTTCTACGCAGATCTTTCCATGACTCGATCTGTCCCGTTGGTAGGTTATCAAACCAGATCCGCGCTGGGCCGGTTAATGTTTGCACAAACAAATGACACCATAGCGGAAGAGTCCAACCGCCAACCAACCCTGCGCTGGTGAATACTCTTAGATGATCATCAGGGTCAGTTAACCCATTGAATTTCTCAACGTTAGATGGTAATTTGGCCCTTTCCAATGGAGCCAGAGCTATCTCCAATATGAACTTCGAGTTTTCTGTCGCTTCAGCAGGGCGATAAACTAAGTCATAGTTATGCTCGGCCTCGGGGTTATAAACCGCTCGAGGCCTGCATTTGTTATAGTTTGGCTGCAGTCTGTTGAATACGCTGGTGTTTGCACTCACACGATATGTTTGATCGGATTCATCAGTATGAGGGTCCCGTTGGGAACCCAACCTGTCATGAACCGATTGTCTTCGACGAGGATGTGGTTCACCATGATGTTGTCTCTGGTAACTGCCCGTATCATCATAAGTTGATTCTTCTCTCTGAGAGGCATGAGCTCTAGATCCCGGCCTTCGGGATTGGGTTACGGGAGCAGTTTGAGCACACAACTGTGTGTACACTGCGTTTAATGCCCCTTGGGACCGGACATACCATGATATCGGAGTTTCTCCTGGTGGTAAAATTGATTGTGCAGGATTTGCTGGTAACATTCCTGGAGTGACAGGATCATTTGCTCGATTAGATTGAACCTCGTTATCGTCCGAGGCCTCTTCTACGATCCCTTCTATTGGTAAATTGTTTCTGACGTTTGGTCGAGGACCAGGTTGCCGGTGAGATGACGAATTTTCTGCCATGTGCAAAAACAGAAAATGGAATGAACTGAATCGAAACGAGGTAGAAACTAGAAAAACTGAGAAATCGGTGGGCGCCAATGAAGAAATACTAACTAAATGGTCGGAACCGAAATAGTTAGGGGGTTTGAATCCGCATAAAAAGGTTAGCTCTCTCTCGGTTGATTCAGTTGCAGCTGAACTTCTTCTCCGGTGATTCTGCAAAAAAGAACACCGTTAGCCTCGCCAAGGGGAGAAGAGGGTTCTCTCCTTGACCCGACTCCGGTGTGAGAATAAGTATTGATAATGGAGAAGAGAAGTATTTGAGAAGTGAGTGTGATCTGAGTTTATACCTGAACAGTTCTCATATTTATAACCGGGAGTTTTGGGAGGGAAAACCTGTTATTGAAAAGATGATGGAAGATGCTAACGCCGTAGCGGTTATATTTTTCTTCCGTCAAGTTCTTTGATCCTTCGTTAAGTTGTCTCGATCCGATGTGAATGCACACGGATCGTGGTTTGATCTATGGCTGGGGGATTGCCACGTGGAAAGTGATTAAGTGGAGATTACTCTCCAATTGCATGCCTTCGTTGTGATTCCAGGGTTGCTTGTGGTGACGACACGTGTCCAGACGGTTATAACCGTCTGGGTGGTGCACGATTGTATTTCTTTCTAGAAGATTACTGCTGTAATCTGGTGTGACACCTTGCTGTGTGGACATAGACGAATAAATCCCAAGTTAGGTAAAATAATATCCAAGTCTGGATATTTAGGCGGAGGTATTGAACAAAGGATTTTGACCCTTTGTTAAATGGGAGAAGGCGCAAGGATTTATGTTTTCCTTTGGGCGCGCCACTATACATTACTGATTGCTTTCTTCCTTTTGTAGGACCAATGCGCGGCCGCGCAAGGTCAAAAGGCTAAAAAGGTTGGTTTGTGGTATGGTCTCAAATCCTTTTTATGAGGGTTTTGGGACCTTACCCCTTCATATATATATAGGTTATAACCCCGTGTACTACACGAGTCGAATAAATGAATTTTATATACTAAATAATAAAAGAATATATCTTTGAAAACCTCTTTTATTGGGTTAAAGAAATATAATTTTATGTATTAAATAATAAAAAGTTATATCTATAAGAACCATATTGTACTGGTTAAATAAATATAATTTTATATACCAAACAAAAAAGTTATACCTTTAAAACCGCTTGTTTTACACGAGTTGAATAAATGTAATATTGTTTACCAAATAATAAAATAATACATCTTTAAGAAACCTCATTTATTGCACGGGTTGAATAAATGTAATTTTATATACCAAATAATAAAGAAGTTACATCTTTAAAAATATGTGTATTACACGGGTTGAATAAATGTAATTTCCTTTACTAAATAATAAAAAATATATATCCTTAAAAAAAACCACGTGTATTGTACGAATTGAATAAATCTAATTTTATATATCAAATAATAAAAAGTTATATCTTAAAAAACCTCATCTATTACACGGGTCGAATAAATGTAATTTTGTATATTAGTAATGAAAATAAAAATATTTCATATATTAATACAAAGTTTGGTTTTCGTGATAAATAATTTGTTTTATTTAAAAATATCTTAAATTAACAATTTAAATCCTAGAATAATATTTTATTAGAAAAATAGATGAATGGTATTCAAAATTTAAAGTAGGATAAAATTTAATATTAGCTCATTATTCATTTATTTATTTAATTAATATAAGATAAGTTTGGAAGTGAGACTAGAAAATCATAAAATAAATGCTTACAATGAATGATAAGTGTTGCATATTAATGTTTTATTATATAGTATAGTATAAATATATATTTATATTGATATAAATAGATTATTATATTGTAGTAAAATTTGTTAACAAAGTCTTAATAAATTTAATCCTTTATTTAAAACTTGTAAATGTAACGAAGACTCAATAAATTTAACCATTTATTTAAAACTTGTAAATGTAGAAATGATAAATAATATTAGTTAATTTTATTTTAAGTTTCGTAAAATCTATTTGATACCAAACTAAACAAAACGTTCAAATATATAGTTAATATCAAGAGTAAATTACGATTTTGGCCCCTGTGGTGATATCACTTTTACCCTTTTAGCCAAAAAAACGAATCTTTTAACATCTGAGCCCAAAATGTCTTTTTTTCTAACCCTTTTGGTAGAGCCCACAACGTCTTTTTTTCTAACCCTTTTGGCCCCTACCAAAAGTGTTAGAAAAAAAGACATTGAAGGCTCAGATGTTAAAAAATTCATTTTGAGCTAAAAGGGTAAAAGTGATATAACCACAGGGGCCAAAATTTTAATTTACTCTAATATCAGATTAGATAACTAAGTTTGAATTTGAAGTAAATAGATAAATATAAAAGTAATAATTAAACTAAATAATATTTAGTAGGAGGATTATCTATAATTAATTAGAAGAGATTAAGCTAAAATTATAATTATCCATAGGATATGATCTAATATGATGGCAAGTGTCCTTAAAGTGGTTTCTTTTATTATATATATATATATATATATATATATATATATATATATATATATATAGGCTAGGAGTTGGCCAGAAAGTCCAAATTTCCTAAAAAGTCTAAAAAGTCATAAAACACCATAATGTCAACCATAAAACACACCAAAAACACACAAATAATATGATGAAGATTACTAAAACATCATGTATGTGGGTTTTGTGTTGTGTTTTAGATGTTAAGGCTCTGATTGTGGAATGACAAATATTATTGTGTTTTATGTTGTTTAGCATTGTGTGTTTTATATTCATAGTTCTACGATGGTGTGTTTGAAGTTTTTATGGACTATTAGAGTTTGAATATAGTGTTTTAGTAATATTCATTCTATTATTTGTGACTTTTAGGTGTGTTTTATGCCTGAAATTATTGTGTTTTATGACTTTTTACACTTTTTAGGAAAAACACACTTTCCGTAGGATCCCCACTATATATATATATATATATATATATATATATATATATATATATTGCATTGTATGCTTTTTTTTCTTAGACCCTCGCTTTTTTTGCGCCTTGCACCTAGGCCCAGGCGTGGCCTATGCGCCTTTAATAACTATGGACTAGAAGTATGCAATTCAATTAAGAATAACTTAAAATGTTCAAATAAATGTTCTCCATCTCTCATGCGTTCAATATTTTTGCAAACCCTACTTAATGCCTTATCATTTGGGGGTTACTCTTGTTCATTCATTTGATTTTTGCACACCCTATTTTAGTGCCTTATCATTTGGGGGTTAATCTTGTTCATTCATTTGAAATATGAAATATCTTGAATGACTCCAACTAGAGGTCACGATCTTGACCATTTATTTATCTATAGGTCGATTCGGGTCATGTGCTTATCTAGAACTGCTAAAATAAAAAAACAAAACAGGTCTAACGGGTTGAAAGTCATCAAAAGTGTATTTAAATATATTAAACACTTGAAATTGTTTTTTTTTATAATAATAACTAGCATAAAGCAAATAATTGTTTCGACATGTACCAAAAAGGACCCGTTACTAAACAGATCGATCTTGCCAACTGCCTATTTAGTTTCCCGATTTTATAACATCTATAAGATTTTATAAGAATGTGAGAGAAAGTTGGTTTGGTTCCCGGATTGAGAACAAATGTTTTTAGTATAACTAGTAGGGTGCCCGCGCGATGCGGCGGAGGTGACACTTTGCATTGCGGCACTCGTTTCTGGTAGTTTTCTTATTCGTATAATATTTATACTAATATTATCGTGGTGGATATATGTCATAAGTGTTACACATATGTAAAGTCATGTTTTTTTATAAAAATTAATAATCAAAAGACAAAAAATATTGTTTTTTATTATAAAAAATAATAATCAAAAGACAAAAATAAAAGATAAGTTGTTATAATTGTAAAGTATGTTTATTTTATTAGTTAAATTATAAAGTATAATTTTATTCTTTAAAGTTCATAACTTTTTTTTAAATATCCACATAGTATTCATCCAATAAACTTTAAGTTTAAAATTTTAGTTTTTATAAAAATAAAAAATAGTATATGACTCGTAAGTACGTTTTAGACCTTTAACTTAAATTGTTAAATTTCATTTTTTTACAGATATAAAAAATTTATACTTTTGTAAAATTTCAAGAACTGTTTTTATAAAAAAAATAGTATGTTAAGAGTTTATATCTTTATTAACTTTATATATATCATAATTAGTTCAAATTTTTAGTTCCTAACTAATCTTATCTATATGAGTCTACTTTTAACTTATAATCCCTAAAAATATGCAACACAATCTACTATGTATCTAGTCAAGTTGGTAAAAATTATTTTGAAACTGACTAATATTATCTATTAAATATAGTTGAACTTATAATTCCTAAAAATTTGTAACACAATTTAGTATTTATATCTAGTAATGATTGTAAATTTATGGAGTATTTTATTTATATTACTTGTTACAAAAAATGTTTACACATGTAAATTTTCATTTTTTAATAAAAAATAATAATCAATGACAAAAAATAAAAGATAAGTTTTTCTAGTTGTAAAGTAAGTTTATTTTGTTGGTTAAATGATAAAATTTATAATTTTATTCTTTAAAGTTCATAACTTTTTTTAAATATCCACATGATACTCATCCAATAAACTTAAAGTTTAAAATTTTTGTTTTTATAAAAATAAAAAATAAAAAATAGTAGTTGACTCGTAAGTACGTTTTACACCTTTAACTTTAATTGTTAAATTTTGTTATATATATATATATATATATATATATATATAATTTATATATTTATAAAATTTTAAAAATATTTTTATAAAAAAATAGGATGTTAAGAGTTTATATCTTGATTAACTTTATATCATAGTAAGTTCAGGTTTTTAGTTTAGTTTTAAAGTTTATTATTTTATTATTTTTTAATTAAGAAATACAAATTATTAGATTAATATTCAAGAATAACTGCAAAATTTTATAATTTCAGCTTAACTATATCTAACTGCAATATCTATTTATTGCTAACTTTAGGATATTAACTTATATAAGTTCAGTTGACTTGTAAATTTAGGATATTAACTATATTTTACACTTTATTAATATGGTCCTGCTTTATATTAACACAAAAAATAAAGTTCAAATATAAAATAAACTTTATTCATACGTCTAGATCAAACATAACAACTGAAAATGAAAAAAAAAAAACATAAAAACACTTGATAGATTTCATATTAGACTGCATGAAATCCGTTCCGCTTCTGAATTGACACCCGAGGTATTTTTAATCAGGTTTTCTGGTTTTTGTGCTTGAATCGGCAGTATCTTCTAATTCCTCTTCTTTGCCATTGTCCTTAGAATCGTCTAAATAAATAAACTTTATTCATACGTTTAGATCAAACATAACAACTGAAAATGAAAAAAAAAAACATAAAAACACTTGATAGATTTTAGACTACATGAAATCCGTTCCGCTTCTGAATTGATACTCAAGGTATTTTTAATTGGGTATTCTGGTTTGTGCTTAAATCGGCAGTATCTTATAATTCATCTTCTTTGTCATTATCCTCAGAATAGTCTAAATTAATAACCTCACTCCATTTCTATTCAGAGAGTCTTTTGGATCTCTTCTTTTGAGTCTCAAACTTCTGATCCTTAAAAAGGACAAAAGTTGAATACAGAAGTTAGAAAAAGATTAAATTAACATTAAAATTAACTCTTCACTAAATTCACGTTGAAGATTAGACTTGTATGGACTAAACATTGCACCATAAGAAATAATATCAACACTTTTATCACCATCATGCTGCAATAAAACACACATATAATAACATAACAAATATGTTAATATGAAAGATATACGCAAAAATAATACTTAAAAACCAGCAAAATCAATACCTTAGAAGCTTGTTCGACGACTGGGTTGTTTAAATTGGCATGTTCATCATGCAACTGAATCTGAAAAATCAAATAAGTTAACATTCCATTAAAAGTAAATAAAAGAAAACAATTATTCACTGCTGTGATATAAGAGATCTGGCCTTAGAATTTTCAATCTCGCATGCTTGGTTTTTCGCAACAATTGAATTCAGAACTGGTTTTCTAACTTTGGTTAGCAATAGATACATGGGTGTCCTGCTATGTATTTATAGTAGTAACTATAGAAGTGCATTAGGGTTTAATTTTAGATTTGCCACCCCTTTATTTAGGAAGTTTGTTGTGGTTAGTTTTAAGTTTTTATAAGATATATCTAAGTATAAATATTAGGCAGTTTTAATAAAATAAATTGTGACACATAATATCTTCATTTTATGTTATGGTACTTTTAATTCTTTTTGTTTTTGTTTGCAAATATGGAGCCCATCTTTGTAGATTAGGCGCATTAGATCACAAGTATTAATTACTTGTACATTAAAGCATTATCGACTTGTACCTTTTAATTCGTGCGTCGATATTGAACAAGACAACTATCGAAACGTCGACAAAAATGTGTAGGTCGCCATGCTATCTTTGGATTTTTTTTAAACAATATAGTTTATAAGATATATCAAGAATACGTAAAAAAATTATAAGTTTGTTGTGGAGGGGTGAATTGTAACTAATTATCTATAATTTTGTTAAAACATCAGAGATTTAAGTGTAATAAGTTTAGGGGCTAAAAAATAAATAGTGTTTAAAAGACCAAACTACCCTCATTTTAGGGGTCTTTCTATAAATAAAGGGGGGAAAAAGTTCTTATTTTTTTGGGTATCTTAAAATACCCCTCCCTCATGCATTATAATATAGTATAGATGTGTTGGATACGAATTTTGTGGGCAAGAGATTGATTAGACCGACTTGGTTGATAGATAGCATTTCATAAAATTTAAAAAATCGGGTAATAAAGCATTAAAGGTGTGATTCCGAATTTTGTGCATGTGATTTACGTAAAATAGATTGTAAGAAATACGCTTGATAAAACAATGAGGTTTGAGATTTTGCATAAGTAGAGATTCGGAAAAATGATAAATGGTATAATTATAAGACTTGATAATGTGGTTCACATGATAAAGTTTCTTTGAAAATGAGAGTTGGTAACGATCACCGAGACAAGGAAATCACCCCTAACTCGTTGGTGAAGTCGTTTCAAGAAGGGAAGGAGCGGAGCTAATCTCAAGGTAAAGGAATCACTCCTATCTTGATGATATGCCTCCATTTCGGGATTATGAGTAGTGCAAATATTGTTGGTGACGTTTTAAAATCATTCATGTAAATAACGTATAGGTATAGGAAAAGATTTAGTATGATGTGTGTGTAACGATCGTAATAATAATTTGAATCTTGAAAAGAAAAGTTTGGATCGTGATAAGTGTAAAATTGATACTAGAAAAGTGGAGGCTTGATTAAAACTTGGGTTATTCCAGTCACACCCCGATATTTCCACGTATTACCGGTGGGCCCGGTGGGGAGTATCGTGACGTAGTTGATATCATCATAGACAAATTATCACAGTTTTAAACACAGTGGAAGTCGAAAGATAAAAATATTACAAACCGAATGGAAGTAATATCATTTATTACAAAAACGGTTGCAAAGGGATCCACAGGCGGATCAAAAGTTAAAAAGATTCATTGTTCAACAGATTTATAAACATCTAAGCTTGCAAGTCTCTTTATTGATGCTAGGAGTAGCCAGCCTATTTCGTCTAGTACCTGCATTTAGCCTTTTTGGAAAATACGTCAGTTTACACTGGTAAATACAATTAACCGACTCATTTTGAAAATGTTTTAAGAAATTTGATTTGAATGCAACAGGCACAAAATATCTTTTATAACTTGGGACAATTATTTTAAAATAATCTTGTATACATATTTATATGTTTGCCGTCTGTCAGGGACGGTTAGAAGAGCCGGACAAGGTTAACTGACACACCACAGGTATAATACCCACAAGGAATTTTCCTTATTGTGGAGTACCTTTTATACATACGCAACTGTCAGGTGTATGCCTACACCCCGTGCTTAAGTCGTGGCCATTTCAATGAATGAGCCGAGGATATCCAGGACATGGTCATTAACCCCCCAAAAGCCATATACCAAACAAAACAGATGAAAACGGGTTATGCAAATATACCAAAATGCCCCTACGGTATTTAGTAGGTATTTAGTCTTATAAGCCAAAAATAGTTTTAACACATACTATGCGTTTAAAACTAAATACCTACTGATGCTTTAAAGGTCAAATTTGGAAATCTGAGTTCAAAACTATTTCTTACTGTTAAAGTTATAAAAATTACTTAAAACATCAGTAGGTATTTAGTCTTATAAGCCAAAAATAGTTTTAATCCATACTATGTGTTTAAAACGCGTAAAAGTCGGTTTTAAGCGATTTTCGGGTTGTAATAGGAAATCTGAGTTTTTGATTAGCTTATAAAGTTCAAAATATTTTATTTATCATATAAAATCAGTAGCAAAAAGTTTGGTATCAAAATGTTATGTAAAACTCATTTTATTAGCAAAAATGGTATAACCGACAATTACCGAATTAAAGCTAGAACCATATGATATGTCCAGTCTAAAAATAATTAAAAATCTTCAAAACTCCCAAAATATTATATTACATCAGTGGGTAAAAAGTTTGGTGTCAAAATTTGGGTTTAGATAGGCCTTATGCTAATTATGCCGTTTAATTAATAAAAAGCTTCTTAATTACGATATCGAGCATAACTCCTAATCTAGACCTCAAACTGATGTCAAATTTTTAGTACAAGTTTATAAATCAGTAACAAAGGTTTTTTTCCTCTCACATTTTCAAAAATCTCGTTTTAAGGTCAAAAGGGCATAATGGTCAACATTTAAGCATATAACGGAAACATGCAAATGAATCGGATAAATTAGGATCCACGTTGTATAATCTCAGAGAGTTATACTAATATGTAACATGGACCTAATGGAAGCTTAAGGCATTTCTAAAACAATCTAAATCGGGTCAGAACTGAAAGTCAAAGCAAAAGTCAACTTTTGCGACTTTCGGTTCCGAACCGAGCCTAAACTCAAAATTGTCGGGTTGAACATGCTTAGACATGTTCTTACATTAATTACCAAGTTATACATGTGATAAAACAGGTTTCATGGCTTCTACATTGTTAATTCTGTGTTTATTTGAAAATTAGCTTTCTGTTGACTTTTTATAATTAAGTTTGACCCGACAATTGACCTAGTTAGAGTGGAAATCAGAGGGTGCCCTTTTAAGGGTTTATTACCCACATAATTAACAACTCATAGCCACTTTCAATTCGAAAAATGACTGGACCATTAGTGATTAAACACTAAGTCAAACCTTAATTACGATAAGTTTGACTTTTGGTCATTAAACTAATTAAAACTGAAATTAGGAGGTTAAGGACACTTACAATGGTCCTAAGCCGATTTTGTAACCTAAGGGAACTTGTTTGAAGATCAGAAAGCTCCAGAGAAGGCCTTGAAGTGAGTTGAAATGAGCAAGTCCCTTTGTTGCAACATAATTCCTTTATATAAGAACTTAAATCTCACAAGATCCTTCCACATTAGCCTACCATTGATCCCTGATGGTTCCCAAGTGTCTCTATGCATGAAATACCATTTGCTCAGCCTCTGGATTTCGAAAACAAGCTCTCAAAGGCGGCGGAACAGGCTAATACATGCATCTGTCCAAAAAAACTGATGCTGGCACTTTTAGGCAGCCCCCGTAAGGTTTGGGTAAGGCCTTACGCGGCCCGCGAGAGGGTGGGCTCCGGTTAACAAGTTTCCAAGTATTGCATTTTTAGTCCCTGGTCCTTCTAAACGTGTTTTTACTTGCTTTTATTGCACTTTTGACCCCCGAACTTGACTTTTAAGGGCTCTAAGTCATAAACAAACTTCGTTAAGTTCCCGGTTGGTTATATGATCACCGAAAAGTCTTGAATTTCAACGTTGACGCTTTTAACCCCTTATTTACGAATGTTAGCATATCTTCTTCATACAATATCGAAACCTTGTGAAATTTTATCACTTATTCTCGTGAGCATAATTAATCGTTACAAAGCTTTGGGTTCGTTAAAAGGTCACTTAGAGGTATAAATTAAACATGTTGACACTTTTAACCCTTGCGGTTTGTAAGCTTTCACTTTCTTCCACAAACGGCTTCATATGACTCATAATTCATTCGTTTAAGGGTATAAACATCGTGTAGGGTTGTTGAAAGGTATAATTATCAAATGTTGACACTTTGAATCCTTTTATACACGTACCTTCTTTGTTTGTCAACTTTAGTCCCTCGTAATCACTTTGTTACTTGTTTAAAGTCCATGACACGTGTCGCCATTATATTGGACATGATTTTACGAGGTGTTACAATTCCGAAACGGAACCTTGACTAAACCAAAGTGGTCGAAAGTTCTTTTGGGTTTGAGAAACATGCTTTGGCCTAATAGGTAGAATACACTCGGCGAAATTTCGGTTGACGGTATTCACCCTTCCGGTTACTACATGTTCCAAATCAATCGAAAATTCAAGACTTGGCAGGATTTTGAAAATCGAGGAGTGGGACTAGTTGACAAGATGCAGGTTTCATCCCTAACTTGACAACATCGTACCCTAAGTGTGGTTAGTACTCCTCGGGTCAAGAAAGTTAACTCCGACACCTTGACAAGGGTCCACTAGATTTGAAATGGAAATTTTCCATCAAGGTGAGGATTTCACTCCTAACTTGATGGCGAATTTTGTGCAAAGCGAATGAGCAGATTGAGAGTCGTTCACCAAATTGTGGGTTTCACGCCTATTTTGGTGAAGTCGTCTCGTTTGTATAATATGAGTGTTTTCGTGTTTTAATATAATCGTGTAAAGTTGCCTTAGGAAAAGCATATGTTTTGAAATAGGAAAGTTAAATATGAGCACATAAAGACGTTTCAAGAATTTAGCACATAAATCAAGTATGGTCGAGTATGGTGCTTAACTATAGACTAGGTCAAAAGCATGGCAATTTTTCCTAATTCCCTGTAGTTATGGCTCTGATACAAATCTGTCACACCCTAACCGATGGCGGAAACATCGGAGTGAGACGAACGAGATTGCTCGATACTTTATAACACTAAATGTGACAAGTTTTTAATAAATAAAATCATTTCATTGCTAAGATCAAGTACATTGTTTGAAATAGAATACAACAAGTTGATACTTGCATCAAACATAAGTCTTGCCATATGAACTATGGTAGAATTATGTGACTTCAACACTTGTGGGTTGTCTTAAACCCTTTCAAAACAAAAAGTTTAGAGGGTATTTGCACCTCTAAACTTACAAGAATCAACCATACACAAGCTCACTAACCATAGACTTGATTAGAAGTAAGGTAGGTATGAGTTTGCATAAGAAATCATAAGTTCCATAAAGTTAACAAAGTAATCTTCCAAAATAGAAAGTTTGGACCTCAAAATGGTGATGTTCCACCTTAGTTTATATAACAACCCTCCTAAATATATCCTAAAAATATTTAGAACGTCCCTATACGCTCTAAAATAGACCCCGTACGCGAAAACAGGCCCAAAATACCTTAATTTTCACAAAAATTAAATAAAAAACAAGTTTCTATGCTTGCTCGCGGGACGCGACACAAACAACAAAGTTTGTCGTGGGCCGCGACAGCTGTCCACTAGGCCGCACCCCCTGCCGCCATGTGTCGCGTTGCGTGTGAAGGCTAGTAGGCTGAGTCGACCAAGCTAGTGCCTACCCTAGGTCTCTCGTGGGGCGCGAAGACATTGTCTTCATCTTTCGCACGCCACGAGGAAGTCAAGATCAGACCCTATAAATTGGGAACATCGACTTTCATTTTCCGTCGTTCAAAAGTTTCGATCTCTCTCTCTCAAATCTCTGAATAACAATAATAATATCGGGTATAATACCCCTAATTAGCGAAGCTCTGCCTTGTTGTAAGTATTATAACCCCCGGTTACGTATTAGATAAACTGCCCGATTGATCTAGTGCTCCGTAACGTCTGTCGAGGCTCTGCCCGACGTAGTCGTTGGAGTTCTGTCTCGGGGAGGGTATAACTAATGTAAATTGGGTTATTATACTAACGCGTGTGCATTGTTTAATTAATAGATTATAACCAGGAAGTCACAAGGAAAATACCTAAATTAGCAATGTGAGTTTATCCTCTTTTTTGTAAATGCTTTTCATAAACTATTTTTACAAAACCTCAATTGTTTTACATTATAATTAACAGTGATTGAGTATTTGTAATTCTACAATTATCGTCGGTATGTTGGGGTTTTGTATACAAAATGAGTTACTACACTGTGAGTAATAACATTTCCACAAGTCAGGATTGACAGTGTCGTGGGTGGTAATTGAATAGATATAAACAAATGTAATTGTTGGATTGCCCTCAATACTGTAAAATGATAAAACCTGTCTTGATTAAACTGGGATTCACTCACCAGTATTTCCCACTGACAAATGTTTTTAAAACGCGTTTCAGGTAACAAAATGTGAAAGACAAATAGAGGCCAGCTGGACAGCACTGAAGGCTTGGAAAATGTGGCTATAAAAGTTACCTAAATAAAGAAGTTGTTTTAATTCAATAAATTAGGGTTTATCCCTATAAACATGTTTGTAATGGAAACTTGGGTTTTTCCCATGTGTTTGTTATTATAAAAATGTGGTATTTTACTCTGATAAAATATTTTCTAACTACGATCCTGATGTAAATTCCGCTGCCAAACTGATAAATACTGATACCACTGATACTGGCTCGCGGCCGCCCGTTCCCATGTGATAGGGGCGGGGGGTTGCGACAGAGAGTGGTATCAGAGCTATAGCCACTGATTTGAGCCACAGAAGTGTTCCGCTGACATTGAAATTGTCAATTCTGTTAGGAAATAATCTATGTAATTATGTGCATACGTGTATATTATTTTTTTGTGTTATTTGACAATTTGTTAGTTTACAGTATGAGTGATCAAGGACCATCGGACGCCTATCGTCAATTGTCTAGTTCCCCTAGAGATCAAGGAACTTCTTCCCAGCCTACCCCCTCGGGGTATTCAGCTGACACAGAAGAGGGGATTTTCATATTCAAAGTGCAATCCGAAGAGCCATTCCCTACCAAAAAGAGAGGATGGTTCAGTCGGGGAGCTCACGAGCGTAGGAAAAGAATGAGGAAATTATAGCAACAGAGAGCTTTAGAAGCTGCAAATAGGGAGATGAATGCCTAGACCTAGGATATGATAAATAGACGATTGGCCAATTTTCACATATTAGCTACCACAGCCGCAGACCCAAACTTAGAACAAATCATTGCACCACAGCCACTACCCTTGTTCCCAACTCAACCCATGGAAATAAAACCTAATCCAGGAGACCAGATTCCCTTACCTGCCTTTGACCCAAACGAAATCCCTAGAGTCCCAGCACCCCATCCCCCATATTATGACCCATGGTTTGACGACCATAGAAATTATCGAGAACTCTACCCACAGGAGGAGCCTATACAAAATCCAGTAGCACCTTACCCAAACCTTGACCCTCTAGATCCATACTGGGATAATGACCAGTATATTCGAGAGATCCTAGAAAACCCATATCCATACGAAGAACCGATGCCTCAGTACCCTGACCCGATACCATCACCTGCACCACCCATGACTACCGAGAACGTGTAGGAACTCCGCACTTTTGGTGAGGAGTTGTTAGATGAAAGTGAAAGGATAAGACAAATAGGAGAGATGCTCGTTTGGAAGTACGACGAGCATAACATGCAATACTGGATGAACCCCTATCAGTAATAGTAATAATATATATATATATATATATATATATATATATATATATATATATATATATATGCGTGTGTGTGTGTGTGTAAAAAAATCCCACTAAGATAGATAATCCAATAGATACTGATGCATAACTAGTATTGTATTTTAAATTCCAGTTGTGGGTTGTATTAGATGCATAATATATAAAATAGAGTAAATGTCGAATGCACGACGATTTTGATCAATATGCTTGTTGTCTGATTGTTCGCATTAAACATTGCTTTGTGATATTAATAATTGGTAAATGTTTATAATCCAGATGGACAACGAAGTGAATCAAGAAAACCAGAATAACGATAATAACGGCAATCGGATAGATAATAGTGCCATCCAACACATAGTGGTACAAGGGATTATAGATGCTATGCCATATATTATCAAAACGGTTAAGGAAGCAGAAAATAATAAAAGTAATAATGGAAGTAAGCGTCCACCAGCTGAACCCAGTCACAGCGTGAACAATGGACCGTTACTTCAATTGCCTATTCCGAAAAGAAGAAGAACCATCTCTTATGGTTGTTCTTACAAAGAATTCTGGTCCTGCAAACCTTTAGAATTCTCGAGCAATGAAGGAGCCATTGCAGCTTTACGCTGGTTAGAAAAGACTGAGGCAGTCTTAAAAATAAGCAAGTGTGAAGAGGAAGATAAAATCATGTTTGCTTCCAATATTTTTAAGAATTCAGCTCTAGAATGGTGGAACACTATTCTCCAATCTAGGGGAAGTGACAGAACCTATAATATGGAATGGACTGAGTTTAAGAACATGGTTGAAAGGAAATTCTGTCATCCCAATGAAAAAGAACAGATTGCTAATAAGTTCTTAAACCTTAGAATGACTAGAATAGACTGTAAGGGTTACACTACCGTATTCTTCGAATATGCTAGAATAGTGCCAACCCTAGCTTCACCAGAACCAGTATTAATCTCTCGTTATATCTGGGGATTAATCAGTTAGATTAGACATGTAGTCAAGGCAGCTAGACCACCAACCATAGAAGAAGCTGTAGAACTAGCAAATACCTTGACAGATGAACTAGTACGTACACATGAAGAAAACCAGAGGAAGAACCTAGTCCAGAAACTTACCCAGGAATTTCGTTATGGAAATTCCAACCGTGGGAAAAATGTAGGTTCTACTTCTGCACCTTATTGTAAGGCCTGCAAGAAGAAGCATTCAGGAAGATGCTCCACTTACTGCAATTTTTGCAAGATACCAGGACACAAGGAAGAAGACTGCAGGAAGAAACCCAGCAATGGAGTATGCTTCAATTGTGGAGAAAAAGGACATATCAAGCCAAACTGTCCGAAACTAGCTCTAGCCATGAACAACAAGACTACTAAGAATGCTAGGGCATTTTTTCTTACTACCGAAGAAGCTAAGATGATGCCGGACGTGATTGCCGGTACTTTTTTAGTTAATGATGTTTTTGCTAAAGTATTATTTGACTCTGGTGCGAACCAAAGTTTTATTAATACTTCATTTTGCAAAATTCTCAACCAACCATTAACTAAACTTCAACAAGAATGTCTAGTAGAGACAGCAAATGGAGAATCCATTAAGATCACTGAAATCTTGCAGGGAGCAAGAATAGAAATTTCAAAACATAAGTTTATTGCTAACCTTTACCCAATGAATCTGGCTGGATTTGATGGTGTATTAGGAGTGGATTGGTTAGTAGCCAATAAAGCCAGTATTCTATGTGATCAAAAGTCAATCCAAATAAGTTCACCAAAGGGTGAAAAAATCACAATCAAGGAAAATAAGCCACCTCGATCCACGAAATTCAACTCTGTGATGAAAATTGCAAGTTGTGCAAGGAAAGGATCCGTAGTATATATGATTTCCATAATCACTAATACTAAAGGAAAAGAATTGAAAGATATTCCGGTAGTATCTCAATTCTCAGATATTTTCCCAGAAGAATTACCAGGACTACCACCAGAAAGGGAAGTTGAATTCAGAATTCACCTGCTACCAGGAACAACACCAATTGCCAAAGCACCTTACCGTTTGGCACCAGCAGAGATGCAGGAGCTAAAGAAACAATTGGACGAACTTCTGGAAAAAGGATTCATACAGCCAAGTTCATCGCCATGGGGAGCACCAATTCTGTTTGTCAAAAAGAAAGACGGGTTAATGCGTATGTGCATTGATTACCGAGAATTGAACAAAGTCATGATTAAAAATCGGTACCCATTACTGAGAATCGATTATCTATTTGATCAATTACAAGGAGCTCGATTTTTCTCAAAGATCGATTTACGCTCAGGATGTCATCAATTAAAGGTACAGGAAGAGGACATTCCTAAGACCGCCTTCAGAACAAGGTATGGCCATTATGAATTTACAGTCATGCCATTTGGTTTAACCAATGCCCCAGCTGCATTTACGGACATGATGAACAGAATATGTAAACCATATCTGGATAAATTCATAATTGTTTTTAAAGATGATATTCTCATTTACTCTAAAAGTAAAGAGGAATATGCAGCGCATTTGCATGCACTCCTAAATTTGCTGAGAAAAGAAAAGCTTTATGCTAAATTTTCGAAATGCGAATTTTGGTTAGAGGAAGTGCAATTTCTTGGACATTTAGTCAATCATGAAGGGATTCATGTGGATTCCACAAAGATTGAGGCAATTACCAAATGGAAAGTCCCTGAATCACCAACGGAGGTGAGAAGTTTTCTCGGACTAGCAGGTTATTTTAGACGGTTTATCCGAGATTTTTCTAGAATAGCCATTCCCTTGACCAAATTAACCTATAAATCTGTTAAGTTTGAATGGGGACCAAAACAGAAAGAAGCCTTTAGAATTCTTAAGCAAAGGTTAACCAACGCACCCATACTAGCGTTACTAGAAGGAACCGAAGACTTTGAAGTCTATTGTGACGCTTCTAAGTTAGGTTATGGAGGTGTGTTAATGCAACGTCAAAAGGTTATAGCCTATGCATGTAGACAACTTAAGAATCATGAAGAGAATTATTTAACCCATGATTTAGAATTAGGAGCCATAATTTTTGCCCTTAAGATTTGGAGACACTATTTATATGGAAATAAATTTGTAGTCTTCACATATCATAAGAGTTTAAGGTACATTTTTGGGCAAAAAGAGTTAAATATGAGACAAAGACGCAGGATGGAGATTCTTAGTGATTGCGTTTGTAATATCCAGTATCATGCAGGAAAGGTTAATGTAGTAGCTGATGCTTTAAGTCGAAAGTATCACGAAAAGCCAAAAAGAGTACGTTCTCTTAAATTAAATCTGCAGATAGATTTAAATGAGCAAATAAGAAAAGCCCAAGAATCAGTAATCAAGGACGATACTGAAAAATTGAAAGGAATGATTAAGGAATTAGAATAAGGAACAGATGGAATATGGAGATTCCATAAGGAAAGGATTTGGATACCCAAACAAGGAAACTTACGCCACCAAATATTAGAAGAAGCCCATAAGTCTAAGTATACGATACATCCTGGAAGTGATAAAATGTATCAGGACTTAAGAAAGAATTTTTGGTGGATAGGAATGAAAAAGGATATAGCAGCTTATGTTGCCAAGTGTCTAACTTGTTCACAAGTTAAAGCTGAGCATCAGAAACCCTCAGGCTTGTTGCAGCAGTTAGAAATGCCTGTTTGGAAATGAGAGTTGATAACAATGGACTTTGTTACCAAATTACCCAAGACACGAAAAGGTAATGATACAATCTGGGTGATTGTGGATAGATTAACCAAGTCTGCTCATTTCTTACCAATGAAGAAAACTTTCAGTATGGAACAATTAGCCAAATTGTATGTAAATGAAATAGTTTCGTTACATGGAATTCCCTTATCTATTTTTTCTGACAGAGATAGCCGTTTTACTTCTCATTTTTGGACAAGTTTCCAAAAAGCAATGGGAACCAAGTTAAATCTAAGCAATGCTTATCATCCTCAAACGGATGGACAAAGTGAAAGGACCATTCAGACAATGGAAGATATGCTTAGAGCATGTGTAATTGATTTCGGAGGAAATTGGGACGATCATTTACCATTAATAGAATTTTCCTATAATAACAGCTATCATACCAGTATAAATGCTGCACCATTTGAAGCACTTTATGGACGAAGATGCCGAACTCCAGTCTGTTGGGCAGAAATTAGAGAAAAGAAATTGTCTGGACCAGAGATAGTACAAGAAACAACGGACAAGATTGTTCAAGTCAAGGAAAGACTAAAAGCAGCATGCGATCGTCAAAAGAGTTATGCTGGTAACAGGCAAAAGCCATTGGAATTTCAAGTAGGAGACAAGGTATTATTAAAAGTTTCTCATTGGAAATGAGTAGTCAGATTCATCAAAAAGGGAAAGCTGAGCCCCAGGTATGTTGGACCTTTTGAGATTATTAGAAGAATAGGACCTGTAGCATATCAGCTACAATTGCCAGAGGAAATGGCAGGAATACATGATGTATTTCATATATGTAATCTCAAAAAGTGCTTAGCCGATGAATCATTAGTGGTACCTCTTAAAGACATAGAGGTAAATGAGAAACTTAAGTTTATAGAAAGACGTTTACAAATTGAAGACAGGAAAGTCAAGAATCTCAAACACAAGACATTAGTTTTAGTCAAAGTAAGATGGGATTCTAAGAGGGGACCCGAATACACTTGGAAGCTTGAATCAGAAATGCAGAGGAAATATCCACACTTGTTCCAGTAGACCTGGAGGACGAGTTCTAAAACAAGGTGGGGAGGATATAACAACCCTCCTAAATATATCCTAAAAATATTTAGAACGTCCCTATATGCTCTAAAATACACCCCGTACGCGAAAACAGGCCCAAAATACCTTAATTTTAACAAAAATTAAATAAAAACAAGTTTCTATGCTTGCTCGTGGGGCGCGACACAGACAAGGAAGTCTGTCGCGGGCCGCGACAGCTGTCCACTAGGCCGCACCCCCTGCCGCCACGTGTCACGTTGCGTGTGAAGGCTAGTAAGCTGAGTCGACCAATGTAGGGCCTACCCTAGGTCTCTCGCGGGGCGCGAAGACATTATCTTCATCTTTCGCGGGCCGCGAGGAAGTCAAGATCAGACCCTTTAAATTGGGAACATCGGCTTTCATTTTCCGTCGTTCAAAAGTTTCGATCTCCCTCTCTCTCAAATCTCTGAATAACAATAATAATATCGGGTATAATACCCCTAATTAGCGAAGCTCTGCCTCGTTGTAAGCATTATAACCCCCGGTTACATATTAGATACGCTGCCTGATTGATCTAGTGCTCCGTAACGTCTGTCGAGGCTCTGCCCGATGTAGTCGTTGGAGTTCTGTCTCGGGGAGGGTATAACTAATGTAAATTGGGTTATTATACTAACGCGTGTGCATTGTTTAATTAATAGATTATAACCAGGAAGTCACAAGGAAAATACCTAAATTAGCAATGTGAGTTTATCCTCTTTTTGTAAATGCTTTTCATAATCTGTTTTTTACAAAACCTCAATTGTTTTACATTATAATTAAAAGTGATTGAGTATTTGTAATTCTACAATTATCGTTGGTATGTTGGGGTTTTGTATACAAACTGAGTTACTACACTGTGAGTAGTAACATTTCCACAAGTCAGGATTGACAGTGCCGTGGGTGGTAATTGAATAGATATAAACAAATGTAATTGCTGGATTGCCCTCAATACTGTAAAATGATAAAATCTATCTTGATTAAACTGGGATTCACTCACCAGTATTTCCCACTGACAAATGTTTTTAAAATGCGTTTCAGGTAACAAAATGTGAAAGAAAAATAGAAGCCAGCTGGACAGCACTGAAGGCTTGGAAAATGTAGCTATAAAAGTTACCTAAATAAAGAAGATGTTTTAATTCAATAAATTGGGGTTTATCCCTATAAACATGTTTGTAATGGAAACTTGGGTTTTTCCCATGTGTTTATTATTATAAAATTTTGGTATTTTACTCTGATAAAATACCTAAATTAGCAATGAAGGAAAATACCTAAATTAGCAATGTGATTTTTTCCTCTTTTTGTAAATGCTTTTCATAAACTGTTTTTCAAAACCTCAATTGTTTTACATTATAATTAACAGTGATTGAGTATTTGTAATTCTACAATTATCGTCGGTATGTTGGGGTTTTGTATACAAAATGAGTTACTACACTGTGAGTAGTAACATTTCCCCAAGTTAGGATTGACAGTGTCGTGGGTGGTAATTGAATAGATATAAACAAATGTAATTGTTGGATTGCTCTCAATACTGTAAAATGATAAAACCTATCTTGATTAAACTGGGATTCACTCACCAGTATTTCCCACTGACAAATGTTTTTAAAACGCATTTCAGGTAACAAAATTTGAAAGCCAAATAGAAGCCAACTGGACAGCACTGAAGGCTTGGAAAATGTGGCTATAAAAGTTACCTAAATAAAGAAGATGTTTTAATTCAATAAATTAGGGTTTATCCCTATCAACATGTTTGTAATGGAAACTTGGGTTTTTCCCATGTGTTTATTATTATAAAAATGTGGTATTTTACTCTGATAAAATATTTCCTAACTACGGTCCTGATGTAAATTCCGCTGCCAAACTGATAAACACCGATACCACTGATACTGGCTCGCGGCCGCTCGTTCCCAAGAGATAGGGGCCGGGGGTTGCGACAGTTTACCATGGTAAACTTGTGGAGACACTCCTAGAGGTGTTCCAAACTTTGTAATGGAAGAAGAGATGAAGAAAAATGAAGAAAAGTGCTCAGTTTGGCACTTAGAATAATTTTCCCAAACTTGTATTTCCGGCAATTTAGAGAGTGTTTTGAGAGTGTAAATGAGTTGGGAAAGTGAAAATGAGTGTTAGAAAGGTTGTATATATAGTGGGTAAGTTAGGTTAACTGTTAATGGTGTTTTAAATGTGTTTAAGTGAGAAAAGTGGTTGAAGAAATGAGCCAATCCCGTACACAAACTGAACTTTCTGCAGATCGAGGACTTAGACGTCATGCGCAGGTTAAGGGGGAGGGGGTCGCCTAGCGCGGCGCCCCTTTGTCCATCCAAAGTTTGTTTTATTTCACTTTGGCCCATGAACTTTGCTTCTTTTATAAAAGGGGAAATTACATATATCCCTCTATAAACTTAATAAATTACATATTTACCCAAGCCAAAAATTAAATTACATATTTCCCCTTCTAAAGAGTTAGAAATATCTAATATACCCATTTCATTGAAAATATATATTATAAAATGACTATTTTACCCTTCTTTTTACTAAATCATAAAAACTACATATTTACTCAGTTGAGTTGAGAAGAGCGATCATGGGAGGGATGGTGTGATGGAATGAAACGAAACGTAGTAGGGTTTTGTATGTTTGAAAGGGTATTTGTGACATTTGCTACCACAAGGGGAAATATGTAATTTAATTTTTGGGTTGGGTAAATATGTAATTAAAGTTGTAAATAGGGGGATATATGTAAAAATCTCTTTATAAAATTATGCTAGAACTTATGTATTTTTCATGATTTTAGGTATAACACATGTATGTAAGTATGGGTTGAGTATCATGAATGTAAATATGAGTATTAGTACGTATAACAAGCGTCCCCTTGCATGTAAACACGTATTTAAACGATCGACTGTATGCAAAACAAGTACGAGTTTGTGTGAAGGACGGATGTGCTTCAAACATGTATGTAATTTGAATGTAAAACGAGTATGTATAATCAAAGTATAATTCACATAAAATGATCAAGTTTTATTACGATTAAAGCCTAGGATTACAATGATTGGTAAAGAAATACGATTACAACAGAATACGAGTTTCCAGAAATAGAAGTATGAAACAACTTTCTAAATAAGGAAAGTTTCAGAAACAGAGAGGCGTTACAATGCACCCCTCGGTTCCCACTAAGCTGCGCCATTGGTTTTAAGCATCGTCACATAGGAAATAACTGTCTTTTTTGGAATTTATGGAAATATCATGTAGTAATTCTTGGTCACATTTTGAACGTTTATATCCCTTACCATATTGGATGCTCGAAGTATTTTCTAATGAATTACTAATGTTTTCACATTAGTCAGTTTGTTTTTTGTTCTTCTAAAATAACCCGTCACAAATTCTTTACACTAGCAACAAATTAATAAAATTTTTGAAATAGAAGAACACCATATTTTCTAGCGAAGTAAGTGACGGTATATGTCGGTCATTTTATGACTTTAGAAACGAGGCAATCACCATGTTAATTAAATGGAAACCTTTAAAGAGGAAACAAGTGTACGAAGTGTAGGAGAAAAGGTTGGCTCTTGATTTGCAAGATCAATGGTTGAAATTAAGTGGTTCCAAAATATAGAATTCACATAACTAAAAACAAGAGAACAAGTGGAGAAAATGGTAAAATAGAAAAATCAAATACTGTTGACTCATAAACCCACTTCACCCTTTATTTTAAAACGGTTATAACTTTTTCTTACGTTAATATATTTTTTTATAAAAATTACACCGTATTAACGAGCATTTCATTCTCTTTAATTCCAGCAGCCTATTGCTATATTTTTCTTAATATTTTTTGAAGGATTTTGAAAACCCATTATGTGATTACGTGATTTTGAATACCTAGTAAGTGACTACGTGATTTTGAATACCCATTACGTGATTACTTGATTTCATTATAGTATTTTATGTGGAACCCCACTAAGTGATAACGTAATTACGTAATAATAGTTGACTATGTATTATTACATGACTTGATTTCATCATAGTATTTATGTGAAACCATACTGATCGATTACGTAATTACGTATAAACAAAACAGGTAATACATAATATTTCATATGGAATACCTAATATTTCAGGTACAATCACGTATTAAGGATAAATTATTTACAAAACATTAGCCAAACCAACCTATAATAGCAACATAATGTCGTATATTAGAGATTTAAACACGTGATAAAGCATAAACAATCAAGTTCTTATTATTGAATGTGTAATCACGTAATAAAAATAAGTGTATTAACATTAGTTATAACAAACCATATTGAATGTGAAATCACGTAATGAATTTACATTGAATGCGTAATGATTTATATTGAATGTCTAATCATGTAATGGCTATTCAAAAATCACGTAGTCATGTACCAGGTATTTAAAATCACGTAATGGGTACTGACGACGAGGCCCACTCAGCGCCTTGTAGTCTCGTCTTGGGCTCCTTTCTTGACTGGGCTCCCGAACAGGCCCAATAAGAGGGCTTTTGTCTCTTATGAAAGTAAGCCATCAGAATAAGCGGGAAAAGGGACATCTTGTCTCTCTTTGAAGAACATTAATTGCCTGAAAGCAATAAGAACTTATTGCCGGAGAAAGTATGATAGGGTAGCTGGCCTCAATTAATGATCGGAGCATCATGCCGTTGGGGATCAGACACGTGTCTGAGTCTCCCAAGGGTCCAAAGAAGCCATTGGATGATACCGAGAGCACTTTCCAAGGAGATAAGCCAACTTCGTTATATAAGGAAGGTCCAACATTGTTTAAGGTAAGCACTAAATGCCAACTTTATTGAATACACACACAGATCATTTACTCCAAACATTCCTTTGAACCACATTTAAGGCTCCGAGCCTAGAGTCCACACCAGCGAGGATATTCTGATGATTTTATACTTGTCAGAATAAGCTCTTCATTTTCCGGAACGATTACTTATTCTCACACCGGAGCTTGGTCACGGATTCCCGCTCCGGGGTCCTCCGTGGCGAGGCTAACGGTGTTCTTTTTTGTAGGAAGACGAGATCAATCCATTGCAATGCAGACAATCCTCGTTGACTTTCAACCGGAATTCAGGGACTCGACATTGGCGCCATCCGTGGGACGCTATCCGTATAGTGGTCTCATCAAGATCCTAAGACGTTGCAAAGGATTTCCTCCATAAGAAGCAACATGGCTGCACCACCTCCTAACTCCCAAGTAACAAAGGTAGTCTGAGACACCGACGAAGTGGTGACCGTCGAAGACATCACCAACGAGGTTGAAACAAGTGACATGATTGGATTGTCGATAAAGAAGGGTGCCATCACACCAGATTTTGTGTCCGTGCACAGAGATGAGCTATGAAGACAGCTCGAGGACCTGGAGAAGCGGGAAAAACTTGAGAGCCTATGGTCCAGACTCTCATTCAACACACCATCAGAAAAAAACAACACCAGTCCTCACGATGGTAACACTGATTCAGACCCATTAACGGCGTTCATGACTGCCCTGAGGCAGATGACACCCGAGGAAAGAGAAATGTTGGTGAAGAGGAAGGGTGACACAGAAAAAGCAGGTAAAGGTAAGGATAACCAGGATTATGGCATGCTAAACAAGCCTTACTTGCCCAAGGATCTGGGCGAAGTTTTGAAATTTACCAAGAGGATTGCTGAGGCCCCCATGCCTCCTAAGCTCAAACCTCTACTCAACCTGGATAGGTACGGCAGGACTAAGGATCCGGAGGATCACTTACACACTTTTAGAGGCGATGGGCAGGTAGGACGGTGCTCTATGCCCACATTATCGCAACCCCCGACCCCGTCTCGGGAGCGGGAGCGGCGAACACGAGCCGGTGGTATCGGTGTTTATTAAATTTGGCAGCGGAAATGAGACATCAGGATCGTAGTTAGGAAATAAATTTCAGAGTTTCAAAACACCAAACTTTTATATTAAACAAATAGGATAAAACTCATATTTCACTTATAATATCTTTATAGGGATAAACCCTAGTTGCTGAAAACATAATTTAGCCGTTTATTTAGGTAACTTTATAGCCACTTTCTATAAGCCCTCAGTGCTCCATAGCTGGCTTCTAATAACTTCACATCAAGTTATCTGAAACGCGTTTTAAAAATATTTTATCAGAAAGAAATACTGGCGTGTACATTTTATTTTATAAAACGACACATTGTTATAATTTACAGCATCAAGAGTTTTTACATTTGTTTATATCTACCAATTTCTCAACACAGTATTGCTACTGGGGCACCATTGTCCCTCGTGCTTGCGGTCATGCTACTATTGGCTAACGCATCGTCCAATAGTAACGAGTGTCAAGTAATGTATACAAAACCCCACATACCGATGATAATTGTAGAATTACAAAAACTTAATCACTATAAGTATAACTGATAAACATTTAGGGTTTCGTAAAACATTTGAAATAATGGCTCACAAACGGTGAGAAAAAGAGAATGACTCACATTGTAAATTTAGGTATTTCTATTGGATTCCTGGAAATATTTTCTGCTAGCATTCTTGAATTCCTATTAAAAATATACAATGCACGCGCGTTAGTATAATAACCCAAATTCAACTTATTAATACATCCGAGACAGAACCCCAAAGTAGTTAGTCAGGCAGAGCCTTGACATGCGTTGCTGGGTCCTAGATCAATCGGACAGGGTATCGAATTAGTGATCGGGGGTTAAAATACTTACAACGGGGCAGAGCTTCATTATTTATGGGGTATTTTATCTGTGATTTTCGTTCAGAATTATAGAGAGAAAATAAAGATGTGAGCGAGGGTGAAAGGCTGCATGGCTGCTCAATTTATATGAATTTCGGGAGCCTGTCGCGCCCCACGACAGCCCCCGTCCTTTCCTTTCCCGGCCCGCGAGGGGCACCCTAGCTACGGCTAGGGTTGCCGAGTTGGTCTCTAGGCTCGACACGTGTGTGACACGTGTCACAAGGAGTGTCCGTCAATCAAAGGGCCGTCGCGCCCCGCGACCGACCTCTACAAAGCCTGTCGCGGCCTGCGACAGGTATTAAATTTTGATTTTTCATTTTTAATTAAAAATTAATGTTACGCGGGTTCGGTTTTTCGATTACGGAGCGTTATAGGGTGTTTTAGGGCACCTTTGAGGGTTGTGATATCATCCCCACCTTGATTTAAATCTCATCCTCGAGATTCACTGAAAATTGGTGTGGATATTTTCTTCGCATTTCTGACTCTAGCTCCCATGTGTATTCTGATTCTCTCCTAGAATCCCATCTTACTTTGACCAGAACTAATCTCTTGTGTTTGAGATTCTTGATCTTTCTATCTTCAATCTGTATTGGCTTTTCTACAAACTTGAGCTTTTCATTTACCTCTATGTCTTGAAGAGGTACCACTAATGATTCGTCTGCTAAGCACTTCTTGAGGTTACATATACATGAAATACATCATGTATTCCTGCCATTTCTTCTGGCAATTGTAGCTGATAAGCTGCTGGTCCTATTCTTTTGATAATTTCAAAACGTCCAACATACCTTGGGCTTAGCTTTCCACTTTTACCGAATCTAACAACTCCTTTCCGTGGAGAAACTTTTAACAATACCTTGTCTCCAACTTGAAATTCTAGGTGTTTGCATCTGTTATCTGCATAACTCTTTTGACGATCTCGTGCTGCTTTCAGTCTTTCCTTGACTTGGATAATTTTGTCAATTGTCTCTTGTACAATCTCCGGTCCTGACAGTTGCTTTTCTTCAATTTCTACCCAACATACCGGTGTTCGGCATGTTCGTCCATAGAGTGCTTCAAATGGTGCTGCATTGATGCTGGTATGATAGTTATTGTTATAAGAAAATTCTATTAAAGGTAAATGGTCATCCCAATTTCCTCCAAAATCTATCACACAAGCTATAAGCATAGCTTCCATTGTTTGGATTGTCCTTTCACTTTGTCCTAGGATGATAGGCTGTACTTAGATTCAATCTAGTTCCCATTGCTTTTTTGGAAACTTGTCCAAAAATGAGAAGTGAAACGACTGTCTCTGTCAGACACAATAGATAAAGGAATCCTATGTAATGAAACTATTTCATTCACATATAGCTTGGCTAACTGTTCCATACTGAAAGTTTCTTTCATTGGTAAGAAATGAGCAGATTTGGTTAATCTGTCTACAATCATCCAGATTTTGTCATTACCTTTTCGTGTATTGGGTAATTTAGTAACAAAGTCCATTGTTATCAATTCCCATTTCCAAATTGGTATTTCCAATCGCTGAAGTAATCCTGAACGTTTCTGATGTTCAGCTTTAACCCGTGAACAGGTTAGACATTTAGCAACATAGTTTGCTATATCCTTTTTCATTCCTATCCACCAGAAATTCTTTCTTCGGTCTTGATACATCTTGTCACTTCCAGGATGCATCGTATACTTGGACTTATGAGCTTCTTCTAAAATTTGGTTTCGTAGGTTTCCTTGAATAGGTATCCAAATTCTTTTCTTATGGAATCTCCAAATACCATCTGTTCCTTGTTCTAATTATTTAATCATTCCTTTTAAGCCTTCAGCATCGTCCTTGATTGCTGTTTCCTGTATCTTTTTCACTTGTTCATTTAAATCTACTTGCAGGTTTAATCTGAGAGCACGTACTCTTTTTGGCTTCTCATGATACTTTCTACTTAAAGCACCAGCTACCACATTAGCTTTTCCTGCATGGTACTTGATATCACAATCATAATCGCTAAGGATTTCCATCCAACATCTTTGCCTCATGTTTAATTCCTTTTGTCCAAAAACATACCTTAAAATTTTATGATCTGTGAAGATAATGAACTTACTACCATAAAGATAGTGTCTCCAAATCTTAAGGGCAAAAATTATCGCTCCTAACTCTAGATCATGGGCTGTATAATTCTCTTCATTCTTCTTAAGTTGTCTAGAGGCATAAGCAATTACCTTTTGACAATGCATCAACACACATCCAAATCCTAATTTGGAGGCATCACAATATACTACAAAGTCTTCAGTTCCTTCTGGTAAAGCGAGTATTGGTGCGTTGGTTAACCTTTGCTTCAAAATCTTGAATGCTTCCTCTTGTTTTGGCCCCACTCAAACTTAACTATCTTGCAAGTTAGTTTGGTTAATGGAATGGCTATTCTAGAAAAATCTTGAATAAAACGTCGATAATATCCTGGCAATCCAAGAAAACTTCTCACTTTTGTTGGTGATTCAGGGACTTTCCATTTGCTAATCGCTTCGATCTTTGTGGGATCAACATGAATTCCTTCATGATTTACCAAGTGTCCAAGGAATTGCACTTCTTGCAACCAAAATTCACATTTTGAGAATTTAGCGTAAAACTTTTCCTTTCTCAACAATGTCAGAAGTATATGCAAATGCTCCGCATGTTCTTCCTTGCTCTTAGAGTAAATTAGAATATCATCTATAAAGACAATTATGAATTCATCCAGGTATGGTTTACATATCCTGTTCATCATGTCCATAAATGCGGCTGGGGTATTGGTTAAACCAAATGGCATGATTGTAAATTCATAATGGTCGTACCTTGTTCTAAAAGCAGTTTTAGGAATGTCCTCTTCCTGTACTATCAATTGATGATATCCTGAGCGTAAGTCGATCTTAGAAAAGAATCGGGCTCCTTGAAGTTGATTGAATAGATCATCGATTCTCGGTAGTGGGTACCGATTTTTAATCGTAACCTTTTTCAATTCTCGATAATTAATGCACATACGCATCGATCCATCTTTCTTCTTGACAAATAACACCGGTGCTCCCCACGGTGATGAACTAGGTTGTATGAGACCTTTTTCCAATTAGTTCGTTTAACTGTTTCTTCAATTGCTACATCTTCATTGGTGCTAGTCGATAGGGTGCTTTGGCAATCGGGGCCGTCTCTGGTATCAGGTGAATTCTAAATTCAACCTCTCGATCTGGTGGTAATCGAGGTAACTATTCTGGAAAAATATCTGAGAATTTAGATAATACAGGAATATCTTTTAATTCTTTTCCTTTAGTATTAATGATTACTAAAATCATATACACCATTCCTCATTTCCATGCGTAACATGCAGTTTTCATAACAGAGATGAATTTTGTTAATCTGATCTGCCTGTCTCCCTTAATTGTGATCTGTTCACCGGTTGGCATACATACTTTTACAAACTTTTGATCACATAAAATACTTGCATGATTGGCTACCAACCAATCCATTCCTAATACGACATCGAATCCGGCTATATTCATTGGTAAGAGTTTAGCGGTAAATCTATGATTTAAAATTTCTATCTTTCCTTCCTGAAGGATTTCACTTATTTTGATAGAATTTCCATTTCCCCTTTCCACCAGACAGTCTTGGTGAAGTTTAGTTAATGGTTGATTAAGAAGTTTGCAGAAAGAAGTATTTATAAAACTTTGGTTGGCACCAGAGTCAAATGATACTTTACCATAAACATCATTAACTAAAAACGTACCGGCAATCACATCTGGGATCATTTTGGCTTTTTTGGCCATCAGAACGAATGGCCTGGCATTCTTTTTGGGTCCTTCCATTGCCTTTACTTTGTTGTCTGCCGCTAGAGCTAGTTTCGGACAGTTCGATTTGATATGACTGACTTCTCCACAGTTGTAGCATACTCTGGCACTAGCTTTAGTTCTACACTCTTCTTCCTTATGCCCGGGTTTCTTGCAGAAATTATAATATCTTGCGCATTTTCCGGAATGTTTTTTCTTACATATCTTACAGAAAGGTGAAGAAGATGAACCTGTTCCTTTCCCACGCAGTTCCTGAGAAATCTTTTGAGCTAGATTCTTTATCTGAGTTTCCTCTTGCGTGCGTACCAATTCATCTGTCAGGGTGTTAGCAAGTTCCACTGCTTCTTCTATGTTTCTGGTCTGGCTGCCTTGACTACATGTGTGATCTCACTGATTAATACCCAGATGTAACGGGAGATTAAGACTGGTTCTGGTGAGGCTAGTGTTGGTACTATCCTAGTATATTCAAAGAATGTGGTAGTATATTCTCTGCAATCTACCCTAATCATTCTATGATTTAGGAACTTATAAGAAATCTGTTCCTTTTCAAAAGGATGACAAAATTTCCTTTCAACTATTTCCTTAAAGTTGGTCCATTCCATGTTATAAACTCTGTCACTTCCTTTTGACTAGAGAATGGTATCCCACCACTCCAATGCTGCATTCTTGAAAAGATTAGAAGCATACATGATTTTATCCTCATCTGCACACTTACTTATTTTTAAGACTGCTTCTGTCTTTTCTATCCAGCACAAAGCTGAAATGGCTCCTTCATTGCCCGAGAATTCTATCGGTTTGCATGACAATAATTCTTTATAAGAACAACCATATGAAATGGTTCTTTTTCTTTTTGGGATTGGAGCTTGTATAAGTGGTCCATGATTTCCATTCACGCTGTGACTTGGTTCAGTAGGTGCATGTTTACTGGCTATTATGGAATTATTGTTTTCTGCCTTTTTACTAATAGTGTCGATAATATATGGCATGGCATCTATGATTCCTTGAGCTACTATATGTTCGATAGCACTTTTATCCACTTGGTTTCCGTTATTATTGTTATTCTAGATTTCCTGATTTACTTTGTTTGACATCTGAATTGTAAATATTATCAGGTATTAATGTCACAGAAACAAATAAACAACGCAAGCATAATGAACCAAAATCGTCGAGCATTGCGATATTTACTCTTTTTTCATATATATATATATATATATGCATCTCATACAAATTATAACTGGAATTTAAACGTTAGTAGTTATGCATCGATATATATATATATATATATATATATATATATATTCTAAGTAACATAAATTACACATATACATATATATATACATATATATATATACATATAGTACAGTAGGCGATGGTTTTTCTAGTATTGCATCTCCCTCTCGTCGTACTTCCAGACGAGATTTTCCCCGATTTGATGTATCCTGTTTCCTTCCTCAATTAACTCTTCACCGTAGTGGCAAATTTCTTCTACGTTTTCCTGGTTCATAGGTGGTGCTGGGGCTGGTATAGGTTTAGGGTAAACTGGTACGGGTTCTCCGTATGGCATATATGGGTCATTCACTAGATTTTGAAATGCCCAGTTGTTGTTCCACCATTGTTCTAAAGAATTTGGGGCAGGTAACCTAGGTAACTCATTTGGGTTGAAAGCTGGGATTGGTAGTTGATTTTCTTGGTTTTGTTCTAGGTTCATGGGTATAGGTGCTATTGGTTGCTCAGGGTATAAAGGTAGTAATTGTGGTCCTGGTACCGCTACTTGGTTGAGATCAAGTTCTTATTCTGCATTTCTAAACATGTGAAAGTTGGCTAGTTGCCTATCCAATTCTTCTTCCCATACAAGTCTAGCTACTGGATTTTGGGTATTTCTCTCAGCTCTCCTAGTTGCTGCTTGTTTTTGGATTTTTCTCATTCTTTTTCCCCTTTCCATTTTTGCTCTACTAAACCACCCTATTTTCTTAGGAGGAAAAGCCTCTTCAGATTTGGCTCTAAAAACAAAGGTTTCCTCGGAATCTGCTACATATCCTGGGGTTGGTTCGGATGTTCCTTCATGTAACACCTCATAAAATCACATCCAATGATGTGTTAACACGTGTACTAAACCCTAATGAAGTCAAATGTTGACTATCAGGGACTAATTTTGTGAAAAATCAAGAACTTTGATTATGAAAGGACTGAAAGTGTCAACATGCTTAAACTAAGCCTCTGAATAATCTTACACAGTATTCGTATTCGCAAATGAGCCACATGTTGATCAAGAGGAACCGTTTGCATAAATATTTGAAAGTTTGCGCGACAAAGGGTTAAAAGAGTCAACATGTTAATTCTTACCTCTGAGTGACCTTTTAACAAACTAAGAGCTTCATGATGTTCGATCATACTCTCGGGAATGCATAATATTGGCCACTTAAGGCTTTTATGTCAATAAGTGATGATACACGGAAGTTGCAAGTTAAAGGGGTTAAAAGCGTCAATATGTTTAATTATAACTCTGAATGACCTTTTAACGACCCGAAGCATTATGATGTGCAATAATACTCTCGAGAATGCTTACTATGGGTTACATAGGGCTTTGATGCTATTAAACGATAATACGCGTAAGTTTGCGCGTTAGAGGGACCAAAAGCGTCAACATCTAAAACTACACCATTGAGTGACCACTTAAGCATACTGGAGTGTTGTAATGTTCAGTCATATTCTCAGGAAAGCTTAATAGGGGCCATGAAAGGCTTTAATATCATTAAACGATATTACGCATAACTTTGTGCGTTAAAAGGACAAAAAGTGTCAATGTGTGAAACTACGCCTTTGAGAGGCCTTGTGAACGAACCAGAAACTCCGCGATGTTCGGTCATACCCTCGGGAGTGTCTAATACTGGCCATGTGAGACTTTTATGCCGTTTCGCGATATTGCGCGCGAGTTCGTAAATTAAAGGGTTAATAGCGGCAACGCGTGAAACTATACTTTAGGGTGATCTTTTAAACAAACCGGGAACTCCACAACGCTCGGCCGCACCCCTAAGTATGCCTAAGATTGGCCGTTAAAGGTTTTTGTACTTTATATTAATATTACACATGAATACATAAAGTCTTGTGCCATAAACGTAACTTTTGAAAGCTAAAATGTGCTGAAAATATAATAGGGACCAAATCTGCAGATCTGCCAAACTCGTGAGCTAGACTGGGCTCGCTGGCGGGCTGTGACCGCTGGACCACAGGTCTTCGCGGGCCGCTAGTAAGGCAACAACAGCAGCTGGGTTTTTATTGTTGTTGTTTTGTTGAATACTTGATGCCCACACTAGACATAAACCATTTTTAGCAAACTAGGTGCTGTATACTGATTTGTAACACCTGTCTAGACACTTGTAATGATCTTATGATGATCCTAAACACTTGTCAAGATCATATTCCATTCCAAAATCTATAAATAGGAGTTGAATTTCATTTGAACAACTTGCACTTTCAATTCGATTCTTGCTATTCTCTCAACATGGAAGCTCCTGAATTATTTGAGTGCATCCCCTAAGTTCTTTTCAGTCCCTAGGACCAATTGTAAGTGTCCTTTCGTGACTAGTTCATTTTCTTTGGCTTAAAAAGCTGAAAAGTCAAGCGTTTACGATAGACCCTTTGACTTTTAGCTAGACCGTAAACGGTCAAGCCATTGTTCGCAACGAACATGGCTACGTGATTTTAATTAGGTAGGTGTTAATCCCTTAAAAGGGCACCTCCTAAGAATCACGTTTGCTTGGTCACTTGACGAGTCAACGTAATATTGTTTAAAAAGTCAACGGGTCAGTTTTTGAAATAATTGAGATATGAGTTTAGAAATGTTCTAAAATACGTTTTATCATTTAAACAACTTGGTAATAATTATTAGAATATGTGTAAACATGTTCGGCTCGTCAATTCCAGTTTTAGGGTCGGTTTGCAACCGAAAGTCGCGAAGTTTGACTTCTGCTTTGACTTTCGATTATGAACCGAATTAGATTAGTTTGCTACTGATTTTAGGTTTCGTTATGATCGTATTATAATGTAACATAACCCCATAAGGTTATATTAGACGATCATACTAGAAATCTGAGTTTTTGCGCATGTTCCGTTAATATGCTGTACTTTGACTATTATACCCTTTTTAGCGAAAAATAAGGTTTTAGACACCAATAAGCTTTCAAACAACTTAGGTACTGATATGTTAACATGTTTAACATATTTCGATGTTATAAACCTGATCATAAACTGAGTTTTCATTAAATATCGTAATTTATGCTTTAAATTGACCCAAATGCCCTTTTTGCGCGTAGATCGGTTTTAAGCATAATTTTTCATACCAAACTCATTGCCTACTGATGTAATATCATAATTAGGATAATTTGGGATGTTCATTCAGTTTACAAACTGAGTTTACGCATACGTCTTGAATTACGTCCTTAAATGACGATAATGCCCTTTTTGCACCTAAAATGGTTTAAAAGCGTAATTTTCATACAAAACCTTTTTACTACTGATATGTTATATTAATTAACATAATTGGGTCATATAGACCTGGTCATAATATCAGTTTTCCTTAAACATCGCACATATCGTCATTTAACGATTTTAACGCCGTTTCGGCGCGTAGTATGGTTTTCAACCATAACTACCAAACAAGACTTGTTACCTACTGATTTTATAAATCATTTTAAATATTTTTAATAGTAGGTATATAATGTAAACTCATATTCCCAAATTATCCTTCCAAACTATGTGTGAAATTACCAAAATGCCCCTACGGAGCATAGTTTAGTTTTAAACTATAAAACACACATATGTTTGATAACCTACTGATATTATATCATAAATAAAATGTATTTATAGAATATTTATTGTTGTAACATCAGATTGTACATAAGTTTCTTTTATACGTCGTAAATGAGCAAAACGCCCTTATGAGGCATAGTTTGATTTTAAAACCTTAACGGACATACTAGTTGATATCCTACTGATATTTTAACTTGTTTAAAGTATATTGGCATATGGAACTTGTCCATGACTCATCAGGTTACTCGTTGTCGCTTATACGCATACGGTTAGGCTTACGTATCTAGTTTACGTAAGTTTACCGAAACGAGTTAAACCTTATCATTTATACTTCAAAATCCATAGTGTATTTAGTTTACCCATATTATACAAGTCTTCATACTTGTTGGGTCTAAATTACATTCCAATCCGGTCATCGCTTAATCTAGCGTCTTATACCGTAAATCCTCCTTTAAACTAACCGGTCTAAGTTTACAACTTAAATAAAACCCGTTAGTAATCTAATAGGTTAATAAAACCTTCGTTCCAGATTAGGAGCCCCGGTAAAAGCTACTTGCACTAGTTTGAGTACATTATACGGCTGAGTAGATAAATCTTGCATTTAAAAGCTCAAGTAAATACTTTTAACTTATTTTCCCTTATACTGGCTTGGGATATGGTAAAATATATTACCACTTGGTCGGGTATGGAATCATTAATCGAATAGTGGTTAATTCATTGACATAACCCGTTTTAATCTGTTTTGTTTGATATATAAACTTTTGGGGGTTAATATGACCGTGTCCTGGATATCCTAGGCTCATTTCATTTGTAAATGGCCACGACTTAAGCACGGGATGTAGGCATACACCTGACAGTTGCGTACGTAAAAAGATATACCCACATGTGAGGATAACTCCTTGTGAGATTAAATTTCAGAGTTTCAATACACCAAACTTTTATGTTAAACAAATGGGATAAAACTCATATTTCATTTATAATATCTTTATAGGGATAAACCCTAGTTGCTGAAAACATAATTTAGTCGTTTATTTAGGTAACTTTATAGCCACTTTCTTTAAGCCTTCAGTGCTCCATAGCTGGCTTCTAATAGCTTCACATCAAGTTACCTGAAAGGCGTTTTAAAAATATTTTATTGGCAATAAATACTGGCGAGTACATTCCATTTTATAAAACGACACATTATTATAATTTACAGCATCAAGAGTTCTTACATTTGTTTATATCTACCAATTTCTCAACACAGTATTGCTACTGGGGCATCATAGTCTCCCGTGCTTGCGATCATGCTACTATTGGCTAACCCATCGTCCAATTGTAACGAGTGTCAAGTAATGTATACAAAGCCCCACATACCGATTATAATTTTAGAATTACAAAAACTTAATCAATGTAAGTATAACTGATAAACATTTAGGGTTTTCTAAAACATTTGAAATAATGGCTCACAAATGGTGAGAAAAAAAAGAATGACTCACATTGTAAACTTAGGTATTTCTGATGGCTTCCTGAAAATATTTTCTGCTAGTATTCTTGAATTCCTATTAAAAATATACAATGCACGCGCATTAGTATAATAACCCAATTTCAACTTATCAATACATCCGAGACAGAACCCCAACGTACTTAGTCAGGCAGAGCCTTGACATGCGTTGCTGGGTCCTAGATCAATCGGACAGGGTATCTAATTAGTGATCTGGGGTTAAAATACTTACAACGGGGCAGAGCTTCATGATTTAGGGGGTATTTTATCTGTGATTTTCGTTCAGAATTATAGAGAGAAAAGTAAGATTTGAGCGAGTGTGAAAGGCTGCATGGCTGCTCAATTTATACGAATTTCGGGAGCCTGTCGCGCCCGGCCACAGCCCATGCCCTTTCCTTTTGCGGCCCGCGTGGGGCACCTTAGCTACGGCTAGGGTTGCCGAGTTGGTCTCTAGGCTCGACACGTGTGTGACACGTGTCACAAGGAGTGTCCGTCAATCAAAAAGCCATCGCGCCCAGGGACCGACCTCTACAAAGCCTGTCATGGCCCGCGATAGGTATTAAATTTTGATTTTTCATTTTTAATTAAAAATTAATGTTACGCGGGTTCGGTTTTTTTATTACAGAGCGTTATAGGGTGTTTTAGGGCATCTTTGTGGGTTGTTATACACATGGTACCACATGTTTGTTCAAACACTTACCGAAGGAGCCAGGATTTGGTTCGACAGCATCCCGGCTAGAAGCATTGACAGTTACGAAGAGTTAAGAGAGAAGTTCCTCAGGAACTTCATCCACCAGAGAAAAGTGATAAAAAACCCTTGACGTGGGTGGTTATATACATTTATTTACAGTATCTTCACGCGCCCAGCGAAATGTGTTTTATATTTATAAAAATGGTTTATACCTTAACATTAAAACACACACAACAAAGGACAAGTGTATCCCGTCATATATGTAGCAAAGTATTGGTAAGAGCCAGATATCGATCCATGGAACACGGGCGTTATATGTACTAAATCTTTGTCATTAGATTACCAGATAAAAGGATAAGTGAATGGTTGTTTAACTAAGTTATCTAAATTACAACTAAAATAAAAATATACTATTATCTTGTTTTACAAACAACCTAAACATGTTATCTATCAGATATGTTACAAGAGCACTTAATCAATTTTCCAATTTCGAGATAGTTAGTCATCCGCTAGGAGTTTTCTAACATGATGAGTCTTCGGAAAGTTAACACGATAAACACACGTTAACCACCTAAACTCATTCTTTAGCGAGCTATTGATATTCATTCACGTGAACCTTTAAAGATAGATTAGTCATCCGCTAGGAGTTTTCTAACCTCACTTATCAAAGAAAGCAATACCGATGGTCACAATACAGCCACGAGGATAAGCATTTAAGTAGATCATATAACAACATATTTCACCTTTACAAGTCTTGAACACAAATCTACCATGTCAGCAATTTCAGACCAAAACTACTAAACAAGGATCATAAACCACATGCAAGAACATGTAATCAACACCATATAATTTGTTAGAACCCTTACATGCAAGAAAGAATTCCTAATCAAAATAAGATATATCTTAGATAAAACTAACACCCCTCTCGAGTCTCATGGTGTAAACAAGTTTACAAACAAGTGATTAATCATGAAATAGTTACCATCCCACTAACCACAGATTCATTATCCAAGATAATCAAACATAATCAGGAACTCAACATCAATGAAACATTCATTATATAATCATGAAGATTCAAACATGAAAAAGTACTAAAGTGCCATACAAACAAGATTACAACATAAAGATTATTCAAGAAACAAGTTTATAACTATTATTACATAAACTACATTAAGCATAAACTAACATCAGCTCATAACTTGCAAAATGATCAGAATACATGTTCAAGAACAAGGAATCGAACCATAAACAAGCAAGGAATTGACGGGTTGGATCGGTTATGCTTCCACTCGATCTTGAGGCTTCAAATGGGTCTGATCAGGACTGCTTCGTAACCCAGAAATCGCCCAGAAACATGGAGAAAAACCCAACATTTGAACCAGTAGCGAATGTTGCTATTTATAGAAGATTTTCCCATCGGCACGGCCGTGCCACTGGTCGCACGGTCGTGCGACAGGAGTTGTCGGGTGACGTCAGTTTCAGCGATCCCGAGTCAGCCAAGTGGACAAGTTGCTTGGGTCAGCAGATCGGCACGGTAGTGCCGCCGGTGGCACGGTAGTGCCATTCATCAGAAATGTTGGTCAGAAACCTTGGTTAAGCCTTGGCACGGTCATGCCTCGGGTGGCACGGTAGTGCGGCCCGAGAAACAGTTGGCACTCCTGATCGCACTGGCAGTACTTCCGAGATCGGAGCATCGGCACGGTAGTGCCGTCAGATGGCACGGTCGTGCCATACCTGGCAGTCATCAGAATTTTGTTCTTTTCATCAGAAATGCATCAGAATTTGTCCGTTTTCATCAGAATTTTCCTTTAAGCTCTGTTTAAGGCCTGAAAATATAAAAGTACCGGATTTGGCACCTAGACGTTGTGTTTTCGGTCAAAAACGCTTAAAACGAAAGTGTTTTGGGGTATAAAACATGTATAATTTAACGTATATCAAACATCCCCACACTAGAACTTTGCTTGTCCTCAAGCAAACTTAAAATAAAATACGGAATCAAATTTGAATATTTACAAGGTTCACTAATTTGTTTGGTGGTCAAATTGGTTTTCAAAAAGTCATCATCAAAGATTTAAAACAAACAAGCTTTGTTAAATTTATTAAAGGATAATTATAAAGCAATGATTCAACTTTTGATTGACTAAGCATGCAAATCTTTATATTTCTCACAATGTTCACACACACTCGGTTAAATTTCTGAATCATACATATAATGTGTATGTAAAACACTCAATGCCTGGTCAATGAATCATGCAATATTATAAGCTTGTCAAAAGATCTAATCTCCACCAATTAATATGTGAAAAGCATAAATCAAGAGGTCTTTGATGGGTTGAAACGTTAGGCTCTGGTTAAGGGTATGGAATGGATATTTGAAAGTAGCAAGAAAGGTTAAAACTTGGCCAAAAACTTGGTACTTTATTTTCGACAATTCTGAACACGTTGCTAAGCTATTGTGCAGGTCTTTAGAGTTTATTCTATTTATACATCAACTCTCTATTTTTCTTTCTTGATAGTCTTTCCTTAATTTCCCTAGAGAGTTTTGACAAACATTTTTTTTTTCCTTTTCAATTTTTTTTCAATGAAACAAGATTAATCTAGAAAGCTTATGGCCAAATTTTTAACGAAAATAAGGGTTAATGAGAAAAGGTTATATTTGGGTGAACTTTTGGGTAAAGTTTAAGAAAAATACGGAAATAGGCTCAACATGGCGAACTAATGGAGAATGTTGGGTGGGGGATATAAACAAAGAAAAAGGCTGACAAGGGGTAATCCTAATTGCCTCTATCATTTCTATGTAATTGTAATACTCATGGTTTTGAAAAGTATACAAATGACAAGTTCTAAATTACATAAAACATCCGGCTCACTCATTTTTCCGCAAAAACAAAGAAGCATTTGACAAGAAAGTTGTAAAGGCTCAAAAATATGCTCACGTAAACGGAAGGAATGGGTATAAATATAAAGATAAACATGCAAGTCTTTCGTTTTGTTTTATCATGCTTTTTAGTTATCTTTTTCAAAAATCAATTTAGCTTGTCGATTTTTTTTATCACATTTGATGCTTTCTAAAGAACACAAATTGACCATTTTTGTTTTATTTTTCGAAAATATATACAAAAATTGAGAACAATTAAGGACAATCAAAGTTTAAAACCTTTTAAACCCCTCCCCACACTTGAACTTCACATTGTCCCCAATGTGAAATACATATTAGTTAAGCAATTATGAAGAGCTAAAGTAATAATGTGAAAAGGGAAAGATGTACTCCCTCAGAGTTTGAGTTACTCGTTTGAGTAGACTTTGATTTGAAGTCGTCTCAACTCTGTGTGCATTTCTTTATAAATCTGCCAATTATGTCACTTGCTAAAATAGCCAACATTACCATTGATCAAAATATTAGATAATTCAACCAAATCCATTATTCAAACAAAGCAAGCATACTAGTTAAAACATTAAAACAGACATAAAGTTTAAAAATCCCAAACAAAGTACTGAATAGAAATAACATAAAACATTAGTTTCTGAATTGTTTTACCCTACCTCCTCCTACTCCTCATCATCATCATCATCATCACGGTGGCGTGTTCCAGATGAACCCACCCCATACGTACATGTGTCTCCAAACGGAAACTGTGGAGGGTTGCTGAAGTGGCTAGGATATACGCTTTGTGGCCCTTCAAAGATGTAGGAAAATCCTGCATACATTTCCTCCCGCATGGTGTGTTGAGATGCCCGCATAGCTAACTGGTCAACCCTCATAGCGTCTTGAGTTGCTCGCATAGCCTCCTGCTCGGCTCTCATAGCTAACTGGTCAACTCTCATAGTGTCTTAAGAGACCTGCATATGCTGGAACTGTTGGTACAACTCAGGGTAGGAAGGTATACCTGGAGGCCAGTTATGCTGGTGTTGATACTGATGCTGGTGCTCTTCATGATGTGGCTGATCATGTGGTGGTGGCTCAAGTACCTGATGCTCCTCCATGTGGACGTCTTCGTCCTGTGGTGGTAGTGGTAGCGGATCCCATATTTCCCCATTTAGACCCCTCAGTCGCGGGCCATTATCTGTGTCCACTACCAGACCCATTGCCTTCAAAGACTTCATATCCACATCTCCTCCTGCATGAACCAACGTGAGACCACTGACTACATCATCTTTCATAATACCCAAGTTGTATGCCAACTGAGTCACATATTCACCACCATGGATTTCACTGCTTGTAGTTCTCCCTGCACTGTTTATGAAAAATTCAGCCATTCTAGCTGCGAGGTTGACATGCACTCCAGTCACTAAGGAATATAAGAAAAGAAGATCCGGAGTGGGACAGTTTCCTGCACTTTCCATGCGCCCACACATGGTGTGACTCATGACCTGATGAACGACCCTCAGAAGCGGGTCTCGTATTCGTGAAGCTTTAGCTTTCCTAGCTTCATAAGGTGGTTCAACTGCCACTTGTGCCCAGAAGTTAGCCTGTTGCTGATCATTTTCAAACTTGTAGATATTGGTGAAAAGTTCTGAATTGATGTCTTCAGCTGAGTATATGCCCAATCTTCTTCCAAGTTTAGCAACTGACCACTTATGCCACGTTCTTCCCAGCCTGAACTGTATTGTCTCCCTGTTTTTAAAGTCTGGATTTTCGCTTCTTGGTTTTTCATAAGTGTAGGAAGCGAAGAATTCCAAATTTAGCTCAAGATAAACGGGTCGTACAATGTTGAACAACCTTGACATTGGATGTGACATCATGTTTGATAACCTTTCTTCTTGGTTTAGGGTTGTCAAAGTCTCCTAGTTGATTCTTCTCGGTTCACCAATTTGTCCCCGTCTATTCCATAAAGCTTCTAATCTTGCAATACAGGGCTGTTCTTTCGGTTTGTTCTCGCTGAACTGGAGGAATCTGTGATTCATCTGCACACAGGAATACAATAGAATAAGAGCAGAATATAAAAATTTCGTTGCTGCCACCGGAACAGGCTGTTTACAAGCTTCTGTTTTTGTTTCAGCAGTCGCACGGTCGTGCGTCTGGTGGCACTACCATGCCATCCCGTGATCAATAAATAGCTTGTTTCCGGAAATCGTGTCGCACTGTCATGCCAAATCGGCACTGACGTGCGACTCGGCGTCGCAGCTTTGAATCGATGGTCTGTTTTGATTTCTGACCGGCACTGTCATGCCGTTTAAGTGGCGTGACCGTGCGACAACAAATATCATTAGAAAATAGTCTAAATCACTGATTTTAACTTGTATCTTTCAAAATTTAACTTGTAATCAGTTAATAGATCTCGAATTATTCATCAGAACCATCAATTTATCATTAATTACTCAAGAATAAGGGTTTATTTGAATTTTATGAAGAAAACCGTAAATTTCTTGGTTCAATCATCAGAACTACATCAGAAACTAAGTTTAATCTACAAAACAAGTAGGAAACATACCTTGGAAGATGATGGAAGCGAAAACTAGGCAAAAATTAGATGATTTGTGGGTAGGGGCGACCTGGAACTCCCGTGCGGTGAATAGGGTTTCGTAAAAATGATATGTTTTTACTACAAATTCGTTTAAATACCCCGGTTTTTACTGTTTGGTTTTCGAGCCGCATGGTCGTGCGGATTTGGCACGGTCGTGCCATTCCGGATCGTTTCCTGGTGCGACCTGTGTTATCGGGTAACATGGTAGTGCAGCGGTCGCACGGTAGTGCGATCCGATGACTGCCCTGTGTACGAGCTACTGATCAGTTTTGACTAAGGATTGCATGACCGTACCGATTTGGCATGACCGTGCAACACCTGGGCCTTTTTGTATAACTTTTCACAGTAAGCTTTTAACTCCGAAATTTCACCCAATTTTCCCATTTTTGCACTATTTCATATATTTTAACAATTAATTAACTTCAAATCTCCAAAAATTATGGATCAGGATCGTATGTTCCTACGTTTTAAAACCGAAAAATTAACGAATTACGAAATAAACATTAGAAACTAATATATACAAAATTACCCTTAGCGTGTGGAAACGCGCTCGCTAAATTTGTCAGCGAGTCGATAGCTAGATTCATTCTCCCCACACTTATTTTAAGTGTGCGGGACATGGAGTTTGAGAATTTCCTCCACCGGGTCAACCGGTCCGTTGATGTAAAGTTTTAAACGATGACCGTTGACTTTGAATGTTTCCCCGCTTAAATTTTTGATGGTGACTGCTCCATATGGAAATACTTCTTTGACCGTATATGGACCCGTCCATCGAGATCTTAACTTTCCGAGGAATAAACGCAATCGTGAGGAGTATAACTAAACAAGATCTCCGACGCGGAAATCTTTATGTTCTCTCAATCTTTTGTCATGAAACCTCTTGACTCGTTCTTTGTACCTGCTAGAACTTTCATAGGCATGATTTCTTAGCTCCTCGAGCTCGTGAATTTGCAGAAAACGGGATTCACCTCCGCTTTTTAAATCCAAATTTTCCGTCTTCAAGGCCAAGAATGCCCTATGTTCTAGCTCGACAGGTAGATGACAAGCTTTTCCATAAACCAACCTAAAGGGTGTGGTCCCAATAGGTGTCTTAAATGTTGTTCTAAAATCCTACAGAGCGTCATCTAACTTATCTGACCAATCCTTGCGGTTATTATTAATGGACCGCTCAAGGATCCTTTTCAAACCCCGATTTGTAACCTCTACTTGCCCGCTCGTTTGAGGATGATATGGTGTAGCCAATCTATGATAAACTCCATAACGGGATAAGGCTCGTTCTAACTGTGCATTACAAAAATGCGTTCCTCGGTCACTGATTAGTGCTTTTGGAGCACCAAATCGGGCAAATAAACTTTTTAAGAACCTCACAACTACCCTAGCGTCGTTTGTGGGCAAAGCTTGAGCTTCGGCCCATTTTGAGACATAGTCTACAGCAACTAGGATGTATTTGTTACCTCATGAGGCTGGAAATGGACCCATGAAGTCGATACCCCATATATCAAAGACTTCACAAACTTGCATTGGATGTTGAGGCATTTCATTGCGTGCGGAGATATTTGTTGCCCTCTGGCAAGCATCACATGCTCTAACCCATTCATGCGCATCGCGAAAGATTGTGGGCCAGTAAAACCCAGAGTCTAACACTTTCTTTGCAGTGTAGTTTGCTCCATGATGACCCCCGGTCAACCCTTCGTGAAAGTGGCGCAGAATGCTAGCTGCCTCTTCTCCAAATACACATCTTCGGATCACCTGATCGGCTCCGATTCTAAACAAGTATGGTTCATCCCAAATGTAATACTTCAAATCTGCAAAGAACTTCCTCTTTTGCTGATATGACAATCCTTTGATAAGGATTCCACATACGAGGTAGTTTGCAAAGTCGGCGAACCATGGTGACTCATCATTCATCTCGATACTCAAAAGAAATTCGTGGGGGAAATTGTCATTTATTGGCTCCTCCACCGAATTTTCTGAATTACCATGCTCAAGTCTCGAGAGATGGTCGGCTGCAACATTTAAAGCTCCCTTTTTGTCTTGGATCTCAATGTCGAATTCTTGTAACAACAAGATCCATCTGATAAGACGCGGTTTTGCGTCCTGTTTGCTAAAAAGGTATTTGATTGCTGCATGATCCATATACACAATTGTTTTGGACAACACAAGGTACAACCTGAATTTTTCGAAAGCATATACTACTGCCAAAAGCTCTTTCTCTATAGTCATATAATTCTCCTGAGCATCATGTAAAGTTTTGCTGGCATAGTAAATAGGATGAAAATGCTTCTCCCTTCGCTGTCCTAAGACTGCTCCTATTGCATAATCACTGGCGTTGCACATTATCTCAAATGGCAATGCCCAATCTGGTGCAACTAGAATAGGGGCTTCGATAAGCCTTTGTTTCAGCTGCTTGAAAGCATTCATGCATTCGTCTGAAAATACAAATGGAGCGTCTTTTTCTAACAAACGGGACATAGGTCTTGCGATTTTTGAAAAGTCTTTTATGAATCGCCTATAGAACCCTGCATGACCCAGGAAACTTCTAATCGCTCTGAACGAGGTTGGGGGAGGAAGTTTAGAAATGATATCTACTTTTGCTGGATCAACTTCCAACCCGGCTTCAGAGATGTTGTGTCCAAGAACTACCCCTTCTTTCACCATGAAGTGGCATTTCTCCCAGTTAAGCACAAGATTAGTTTCCTCACATCTCATTAACATTCTTTTCAGATTTCCAAGACATTGATCGAAAGAACTCCCGAACACAGAAAAATCATCCATGAATACTTCCATGGAGTTTTCAATCATGTCATGGAAAATAGCCACCGTGCAACGCTGAAATGTGGCTGGTGCATTACATAGTCCAAAAGGCATACGCCGGTAGGAGAATGTGCCGAAAGGACATGTGAAAGTAGTCTTCTCCTGGTCTTCAGGAGCGATAGGAATTTGAAAATATCCAGAGAACCCATCCAGAAAACAGAAAAATGACTTCCCCGACAGACGTTCCAACATCTGGTCGATGAATGGAAGCGGAAAGTGGTCCTTACGGGTGGCATCGTTGAGTTTGCGGTAATCGATGCATACTCGCCATCCAGTGACGGTACGGGTAGGAATAAGTTCATTCCCATCGTTTGGAACTACAGTAATACCACCTTTCTTGGGTACTACTTGCACTGGACTTACCCAAAGAGAATCAGATATAGGATAAATCAGCCCTGCAGCTAATAACTTAATAACTTCTTTCTTCACCACGTCTTGCATGTTAGGATTCAAACGCCTTTGATGCTGTGCACTAGGTTTGTAATTGTCTTCCATGAGAATCTTATGAGTACAAAAAGAAGGAATAATGCCTTTGATATCCATAATCTTCCACGCCATGGCTTTCTTGTGGAGCGTTAGAACTTCGAGAAGCTGCCTCTTTTCTTCTTTTGCTAGAGATGCTGAAATGATGACTGGTAAGCGACACTCCTCGTCTAGAAATGCATACTCGAGATGCGGTGGGAGTTCTTTTAACTCCAACGACGGTGGGTCTTCAACCGAAGGTTTTGATTTTTCTTCAACTTCACGGTCAATCTCCACAAATTGATCTGGACTTTGAGAACCATCTTCACCGATTTGAAAAACCGGCTGCTCAATTACGTGGCCCTCCTGCGAAATGCCATTTTGGTTCTCACACAACAAATGTGTGTCCGCATCAATTTCTTCAATAGTGCCTTGGAAATGAGAGCTTACACAAGTATCGACAATGTCGACATAGTAAAGCATGTCATCGTGACTTTGTGGATGCTGCATTGATCTTTTAATATCAAAAGTCAAGTGCTCGTCATTTACTCGGAGCGTGATTTGGCCTGCTGCCACATCAACAATTGTCCTCGCAGTATTTAGGAACGGGCGTCCAAGTATCAATGGCACTTTTGAATCTTCGTCCATGTCTAAAATAACGAAATCCACGGGAAAAACAAATTTATCGATTTTAACAAGCATGTTTTCTACAAATCCACGCGGATACTTAATTTAACGATCTGCTAGTCGAATGCTCATTCTAGTGGGTGTAGGTTCACCCAGATCTAATTTAGCAAAGACCTTATATGGCATAAGGTTTATGCTAGCTCCTAAATCGGCTAATGCGTGACTGACAGACATGCTGCCAATGAGACAGGGAAGAGTAAAACTGCCCGGATCTCCCATCATTTCAGGTAGACGGTTTTGGAGAAGGGCTGAACAGTTTTCATTCATCAATACACAAGACAAGCTTTCGAGTTTCTGCTTGTTTGTGAGGATGTCTTTTAAGAACCTTACGTATTTAGGCATTTGAGCCAACGCCTCAACAAATGGTATGTTTATGTGTAATTGTTTAAACATTTCTAAAAACTTACCATGTTGTTCATCTTTCTTTTGCTTCTTCAGTCTGCTCGGATATGGAATGGGAGGAATGAATTCTTTAACTGGCTCCTAGAACTGGGCTGTACTTGCTGGGACTCGCCTAGCGTGCACCTCGTCTGAAGCGTCAGTTTGGACCGTATCAGTGATCGGTGGTGAGTCCGATTTGTCAGGTCCCGTTGTTCTACCACTCCTTGTCATTACTACATTAACGTGCCCTCTCGGGTTTGGTTCCGTGTTACCTGGAAGACTACCTTGTGGTCTTTCGTACAACATCTTGGCCAACTGGCCGACTTGATTCTCAATGGTTTGTATTGAAGCCTTCTGGCTACGCATTTCCCCTTCTTGTGCCATGAAACACTCCTCATGTTGCTGGTATCGCTTTTCAGAAATTTGATTGGCATTGTTGGAGTTGTTTAACAGCTGCGCCATCATCTCCTCTAGTTTTGTGTTGGTTTGAGAGGTTTGTGGCTGGGAAGTGCTTCCTGAACCTAAATTATTGTAACATGGTTGAAAGGTTTGCCCTGATGGCTAAAAAGATTGTCCTTGGGGCTGTTGTGGTGCGGGAGCGCGTTGAGCATATCCGAGTGGGTTTTGATTATTGGAATTAGATTTCCACCCAAAGTTTGGATGATTTCTCCAACCCGGATTGTATGTGTTGCTGTAGGGGTTATTTTGGGGCCTAATTTGATTGCCCAAATAGTCCACCTCTTCGTGGCCTGTAAACATAACACCCTGCTCACATGTACCTGGCTCGTGTGACACTTCACACAGCTCACATAATGATTGTACTTTTGAAACGTTCTGAGCTTGATCAAACCTTGCTGCCAAAGCTCCAATCTGTGCTGCAAGAGCCGTATATGTATCTACTTGATGAACTCCAGGAACAGATAAAGCTTTACTTCGTACTCCACTGTAACGTGAGCTCGACTTCAAGGTAGCTTTCTCTATAATTGCATAGGCTTCGTTGGGGGGTTTTTGTTCCAAGATCGCCTCCTGCATAAACATCTAAACGTTCTTGTGAGTCGTAGCTGAGTCCTTGGTAGAAGTTTAACACAAGTTGCCTTTTGGAAAACCCGTGATGTAGGACATCGATCAAAAGATCTTTGAACCTCTCCCAAGCTGCGTGTAGAGATTCTACTTTGTCCTGTTTGAATGTCATAATACGATTCTTAAGCTTAGCTGTCTTTTCCGGCGGAAAATATTTTTGCATAAAAAGATCTGCCATCTCGTTCCAAGATGTGATGAAACCTACTGGAAGTGACAAAAGCCAAGATCGGGCTTTGTCTCGCAAAGAAAATGGAAAGAGTCGCAAACGGATTGCGTCTTCAGAAACATATTTAATTTTGAAAGTCAAGCACACCACGAGAAATGAAGCGATGTGTCGACCCGGATCTTCATGATCCTTCCCATCAAACTGCACATAATTTTGTAACATGTTAATTATACTAGATTTAATTTCAAAACTCGATGCTTCTATCGTAGGTCGGGCAATGCTCGGTAGCAAGCCCTCTCCTCCTGGACGGCCGATCTCATTCAAAGGCTGGTCGTCTTCTGCCATAATGCTTCCTGTGTCGTCCTCTGAACTCTCGTTGTCAGAAAGTATCACTGGTTCGTCGATTGCGGCCGCAATCCTTTGTGCAACGACAAGTGATCTTTCGCGAAGCCGCCTACTTCTTCTAAGGTTATTTTCTGGTTCGTTGGCTAGCTCATCGTTAGCGGGTGCAGGGGGCGTGGACATTAGCCTGCACGTGAAAAAGGAAGGCATTATACAGAAAAAAGAAAATAATAATAATATAAGAAATAAGAAATAATCATGTTAATACATAATATACAAATATATATACAAGAAACAAATCTAATTAAATATTTACTGCTTATTTACTTATTTACATCAGAAAGCTGTTTTTGGCTGTTCATCAGAATTTCTGATGACGAACATCAGAATTCTGAGGAAACCTCTTTTCTTTTTTTTTAGTCTGACAAGGTTTGATAAATTTCTGATAAAAATCTGATGAAAGAATTGGTTCCATCAGAATTTCTGATAAATCCATCAGAATTACCAGAAAATCTGGTAAGTTCATCAGAAATGAAAATTGTTGTTTTTAGAATGTCTAATGGGTTTATCAGAATCCATCGGAAAATCTGATAAATTCATTGGAATTCATCCGAAAATCTGATGGTTTTATCAGAAAGTTATACTTTATTTATGTGGAGTAAATAAATAAACAACTGAGTACAATAATTAAATATATGAACGGTTAAAATAGATGGATAGAAATAAATAAATGAAAAACTGAACGTAAATAATTAAATGCAGTAATGAAATAAATATAAATAAGCGGTTCGGCGTGCGAACTTGTACATAAATATAAATGAAATAAACAGAATTAAAATAACTGAATTGAAATAAATGAAATGCTGAATTAGAAATACTGAAAGGAAATACATAAATAAATGAAGTACATAAATGAAATGACTGAATGTAAAATAAATGAAATAAATGATTGCCAGTAAATGGTTCGATTCCGAACATATAACTGAATTAAATAAATGATGAAATAAATGTTAGTCGAATAATAAAATAAAAAGTTAGTATGTTAGTGAGTTAGTAAACTTAGTTGGTTAGTAAAACAGAAAAAGAAAAGTTAGTCAAAAGTTAGTCCTAGTGGGCGTGCCAGGCTAGGTATTCACAAGTTAGTAAATCAAAGGAAATAAATAGATACAAAATGTACAAATATTAACAGGTATTCACAGTTTGTACACCGGTAAAATAATGACTCGGATTTTTCCATTAATTTCGCCGTAGATTCCCCGGAAACGGCGCCAAAAACTTGACGTGGGTGGTTATATACATTTATTTACAGTATCTTCACGCGCCCAGCGAAATGTGTTTTATATTTATAAAAATGGTTTATACCTTAACATTAAACACACACAACAAAGGACAAGTGTATCCCGTCATATATGTAGCAAAGTATTGGTAAGAGCCAGATATCGATCCATGGAACACGGGCGTTATATGTACTAAATCTTTGTCATTAGATTACCAGATAAAAGGATAAGTGAATGGTTGTTTAACTAAGTTATCTAAATTACAACTAAAATAAAAATATACTATTATCTTGTTTTACAAACAACCTAAACATGTTATCTATCAGATATGTTACACGAGCACTTAATCAATTTTCCAATTTCGAGATAGTTAGTCATCCGCTAGGAGTTTTCTAACATGATGAGTCTTCGGAAAGTTAACACGATAAACACACGTTAACCACCTAAACTCATTCTTTAGCGAGCTATTGATATTCATTCACGTGAACCTTTAAAGATAGATTAGTCATCCGCTAGGAGTTTTCTAACCTCACTTATCAAAGAAAGCAATACCGATGGTCACAATACAGCCACGAGGATAAGCATTTAAGTAGATCATATAACAACATATTTCACCTTTACAAGTCTTGAACACAAATCTACCATGTCAGCAATTTCAGACCAAAACTACTAAACAAGGATCATAAACCGCATGCAAGAACATGTAATCAACACCATATAATTCGTTAGAACCCTTACGTGCAAGAAAGAATTCCTAATAAAAATAAGATATATCTTAGATAAAACCAATACCCCTCTCGAGTCTCATGGTGTAAACAAGTTTACAAACAAGTGATTAATCAAGAAATAGTTACCATCCCACTAACCACAGATTCATTATCCAAGAAAATCAAACATAATCAGGAACTCAACATCAATGAAACATTCATTATATAATCATGAAGATTCAAACATGAAAAAGTACTAAAGTGCCATACAAACAAGATTACAACATAAAGATTATTCAGGAAACAAGTTTATAACAATTATTACATATGGGGGAGTGGGGTAGAAGTGAACTATGAGCACTGTTTTTTTTTGAGGTTCGACAGAGATGTACGGGATAGGCTGGAGGAGGATTCCATACCCTTGGTGGGTTTCAATAATAGCATCTCACACCCCTTGGGGAAGATCAGGCTCCCCTTCACGGTGGGGGTTGGGGACCGGGTACGAACTATAGAGCTAACATTCACAGTGGTCCGAGCCCCATCCAAATACAATGTAATTCTGGGAAAACCAGGGATTGGAGATCTCCAAGCACAAGCCTCTACTCCTCATGGGGCCTTGGTATTCCAAACTCCCTGAGGTCTAGCCTGGGTAAAATCCTCATACGAAGTATGTAAGACCCATCTAATTACTACTTGAATTTAATAATAATCCATACAATTTTATATAAAAGATGTCCAACTTATATCATAAGTTCCATAGATAAAGTTCCTAAGTAGCAAAACATTAGTCGACTAACGACTAATTCAAACATTCATAAGTTGTTTAACAAATTGTTTACATTCCAAAAACATTGTCTATTAAAGTTAGATATCGCGGAAGCTTCTAAAGTGTGTTCGGTCCTTCAAAACTTGATTTATCATCGACCACGTACTTGCCATACCTAGAAACTGGAATTTTTTAACAAAGATTAGTGTTAGAGTTCTTAGAAATATTACAAAATCGAAACTACGCTTAAAACGGATTCGATTTAACAAAGATATGCAAAATTCAACATGAATGTCAAGGCTCTACCGTAACTTACGGTAGTCACCGTAAGTTACGGTAGCTCCTGGGAAACTTTGGTTCCACCGTAAAACAGGAAGAATCCACCGTAACATTTTGGTCCCTACCGTAAATTACGGTATATACCGTAATTTACGGTAGGCTCTGGAATGTTATGTTTTGTTTGATTTGTTTGTTTACTCGAACCATATTCTCGAATTTCATTCCTACAAACCAACATGTTAAATCCTCGTATTCTAATATGTCGTTTGTCAACAATAACAAAAGACCAATTTATTATATTACGATGCATTTGCCACGCATTAATCGATTATTCGACCCGTTTGGCTCATCTACGGAATCCTCTATTATGATGACTACCAACAAGTTCTAACCAATCCTGGTCTTATTAATCAATATAGCGATCATTATCGCTTCAAATTAAGACAACCTTTATTCTACAATTCACTATACTTATGCAATTTATCAAAGTTTACCCAATGTAACGAGTCAAGTTACATACCTTTAGTGCACGCCCTTCAAACGCAAATCGCCACCGGCTTGTCCACTCGACGCTCCGGTATCTTTTCCTATAGAGTTCAATCACGATTTGTTTAGAACTCCTTTTCAATCATATACCGCGTAATTTGTCAAATCATCACAATCATGCGTTTAAACTTTAAATTTCAATTTCGAGCCTCCTTTGGGGCATTTTTACAAACACTTAATGGGAAGAATTTCATATCATTCATATTCAAGTTCAAAGCTTGCTATTTAGCTAAACTTAACATCAATTAAGCTTTCATATATCATTAAACATCATCATTTCAGAAATCACTTTCTATGACCCATATTACACTAGAATAATCATTCCAAACCCTAGTGTTTACTAGTTTCCCACAAAACCCATGAATCACCTTCATTGTGTTCATGAGATTTTCAGGAATTAGTCATGATTTCACCTGTTATTGTCTAGGTTTTACTCCTAGACATTATATCATCCCAATTCTATCCAAATAGCAAATATGCAACATCAAATTTCTAATTTCCCAAACTCATGAGAATTTCAAACAGAAAATTAACACTAAATTTTACATACCTTACAACCCCCTAGCAATGGGGATTAGTAATCTATGCTCGGTTTTCGCTTTTGACTTGGTTTGAGCCCTTAATTTGTGAGTTTTGTGATGAACGAGGGTTTTGGAGGAGCTTGGGGTCGCCCCTGCTCTTGGTCGATTTCAACAACACACAGGCATGTGTGTTTTAAGTTTAATTTTGTTATTTCATTAAAAATAGTTTTCATTTAGACACTTTTAGTCCCTCATCTTTCATTCTTTATTTGTTTTAACTACTAACTACTCATAAGTGACCAACTAACTTGGTTAGTGTCATTCCTAGTTAGTTTATTTTACTAGTTTATTTGCAACCTAATTGCAAATTTATGAATTCGCATTTTCGGGATGTTACAAGTCCACCCCCCCCCCCTTAAAAGGGTTTCGTCCCCGAAACCAAAGTACATACCTAATAAAGTAGGGTAGAGACGTCGCATCTCCTCTTCGGACTCCCACGTAGTGTCCGAGCCTTTCATATGCTCCCACTTGATCTTGACTCGATCGATTTGTTTGTTTCGTAAGTGCTTGACCTTTCTATCTAAAATCTCCACTGGTCTCACTGCATAATTCAGGCTATTATCCACTTCGATATCATCGTAATGGATATAAGCTGTTTCGTCCGCTAGACACTTCCGCAATTGCGACACGTGAAACGTGCCATGTATTCCCTTCAACTCTTCCGGTAATTCGAGGCGATAAGCCACCTTACCAACCCGTTCGATGACTTTAAATGGCCCGATAAACCTCAGGCTTAGTTTCCCCCTTTTTCTGAATCTGATAATGCCCTTCCATGGGGAAACTTTTAGCATAACCTTATCACCTATCTGAAATTCAATCAGTCTTCGTCTTTTGTCGGCATAAGACTTCTGTCTATCTTGGGCCGCTTTCAAATGGGCTCGCACTACTTCAATTTTCTCATTAGTGGCTTGAATTATGTCTGTATGCGCCAATTTGCGTGGTCCTACTTCACCCCAACACACCGGGGTTCTGCATTTTCTACCATATAACATCTCATAAGGTGCCATGCCGATACTCGAATGGCAACTATTGTTATACAAAAATTCGACAAAAGGTAGATAAACATCCCAACTTCCACCGAAGTCGATGATACATGCCCGTAACATATCTTCTAGCGTCTGTATTGTTCTTTCACTCTGCCCATCCGTCTGGGGATGGTAGGCGGTGCTAATGAAAAGTTTCGTTCCCATTTGTTCTTGAAAATCTCGCCAAAAATTTGAAGTAAACCGGGTATCTCTATCCGACACAATAGATACCGGTACTCCGTGACGTGCCACTATTTCGTTTGTATATACCTCGGACATCTTTTCCGAAGTATATGTTTCGCGTATAGGAATAAAGTGTGCACTCTTTGTCAATCTATCCACAATCACCCATATGGCGTCGAATCCCCGAATCGTTTTAGGTAGTTTGGTCAATAGGTCCATAGTGATATGTTCCCATTTCCAAACCGGGATCTCCAAAGGTTGCAGTTTCCCATAAGGTTTCTGGTGTTCCGCCTTGACTTGTAAACAAGTCAAGCACTTCTCCACATATTTCACCACATCCCTCTTCATTCCGGGCCACCAATAATTTTGTTTCAGGTCATGGTACATCTTGGTCGCACCAGATGAATAGAATATCGGGATTTACGAGCTTCATCAAGTAGAAGCATCTTCACCCCACAAGTATTTGGAACCCATATTCTTCCGGATCGAGTCTTCAACCCATTCTTTCCATCCATCAAATCTTTTAACTGACTGATTATTCTTTCCTTCTTCCAGTTCTCCTCTTTCACTGCTTCTACTTGCGCTTCTCGGATACGTTCAAGTATACCCGAGGTCACCACAAGCTGCATCGATCTTACTCGTATCGGGACATAGTCCGTTTTTCTGCTCAGAGCATCCGCCACCACATTTGCTTTTCCAGGATGGTAGTGTATTTCACAGTCGAAATCCTTCACCGTTTCTAACCATCGCCTCTGTCGCATGTTTAACTCTTTCTGATCGAAGAAGTATTTTAGGCTCTTGTGATCGGTGAATATGGTGCACTTTACCCCATACAAATAGTGCCTCCATATTTTTAACGCAAACACCATCGCAGCTAATTCGAGATCATGCGTTGGATATTTCTTTTCATGTATTTTCAATTGCCTCGAGGCATAAGCTATGACTTTGCCCCGTTGCATCAAAACGCATCCGAGCCCCGATAATGAGTCATCCGAGTAAACCACTAAGTCTTCGACTCCGTCCGGCAATGTTAATACTGGAGCTTAAGTTAACTTCTCTTTTAGCATTTGAAACGCTCTTTCTTGTTCAACGCCCCAAATGAACTTCTCCTCCTTCTGGGTTAACTTTGTTAGTGGCGACGCAATCTTGGAGAAATCTTGAATGAATCTCCTAAAGTATCCCGCAAGCCCTAAGAAGCTTCTAATTTCTGAAGGGTTCTTCGGGGGATTCCATTTCGACACGGCCTCGATCTTTGTCGGATCAACCAATACTCCATCGACACTTATGATGTGGCCGAGAAATTGTACCTCTCGTAACCAAAAGGCACACTTAGAGAACTTCGCATACAACCTTTCTCGTCTAAGTGTCTCTAACACCTCTTGTAAGTGGTGTGCATGTTCAGCTTCACTTTTCGAATACACTAAAATATCATCGATGAACACGATGACCGATTTATCCAGCATCGGCTTGCAAACCCGGTTCATGAGATCCATGAAAGCCGCGGGTGCATTTGTTAGCCCAAATGACATTACGAGGAACTCGTAATGTCCGTATCGCGTGCGGAAAGCCGTCTTCGGCACGTCTTCCTCCTTGACCTTTAGTTGGTGATACCCCGATCTAAGGTCAATCTTTGAAAACCAGTCCGCACCTTGTAATTGGTCGAATAGATCATCTATCCTCGGAAGCGGGTATCGGTTCTTTACCGTGAGTTTGTTTAACTCCCGGTAATCGATACACATGCGCATGCTTCCATCTTTCTTTTTCACGAACAATACCGGTGCGCCCCAAGGAGACACACTCGGCCTTATGAATCCTTTGTCAAGTAGGTCTTGAATTTGGGACATCAGCTCTTGTAATTCCGACGGCGCAAGTCGGTACGGTGCTCTAGCTATGGGTTTTGCGCCCGGAATCAATTCGATTCTGAATTCTATTTCCCGTTCGGGCGGTATCCCCGGCAAATCCTCCGGAAACACATCTTCATAATCCCTTACTACCGGTACATCTTCAATCTTCAGTGATTCTTTCTCGGGCTCATTTGCGTATATCATAAATGCCTTGCATCCTTGCTTTATAAGTTTATGAGCTTTCAACATTGAGCATATTATGGGGTTACCTCCTTTTTCGCCATAGATAGTAACGTGTTTCCCGCTCGGAGATGTTAGCTTTATCTCCTTACGAAAACACACGACCTTTGCGTGGTGCTGAGATAGCCAATCCATCCCAACGACTACTTGAAATTCCCCCATTGACATCGGGATTAGGTCTATCAGGTATTCTTCATCATCGATGCTTAATTTGCAGCCTCGACAAATATCAAAAACTATAAAACTTTTGTTGTCCCCTATTTCAACTTCTAAGGGCATAGATAATTTTGTCAATACAAATGAAGGATGTCGAATAAATCCATGCGAAATAAAGGATTTGTTCGCACCCATATCAAACAATATACGTGCAGGAATTGAGTTAATTGTGAATATACCTGAGACCACATCGGGTTCTATCTTTGCTTCGGCCGCGGTAAGTTGGAAGGACCTAGCCTTCGCCTTAGGGGCTTCTGTTGGGGATTCTTTATCGTCTCACCTTCCAACTAAGTCTGGGCATTCAGACTTTTTGTGGCCGGGCTGATAACATTAGTAGCAAACCGAGATTTTACCCGGACATAGAGACGCCGTGTGCCCTGTTTTACTGCATATGGGGCACGGTTTGTCTTTGAACCGACATTCTCCCTTGTGCCCTTTTCCACACACTTTACAACTTGGCGACCCACCCTTAGCATCAACCTTCTTTCCCGATTCCCCAGTTCGAGCTTTCTTTGTAGGGTTTGGATTCACATCTTGTGCCCTTCGCTCACCCCTTTCAACTTGCTTCTTTAACTCGATTTCACGTTCCCGAGCAACGTTTATGATTTCGGTAAGGGTCTCGTATTTTGAAGGAGTCATAAACTCCCTATATTCAGCGCTCAACATGTTATAGTAGTAGTATATTTTGTGTTCTTCATTCGTCACTAATTCACTACAAAACTTCATCTTATCCATAAACGTCGCCGTTATCTTGTTTATGGTCTCACCCTTGTGCCTGAGTTGCATGAACTCTTCTTTGATTCTATTAATGACCGCCTTGGGACTGTGATGTTTAAGAAAGGGCGTCTTAAACTCCTCCCATGTCATGGCCCTCGCCGCTTCGGCCCCTATTTCATTCTTTTTATTGTCCCACCAATCTTTGGCTTGACCTCTCAACTGACCCGTTCCGTAAGCAACAAAGTCACTTTCATCACAATGGGTCCTTTCAAATACTCCTTCAACATCGCTCAACCATCTTTGGCATATTATCGGGTCAACCTCCCCGTTGTAGATTGGTGGTTTACACGCCATAAACTCTTTGTACGAGCATCCCTTACGTTCTATCGATTTATCTTTTATGAGGTTGACACTATCTTCCAACCTTTTGACTCGTTCTTCGACAAGCGACAACACCGTGTTTTGAATTTTGTCTATAAACCCGGATAGACTACCTTCAATTGCCTTCCCCACTTCTTCGGCAATTATCTCTTTCATTTGTTCGGTGCTTGTCGGCACCGGATCATTATCGTTTCCTTTCGACATCTTGAAACTGAAATGTTTACATTAAACATTAAACATTTCATTTACAACATAGCTTTATTTGCTTCGGTTTAGCCAAGTGCGTAACTTGCTTTTACCGTTCACATTTTGTGCACTTTCCGGGTTTGAGTGTGTTAACACACCCTTCCCATGCACATTAATTCGTATCTCATTTCTTACATAAGATAGGATCTACTAAAATAATAAATTAATTCTTATCGGACGATCGATCAAGCTTGAACCGAACACTTGTTGACAACCTTAAGCTCTGATTACCAACATGTAAGACTCGTCTAATTACTACTTGAATTTAATAATAATTCATATAATTTTATATAAAAGATGTCCAACTTATATCATAAGTTCCATAGATAAAGTTCCTAAGTAGCAAAACATTAGTCGACTAACGACTAATTCAAACATTCATAAGTTGTTTAACAAATTGTTTACATTCCAAAAACATTATCTATTAAAGTTAGATATCGCGGAAGCTTCTAAAGTGTGTTCGGTCCTTCAAAACTCTATTTATCATCGTCCACGTACTTGCCATACCTAGAAACTGGAAATTTTTAACAAAGATTAGTGTTAGAGTTCTTAGAAATATTACAAAATCGAAACTACGCTTAAAACGGATTCGATTTAACAAAGATATGCAAAATTTAACATGAATGTCAAGGCTCTACCGTAACTTACGGTAGTCACCGTAAGTTACGGTAGCTCCTGGGAAACTTTGGTTCCACCGTAAAACAGGAAGAATCCACCGTAACATTTTGGTCCCTACCGTAAATTACGGTATATACCGTAATTTACGGTAGGCTCTGGATTGTTATGTTTTGTTTGATTTGTTTGTTTACTCGAACCAAATTCTTGGATTTCATTCCTATAAACCAACATGTTAAATCCTCGTATTCTAATATGTCGTTTGTCAACAATAACAAAAGACCAATTTATTATATTACGAAGCATTTGCCACGCATTAATCGATTATTCGACCCGTTTGGCTCATCTACGGAATCCTCCATTATGATGACTACCAACAAGTTCTAACCAATCCTGGTCTTATTAATCAATATAGCGATCATTATCGCTTCAAATTAAGACAACCTTTATTCTACAATTCATTATACTTATGCAATTTATCAAAGTTTACCCAATGTAACGAGTCAAGTTACATACCTTTAGTGCACGCCCTTCAAACGCAAATCGCCACCGGCTTGTCCACTCGACGCTCCGGTATCTTTTCCTATAGAGTTCAATCACGATTTGTTTAGAACTCCTTTTCAATCATATACCACATAATTTGTCAAATCATCACAATCATGCGTTTAAACTTTAAATTTCAATTTCGAACCTCCTTTTGGGCATTTTTACAAACACTTAACGGGCAGAATTTCATATCATTCATATTCAAGTTCAAAGCTTGCTATTTAGCTAAACTTAACATCAATTAAGCTTTCATATATCATTAAACATCATCATTTCAGAAATCACTTTCTATGACCCATATTACACTAGAATAATCATTCCAAACCCTAGTGTTTACTAGTTTCCAACAAAAACCCATGAATCACCTTCATTGTGTTCATGAGATTTTCAGGAATTAGTCATGATTTCACATGTTATTGTCTAGGTTTTACTCCTAGATATTATATCATCCCAATTCTATCCAAATAGCAAACATGCAACATCAAATTTCTAATTTCCCAAACTCATGAGAATTTCAAACAGAAAATTAACACTAAATTTTACATACCTTACAATCCCCTAGCAATGGGGATTAGTAATCTATGCTCGGTTTTCGATTTTGACTTGGTTTGAGCCCTTAATTTGTGAGTTTTGTGATGAACCAGGGTTTTGGAGGAGCTTGGGGTCGCCCCTGCTCTTGGTCGATTTCAACAACACACAGGCATGTGTGTTTTAAGTTTAATTTTGTTATTTCATTAAAAATAGTTTTCATTTAGACACTTTTAGTCCCTCATCTTTCATTCTTTATTTGTTTTAACTACTAACTACTCATAAGTGACCAACTAACTTGGTTAGTGTCATTCCTAGTTAGTTTATTTTACTAGTTTATTTGCAACCTAATTGCAAATTTATGAATTCGCATTTTCGGGATGTTACAAAGTAGTATCATCAATCTCGAAGGAGGAAGCCGGGAGGGAACCCCGGGAAGAAGGAATAGAAGAATGGGTGCTCAATTAAAGGTTCCCAGAACAGACGATAAAGGTAGGGAGGCACTTGAGCGACAAGTGTAAAAGTGCACTCAAGGAACTACTGCTCTTCAACATAGACGTCTTTGCATTTCAGCATGGGGACATGTGCGGAATCCCCCGGAGCTTAATAGAACACAAGCTCAATACCCACAGCTGGGTAAAGCCTGTTAAACAAAAGAAGCGGAGCATGGCCCAAATAAGAGGAGGGCTGCCTGCGAAGGAACAAGGAAACTCCTCAGAGCTGGGATGTTAGGTATTGATGTATTGCAAAATACATAGAATTATCTTGTAAAGTTTGTACAGTTTTCGTTAGTTTTAGTGTCGGTTTCCCGTAGAATGTGCATACTTTGATTATATTCATGTTTTGCAGGTCTTGGTTGATAAAAGTGGCTGGAAAGTGTGAAAAACGAGTTAAAATATGAATAAACCAAGTGCCGGATGTAGTTGAAAGGTTAACGGTTGAAACGGAAGTGAAAAAACTGCAGATATCACTTTCTGGCGGGCCGCAAAAGGCTGGAGGTTCTCTATCGCGCCGGGCGAGAGAGTTTATAAAGGTTTTCTGGAATCCCACTCGGTCGCGAGCCGCGACTAATGTCTTTATTCTTCTCGCGGGGCGCGAGAACGTGAAAAATTACACCGACTTCGTAAACAGCAACGGCTAGGGGTCTTGTAAAAACTATATATTCAAACTTAAACATTGTAGCCACATACTTTACGAAATTTGGACATCATAGGCGCAATTCAGAGCTGATTAGCAAGGTTTTGGAGTTCTTGAAGGCTAGGGAATCATCCGGTAGGAGTTTGCAGCATCGAAAGTGAAGAATCTCGTGTTCTATCTTCCCGTTTTTACTTTTAGTTCCTTTGTTTTTGATTCTTGATCAAAGAATTCTGTTTTGAATATGTTTCCTGTGACTTTATTTGTTATGTTTCTTGGCTAAACACCCAAACTACCTAGGTTTATGATGAACTTGCGTTAAAGATTGGACTTTTATCAATATTAATGTTGATTTGGATTTTTCTAAGAAAGTAAACGACTTTGGATTATCAATTTGGTGTATATGCGTATCTATGCTTGATTCTTGATTGTTTATTCGTTTTACATAAGTTTTGTTGAATGTCTTTCAAAAAATAAACTTGTGCTGATTATTCGGGTCTTAGCGGGTTTCGGGTAATCTTGTGGTGAATTGGCCAATAAACCATAAAAACGGTATTCAAGAATTAATTAGGCATATTTATTCTACTAACTTAAAATCTGAGAAGTATTAGGTTATTAATAGGTCGAGTTTGGTAAATTGCTAGGATTAGGTTTTGAGAAAAACCCGTTTTAGTTTCCTTGCCAATACTTGTCTATTAAACCAAGTTGAACCCAATAGTCGCCTTAGACTTTCCGCTGAGAGGTAGTTAGTCAAATTAGGGCACTTTCTTAGAACCTAGACATCCGAGAGGGAGTTTAGTAAACCGGTATTCTTAACAGCCTTGTAGAGGTCCATAGGTGTCTCCTTGAGAAGGGTCGAGGGTCCTATTCGGTTTCTCTTAGGGTTTAGTATCTAAAGATCCCGTTTCCAAATCACATTAATATCCGATAGAAAGCCTTCAATAACAAGAGGATTCTCCTAGGTAGTCTTCATCACCACTGAGTTAAAACCTTCGTCCAAATTCGCGTCTAGTTAATTTAATTAATTAGTTTAATTTTAATTGCAATTTTAGGATTTTTAGTAAACCCCCCAATCAAATAAACGATTAGTCATGTTCGTGTTGGTCCTAGTATAGATAGATTCTTAGCGTAATTTAATCGAGTCTCGTGGGTTCGATATCCGGACTTACTTAACTTTACTACAGTTGATCGGTTCACTTGCCGGTGAGTAGTTTAGTCGAGTCTTAGAGAGTCTAGAGTATTACTTTGAGTCTAGATTTAGGTTAATTTTTGTTATTTTAATTAAACTACTTTTAGCACATCAGGTATCTTTCGTGGATTGTTAATCCAGTCATGGTCAGTAAGAAGGATGGAGGGTGGAGGATGTGTATAGACTACAAGGACTTAAACAAAGCTTGTCCTAAGGATTGCTATCCCCTCCCTGAGATAGATGTCTAGGTCGACTCTCTGGCCCAATACCCTCTAAAGTGGTTCTTGGACGCATACAAAGGCTATCATCAGATTCAGATGTCCTTGGAAGATGAGGAAAAGATGACCTTCATAACGGACGAAGGGACCTTCTACTACACCAAGATGACCTTTGCGCTAAAGAATGCAAGGGCTACCTATCAGAGGTTCATGAACACCTTATTCAGGGAGTGGTGGGGAAGAAACCTAGAGGTATATGTGGACGACATTGTCATAAAAAGCCTAACTGAGACAACCATGCTAGAAGACATCGCGGAGACAGTCAGGACCACGCAGGAGGTCAATATGAAGCTGAACCTTGGGAAATGTTACTTCGGGGTAGAAGAAGGAAAATTCCTGGGGGTGATAGTCACAAAAGGAGGGATCAAAGCAAATCCAAAGAAAACGCAGGCGGTAACCGTCTAATCAGGATTTTAAAATCCAACTTCTGATTTAGGGCACGTGTGCACAGGCTGGAAGCCCCAACCGTTGGATTATGGAAGTTATCGATGCTGGGGATTGATGGGAATTGCCATCATCAAGTGGCCCTACCTCTACAGTTGGGGAGCCGCTGTACTTCAGCCCAAGCCCACATGTCTCTAATCCTGTGACCTGGGGCTAGAAATGACTTGACGACGAGGCCCACTTAGCGTCTTGTGGGCTCGTCTTGGGCTCCTGTCTTGACTGGGTTCCCGAATAGGCCCAATAAGAGGGCTTTTGTCTCTTCTGAAAGTAAGCCATCAGAATTAGCGGGAAAAGGGACATCTTGTCTCTCTCTGATGAACATTAATTGCCTGAAAGTAATAAGAACTTATCGCCGGAGAAATTACGATAAGGCAGCTGGCCTCATTTAGTGATCAGAACATCATGCCGTTGGGGATAAGACACGTGTCTGAGTCTCCCAAGGGTCCAGAGAAGCTGTTGGATGATATCGAGAGCACTTTCCAAGGAGATAAGCTAACTTCGTTATATAAGGAAGGTCCAACATTGTTTAAGGTAAGCACTAAATGCTCACTTCATTGAATACACACACATATCATTTACTCCAAACATTACTTTGAATCACATCCAAGGCTCCGAGCCTAGAGTCCACACCAGCGAGGATATTCCGGCGATTTTATACTTGTCGGAATAAGCTCTTCATTTTCCGGCACAGTTACTTATTCTCACACCGGAACTTGGTCACGGATTCCCCATCCGGGGTCCTCCGTGGCGAGGCCAACGATGTTCTTTTTTGTTGGAAGACAAGATCAATCCATTGCAACGCAGACGAGCCTCGTTGACTTTCAACCGGAATTCAGGGACTCGACAGGTACTGAGTATTAAAAATCACTTAATCATGTAAGGGTATTTAAAGTCCTATAAATTATTTTTAAGAACACTATAGCATTACCATGTTCAAATTAAAGAGAATGAAATGATCGTTAATACGGTGTAAATTTTTTTTTTTTTTAAATATTAACGTATGAAAAAGTTATAGCCGTTTGAAAATCAAGGGGTAACTAGTAAAGGGAGAAAAGACCATCATACCCTTCTCTTCTTAAATTGAGAAAAACAAATGTGCGGTCATGATTGTCTCCTACACTTCGTACAAAATTCATCTCTTGTACATGATCTCTTATCCGAAGATATAGTAGAGGATAACGGGCCAACACTTAAACCCTTTTAAAATTAATGAATAAAATGTTTGGTAGCAAGATCCTGGGGGTAAACGCCGTTCATGAGATACTCAAGATTGACTCGTTTAAAGCGTGAATCAAGCTGAGCTTAAATAAGCTCGAGTGTAAATCTAAATTTGTTTAATAAACGAGTCCTAGCTTCACTTATTAACTTGGGGATTCTATAGGAACATATAAGAATCATTCTTTCAAATTATTTAGAACTTACCATTGAATGGTTGTCATTTTCCCCATGACTTAAAAGACACGTTACGTTTATTTACTTTTTTGTTTGTTTTTTTTAAATGTCAATTGTTCCTCCTTTATATCAACAATACTTTTTTGCTTGTTTTTTTTAAATGCCTATTGTTCCTCCTTTATAGCAATAATACTTTTTTGCTTAAGTTTGAATCTGGAATCTCTCATCTAAGACTCACGTTATGTCTTTAAATGGGATTCTTTTTACACGCATGATAAACATTTTAAATGGGAGGTGCCTAAACTAGGGGCGGCCCGGAGGGGGTACAGGGTGGGCGACGGCTCAAGGCCCAACCCTTTCGAGGGCCCAAAAATTATCTTTTTAGTAAAGTTACGTTGTAAAAGTTAGAATATTTAAGTACTGAATTGGAAAATGACAAGATAAGGTGCATGGTCTGGTGGTTCACATGTCACTTTATTAGCAAACATGTATTGGGTTCTAATCTTGATAGCTTCATTCTTAGTTGATTTTTTCCTCTATGTTTGTTACCTATGCATTAAATGCAAATGACATTAATTGACTAATTTTATATCACATTAAATCAAAATGTGAATCATAGTTATTTTTCTCAAATCTAGTTTAAAAATAACTATTTATGTTAATTCTTAAAATATTATTCAATCTATAATTAGTTTTGAATGTTCCGTTTTTTTTATGAAAAAAATATTAATTTTTTTTTTAACTTTGTGTATTTTCTAAATAAATTTGGGAGTAAATTGCCATTTTAGTCCCTAAGATTTGTCTAAATTTACCATTTTAGTCCAAATAGTTTTTTTTTCTCTTCTAGGTCTCTGACTTTTCCCTTTTTAGCCATTTTAATCACATTGTCTAACTCTATACAAAAACCCCATTTTAACCAGAGGTATTTTAAGGATTTTCAATTTAAATCTTTTAAATTACCATTTTTATCCTTTATTTTTTATATTAAAAAAAATATTAGTGGAACTCCCCTACCCTCACCTTCCTCCATCAAACATGCTCTTACTTTCTCTCTTTCTCTTTACCATACCTCACTTCAATATGTTCCCGAGTTAAGTTAAGGAGATAAAAGAAAGACAAAATTGCAGAAAACAACCTTTATGTATGCCCCAAACTGCACTTTATACCTTTCACTATGAAATCCGCCAAAACCAACCTTTACGTTCATGTTTTGTTACACATCACAACCTTTACACCTAACCTAGTCAAAAAAGTCAGTTAAATGCAGTCACATGCCTTGCACGTGAGGGCATATATGTCTTTTCACAGGTCTTTTATTCAATGTATTATTTTAATCAGTAAAACCCTATTTTTTTTCCTCCTTTCTTTTGGTCAGCCGTTACAACCATTTCTCCTTCTCAAATGTCCTTTACAACTTCATCTCCTCCAACATATCACATCACTCTTAGAATCCCTCTTCCTGTTCGTAACTCACACACACATAAAACACCCAACTATCTTTCAAATTACACACACAAATCCACTGCAAAGCAACGCCGGAATAATCTAGACGTCGCCGGAGTTTCAGAAGTGTCACTAGAGCTCCAAGCATTTCACCGGAGTTTCAGAAGTGTCACTAGAGTTTCAGAAGTGTCATCTCCCTCGTTCTTGGTATACTCTTCCCACCAATCCATTTTATGTTCTAGTTATTTATTTTAGATTTAGTGGACTATGGAAAGGTTTTTATCAAGATCAAATGAAAAGAAATCATAACAGTGGCTGGGTCTCGTTTGTTTTTGGCTGGATATTCAAAGAGACAAAATCATTTTTGTTTAAATTAAATAAATTTCAGTTCCAACACAAAACCATCACAGATCAATGGTTGTTAAATTGTTTCTTCTTTTTTGTTTTCGTTAATCATCAGTAAACTCCCCAAATTTGAGGGTGGGGTATAGGAGGAATCAAAGAAGATTGGGCTAGATTAAGGGTCGGAGATACGGTGGTGAAAGGCGGAGGGTATAGCCGTATAGGGTTGCGAGGCGGAGATATGGTGGTGAAAGACTGAAAGGGTACTCTGTTTCAACCTTCTTTCCAACCATAAACTCCCCAAATTTGATTAATGAATATAAGTGTAAAAGGGGTGATTAAAATAACCAATATCAATCTCAAACCAATTCATATCAGTGCCACTTTGTTTCTTGGATTAGTTTGGATTTTTCTTGTTTTTATGTGATTTTTAGATGATTTCTTGGATACCCAGTTTGGGGGTGGTCATTCAAGATTAATGATTGATAGATGTGTAAAAATGGTATTCAGTTGAAGATTGCCGGAGGCGACTGACGTCATTGATGAGAATGATGATGAAGATTCCGGTGAGTTTGACGAAGGCGTCATCTGTCTGTGAAACGATCAGAGCAAACTGGTGTTTTATTTGACGATGGTGATGATGATGTCGTTTTTCTATCATATACATAAACTGTTTTGCATTATTTCAAACATAAATATTAAAATCTGGGTTTGATCAAGTGTATGTGATTGAGGGGATGAATTGGGGAAGACAAAGTGGAAAAAGACTAAAATACCCTCACATGCAAAGCATGTGAGGTAAGTTAACTGACTTTTTTGACTAGGTTAGGTGTAAAGGTTGTGATGTGTAACAAAACATGAACGTAAAGGTTGGTTTTGGCGGATTTCATAGTGAAATGTATAAAGTGCAGTTTGGGGCATACATAAAGGTTGTTTTCTGCAATTTTGTCTAAAAGAAATGATTCTCTCATTTTCTTTTATTTTTTTTTCTCTCCGTTTCTTTCCAAATTGAAAAGATTAATTTTAGATAAAAAATCTCTCATTTTCTCCACGAAACTCTTGGAACACAACTAAAAATTATTTTCTTCAAAATCTTTTCTTTTCTCTCATTTAATTAATGAAACTCGGGAAGAAACATCTCCCACCCAACACCACCATAAACACCAACCACCACCATCATCAACACCAGCCACCACCACCACCATCAACACCATCCTTAACCAAATACATTGTTATATGACCCGTGCATCTCTTCTTCCAAGCACATAGATTAATTCAGTAAAGCTGTAATTCCGTGAAATACAAGAGAATCAAAAGGAGCCTTAAAGTATGCCCACGTACTGCAAACTGCAAAACACATCAAGCCAACCGCAACATAGTGAGGTCCGATTCAACCAATTCATCACTTATAACTTGTTTACTTCATATTTTTTCTTTCACTGTGCAATTTTATCTCAAATCACCCAACTAACTAACCATTGTTCTTAATGATTAACTGCAGAGTACACACACAACTATTAGGTCACCAACATTATACACTTTCAAAATTAGGGTTTCCACTGCACATAATAACCTTTTGCCCTAAACATTCACCTACTAAATTCACATTCAAAAACCTAATCAAAGGAAATCCAAACCCTACACAAATCAACTAAAATCAAGAAAAAGAATTACCCAAAACGGCGATTTTCCGAGAGCAAAATAGGCGAAGCGATGATCAGGATTAATGGCGAGCTTAGCGTTGATGAAGAGAAGAATTGCTTGCTTGCTTGATTGACTCCAATCTGGTAAAAGGTCTACTTCTGACGCTAGTGTTCTTCATTTCAACGAGCGATTCCTGGTCATTATCTAAATTGCTCATTATGGAGGTGAAGGTAAAGGGGAGGGTAGGGGTTGGTCCTATTCATTAGATATTTTTTTAAAAAATTTTTCAATATAAAAAAATAGATCAAAATGGCATTGAAATATTTAAATTGAAAATCCCCAAAATACCCCTGGTTAAAAATCGGGTTTTTGGGCGGAGTTAGACAATGTGATCAAAATGGCAACAAAAGGGAAAAGTCAGGGACCCCGAGAAGAAAAAAAAATACTATTTGGACTAAAACGGCAAATTTAGACAAACATCAGGGACTAAAATGACAACTTACTCTAAATTTGGATATGTTACGATTGTTTTACATGATCGTAAATAACGATTTTTAAAGTTACGACGTAACTATTCCATATTTTCTTAATTTACCCTTAAAACGTGTTTTCTTTCTACGGCTTCCACGTAAAAAAGAAGACCGCAGCAAAATGCGGGTGATTCAACAAAATTTTAATTCATTTTCATATATTTATAACTTTTTTGTATATTCTTTTTAAGAAGTTTATATTTTAGGGCCCGTATTTTATCTTCGCACAGAACCCACGTATTTTCGAAGATTTTCGGAGACGGCCCTGGCCTAAACGTATCCCCGTCATGTGAAAGTGATACTATTTTTAATGGAAAATGTGTGAGATGAGTTACCTTTAAGAGCACTCTTTCAAACTAGACCCAAAGTGTGCATTTTTTTCTTTGATAAATAGATATTTTATCATCCTATACAAAACTATATATTACGTCCAGTTGGTATATACTACAAGAGAGTCGTTCTCAAAGTCTCAGTCAACCTAAACTACCAAAGATTTGTAATTCATCGTTGAATGATTCATTCTCCACTCCAACATTACACAAGCACACACATTCTAAGCCTGTGGGACCAACATTTGACACGTGTCAACATGCAATTAGTCCTTTGTGTTTCCTACTCTACAAGAACGAGCCAACGTTGACAATAATCCATATGTTCATGTAATACTTTTTCCACTTGTTCTACTTAAAATATTCATCAATCAATTTATGACATTAAGTCAAAGGTTTGCAACCTGTTGTCATTTTTATTTGGAACCTGCATTAATTGATTAGTGTGGTTCATTTTTTGCTGCATCAGTTTGCAACATGAGTGCAAGAGTGGGACAATTACTTGTATTAATCATATGCATACAAATTTCTATAACATCATCTCAGAAGAATAGCGATCGTGAGTGTCAATTTCTTTTAGACTTCTTTACTTTTAAAGAATTTCAAGATAATTAGGTGTATGAAAATCTTGTTGTAAGAACATCTCCTACGCTGTGAGAGGGGGGGGGGGGGGGGGGGTTAATGATGGCGATGGTGTAACCGGTTAATGCAAAAAGTTTGCTGATTAGTTTTTCATTTTCCATACTTGTTTCATATATTTGCGCAACATATTTATGATTTGACACTTGTATGGTGTAGTTGTTGCTCTACAGGCTCTCAAGCATGCATGGCAGGGTACACCACTCAGCTGGAACGATGGCTCGGACCCGTGTACTGGTGGTTGGGTTGGCATCACATGCACCAACTCTCGTGTGACATCGATGTGAGTCCTTTATTTGATAGGCGATTTACCAAAAAAGGTCTCATTATTTTTGGTTTTTGTTCCTTTATTTAAATTCTCAGAATCTTGTCAAGCACCGGATTGATCGGGCCACTACCTGGAGACATCGGGGAGTTTACCGAATTAGTGGTTCTGTAAGTCCTTCCAATGTTATATGTTTTCATAATTGGACAGTTCGAACTGGCCGCCTTACCGGTTCACTAGTTTGATCGGTAGGGCAGGATTAAAAAACCAGATGCCATAATAAACAATTTAAACATTATATATATATATATATATATATATATAGGGGAGGGTTATCTTGAGAACGCTAAATATTGCGAGAACCGTGAGAACGAATGAGAATACCAATCAAAACCAATTTTTTTAATACAAACCTCATTGTAATTAAGATACAACATCAAAAAAGAATTTATAACATCAAATAATTCATTTCTCTTTTCAAAATCACTCTTTTTAGATTTTTTTACACATGTGTAAATATAACAGATTTACACATGTGTAAATGGCAAACTTACACATGTGTAAATTTCTTTATTTACGAATTCACGTAAATTTAAACGTGTAAATTAAATTTCTAACATTGTATTCGAATAATAATCATAAGTGTAGAAAAAAATTTTGAATTTGATTCGTTTTTGACCAAGTTCTCGCGGTTTTTTCATTTGTTCTCACGGTTCTCACAATATTTAGCGTTCTCATTTAAACCCTCCCCTATATATATATATATATATATATATATATATAGGGTGGGTTTCTAGAGTGAACACTAATGTATTTGCGAACTGAGTGAACAAATCTTAGCCATTGATTTACACACGTGGATGGCTAGGATTTCATCATCGAATCGTAAAATACACTAGTGTATTTCATGATCTACACACATGTATGGTCAGGATTAGTTCGCTCAGTTCGCAAACTACACTAGTGTTCACTCTTGAACCTAATCCTATATATATATATAAATAGGACAAAGATCCGTTAGGAACCACCCCTTATTGAAAACCTAGAAAACTACTATCAACCAATAAGCTTTTTTATATTTACTTTTCATTTCATTTAATTATAAGGTTATTATTGTAAAAATAAAAATAAAAAATATATGTAGATTAATGAGAATGTATACATATATGAAGTATATAATTGTAGTTCATCAGGTAAATATATATTTTTAATTTCTACCACAACTAATAACATATTAAAAGATTGGATTCAAAACACGTTGTGGATGGTATGGGAATATACAACTTTTTTTACATTGCGGACCGCAAGCACTTTCCCATGAGGGCTGCAGCATGTCTTCTCAACTATGGATATAAAAAAAAAAAATTTTTTTGGTAACGAAATATAGCGAGGTAGATAAGAAATCTTACCTAATTTTATAGTTTAAAATGGGTGTCTATTTCGTGTATGTAATACAGCTTTGGATGGAGTTTTAGTTTTCTTATTAAAATGAGTTTTCTCATGATCTCTCCTCTATATATGTGTATAGGGAATTTAACTTAAAGTATAATTATAATTTACTCTCCTTTTTTTTTGTAAACTTACAATATAAATTAATAAATTATTAAGCCTATATAGAGTTTACAGTAGTAAATACACCATTAAAGGATATTTTAGAAGAAAAGAAACAAGAACAATATTGAAATCCGGTCTGATCAGTAGCCAGTCGGTTCAAACAAAATTAGCAGCTCAAAAACAAATAACCGAACATGTTATGTGGCCACTTCAGTCTAGTTCTAGTTCTGAAAACATTGCTTCAATATGATTTGTTTTAGATAATTACCTCTATTGGTGTCGTCACCAGAAACATTCATAGTCGATTTTGTATATGTGTAGGGATCTATCTTATAATACAGGTTTGACAGGATCGCTCACTGAAGCAATTGGGAATTTGGCAAAATTAACAAACCTGTAAGCGTATTTACTATATATATTTTAAAGTTGACAATTTCAATCCACCATTTTTTTATCTCATAAAAAAAAGACAACATGTTGGCTACAAAGAAGACTTATGAATGGGTCAAACTATTTAAACTCGTCTAAAGTTTACTTTTAATCCTTAAAACCTTCTAACTAAATTATAATGTCTTAAAAAGATAGATTATTATTCCTTTTACATGTGCCAGTTTCTAAAAACAGATGAAACCGACTTAACCGTCCAAACTGAAGCAAGTTGGCGATCCATACACTTCAGTTTCACGGTTTAGTGGTTAAACCAGCCGTTCGAAACTTGGGTTTAATAAACTTTAACAATTGATCTTGTTTGTTAGAATCCTTGTTGGTTGCAAGTTCAATGGTCCAATTCCAAGCTCCATCGGAAATCTTGAAAGGCTTAGATACTTGTAAGAGATATCCTATATATACATTTTATCAACAACTATCCTTCTATATGTCACAAACACAATGATCTGTCACTAATTAGGTCATTGAACTCCAACGGCTTTACCGGATCCATCCCAGCTTCAATCGGAAAGCTTAAGAATCTTTACTGGTTGGATCTCTCAGACAACCAACTCACCGGAACTATACCAGTTTCTGATGGGATAACTCCTGGTCTCGATATGTTAACTCGCACAAAACACTTGTATGTCTGTTTTTATTTTTTCACTTATACAGTTATACCTACTAGAAGGCGGTCGCAAAAATCTCTGTTTTGCGACCAATATTGCGACAGATTTCAGCGACAATTTGTTGCTGCAGTTTGGTCGCTAGCTTTATGACCATTATGATGGCAGTCGCAATACGTTGCTAATTCAGCGACTTTATTTCGTCACAAATTGCGGTCGCAGTCACCCATTTTTCTAGTAGTGAAAACAGAAGCCACTTACATGTATTATTTTGTTATTTTCAGTCACCTAGGAGACAATCAGCTTTCTGGTGAAATTCCACTTGGGCTCTTCAACTCCAACCTGACTCTTTTTCATCTGTATGTTTTGATCTAATGAATGATAACAAGTACGTAAAGGTACTACGCACTAAACGAGCAAGCGGTCTATACTAACTTTTACTTGATCAGGTTATTTGATCACAACAGCTTAACGGGTGAGATTCCTTCTACACTTGGGCTTGTGCAGTCGCTGGAGGTTGTGTAAGTATCGTTTCTTAACCAAGTGTTAGCTTTGGGTTCGTTATATATTGAGGTTGTAGTTTGTGTAAGACGGCTTGGGTAATTGAATAAAGAGAATCCAGACATGATTTTTTGGTATATGTCGAGAGGGATCTGATCGGGTTGGATTGACCTGAAACGTATTTTGTCTAAAACTTAAAAAACCATTCAAGTTTTAATATTGTTCAGTGCTTGTGAAATTTAACTATAAAACTTTATTTACTAATTAGTGACCTTATACATTTACCTACCATTAAAAAAATATAATAATTGAGTTATTACATGTTCCATTTAGGTCACCTACTTTTAACTATTTATGCAAAAAAATTACAACAATTGAACAACATTGAAACTTGAGTGGTTTTTGTTGTTAGAAAAAGCGGCAAATAAGAAACTTGGTTACTGTTAGGTGGCATATTAGAGTTTTATTATTCAGATTCATTTTAGGTGATTTTAAAACGAAACATGAATTGAATCGACTCGTTAATAAATAAATGGGTCGAATTTGCAACCTCTTGTCATTTGGTTTGAATTCTAACCATAGGAATTTCATGTGTTGTTTGCAATCAGACGGCTGGATAGGAACTCTTTGAGCGGCGATGTACCATCAAACATCAACAACCTTACCAATGTGACCGAGATGTAAATACAACCCCTTACTATTACTTTTCATCCTAAAAAATATATAGAATGTTTAATAAATCTCTTTTGTAGGTACCTATCGAACAATCTATTAACGGGCCTTATACCCAATCTCACGGGCATGAACCGCCTCAACTATCTGTAAGTATCAAGGCATAAAGGTCTGAATGTATTTGTTTGTTGACTCCTTAAAGGAAATAGTCTCATTTACTTTAATGGGATTGCACATTTGCAGGGATTTAAGCAATAATAGTTTCTCCGAATCTGATATTCCTTCATGGTTTTCAACTCTACAGTCTTTGACAACTCTGTAAGCAAAGTGCTAGCTTCTAGTACTATTTAACGTCGTAATTGTTTGTGAATATAGCTAACTAGTTTATAACGTTATGTTGTTATGGCAGTAAGATGCACTATACAAACCTTGTAGGAGAATTGCCGGCCGCCTTGTTTAGCTTTCCACAGTTACAAAATGTGTATGTGTATCAGTTTATTGATATGTTTATATTTGCTAATTCTTAATAACTTGTTATGGTTTTCTTGACAGTGATTTAAGTAATAATCGGATAAATGGGTCGTTGGATATTAGCCCGAATCCTAGTAGACAACTTGAACTTGTCGATCTTCGGACTAACCGTGTTTCTGATTTCCGCCAACGAAGACAATATACTATTGGATTAATGTGAGTTTTTTTTAATAAGCACATTGTTTGTATAATGCAGGGCCGGCTCAACTTGTTTAGGGAGCCCTAAAACAGAATCTAAAATTATGCCCTTTTTGTAAATAAAAAACAAAAAAAGTTAATATTTTTTTTCTCTTAGAATACTAATTGTGTGAATAAAGATGCACACATTCTTTGTATACAATTTCTAAGAGGCACAAAATCCATGCATACTTCTAGAAAAACAAAGTTAACTAATATAACATTTGTAACAATGAATTGTGTACTTGTATGCCAGTTAAGCATGTAAAAACATTCATTTTATTAACAAATTATATCTAGTGCAAATCACAATTTTTTTAGGTGAAGGGGACGTTACCTGGCAAATTTTAATCAGGATTTTTGATAGTCTATTGTTCTTCGTATATTTGACATTCGACTAAAACCATATATAATTACAATCGTAGACTCGCCGATAATCCAATATGTATGGAGTCAGGGGTGACAGATGCATTTTGCTCTCTTCCAACGAAAACTTCTGCATCGTACTCGACCCCATGGAACAACTGTACACCCCCTTCATGTGGTTCGGACCTTGTTGCGAGTCCAAACTGTCATGCGCACATCCATTCATTGGCTTGTTTTCATTCAAAGCTCCATCCTTCTCCACATTTACAAATGCAACCATTTACGACTCGCTTCATAATTTGCTGATGTCATTCTTTAAGAATGCTTCACTCCCCGTAGATTCGTTGTCATTATCGAATCCAAGCAGAAACTTGGAAGATTACCTTGTGTTAAGACTTCAAGTTTTCCCTTCTGGACAACAAAATTTTAATAGGACAGGGATTATTGGGGTTGCGTTTGCGCTTAGCAATCAATCTTTCAAGCCTGCAAAGACTGATTTCAACACCTACACCTTCAATGCTGAAAACTACAAGTTCTTTTCAGGTAATTGCGCGCTTTCTTGATGGTAGAAACTGTTTAACAGTACTTTAAGATTCACTACTAGAAAACTGCATTTTTCCCACAAAAATTTCCAACAATTCTCCCATGAAATTCCGACGAAAAATAACCCTAATTTTTACCACAATCTTCCGAAAAACAATCCGTTGGAATCTCGTCACTATGTTTTTCCACTTTCCGACACTTTACCCACAAAATTCCAACAGATTTATTTTTTAATATATTAAATGTATTGTAATTAAAATTACTTATTATAAAAATATATTAAACAAACTAAAAAACATTTTCGTGGGAAATTTGTAGGAATCTGACAAAAATGTCCTTTAAATTCTTTAATATATACTAATTACAAATATTAATGATAAAATTATATATATTTAAGAAGGGTATCGTGTGTTGTTTTACAGAATTAGAAACCGGAGTAGCAAAAAGTAAAACATCCAGCACTGGAATTATCATAGGATCAGCCATTGGTGGTTGCGTGCTCGTGGTGTTATTAATACTTGCAGGAATGTATGCGCTTCGACAAAAAGGACGTGCTGAAAAGGCAGTACAACATAACCAACCTTTTGGTAAGTATGTTTAGGGAATCTCATTTTCTATCCACTTACTTATGAACATTTGCAACTGGCAATGTTTTATCTTTAACGGGTCAAACGGGAAGATAATAGTTATTATAAAAGCAAAAGCATAAAAGAGAAACGTACAAAGTCACAGAAAATGTACTTCTAACATAATTCTAATAAAATTTGGAAAAAAACTGTGTGACCCCAACTCTTCCCGAACAAAGCATCATGCTTTTTACTCATGATTTTGTTTTAAATAGGGTATGAATTCTTGACATGACACAAACATAACACAAAATTCGTGGGTTTGGGTTTAGTTTAAACGGGTGCGGGTCAGTTTCGGGATTCCGTGGACACATTTATCTAACAACTTAAACTATTTGAGCATTTTAAATGTTGTTTATGTAACTTAAACTATTTGATTTTTAACATAATTTATAAGTTTAAAAATAAATTGGCATAGTTTAAATATAAATGCTTCAAATAGTTAAAACTAATATGTAAATTCAGAAGTTTAAAGTGTGAATTTGTAAAAAAAAGGTAAATAACCTTTTTTTTGGGGTTAAATGGGTCGTGTTTGTGCCAACCAGCGAACACACGTGTCGCGTTCGGATTCACGTGTGTGACTCCAATTTTGGGCCCATGTAAAATTCTCAGGATCATGTCAGGTTCAACCCATCAACCTGCAAATTCGACCCATTTAGCAATCCTGGTTTTGACCCTCTACTCAAACCAGTCCTTTATATAATCCAATTGTCTGATAACTTTGGTGAAATACTTGCAGCACAATGGGATTCAACCAGTGCAAGTGGCGGTGTTCCTCAGTTGAAAGGAGCGAAATCCTTCACCTTTGAAGAACTTAGGACATACACAAACAACTTTTCTGAAAGTAGCCAGATAGGAGCAGGCGGATATGGAAATGTTAGTATTCGTTTTAAATACGCGTGTTGTAGGCATTATGTAAGCTCAACTTGATTATCATGTTGTGAAAGTTTGGAGAATATTGTGTAGGTATATAAAGGAAGTCTTCCAAATGGTCAGCTAATCGCCATCAAAAGAGCTCGACAAGGATCAACACAGGGCGGGCTAGAGTTCAAGACTGAGCTCGAGCTTCTTTCACGAGTTCATCACAAGAATGTTGTGGGGCTCATCGGTTTCTGTTTTGATCAGGGTGAACAAATGCTGGTTTATGAGTTTATCGTGAACGGGACCCTCAAGGATAGTCTTTCAGGTACTAAGATATGACTTTGTGACACTCAAGTTGTGTCACTAACGTCACCATAGCCTTTATATTCCTTTTCTACTAACAAAAAATAGTCACTAGGAAGTGAACACTCAAGTTCTTTTGTGACACAATCTTCTGCTCCCGCAACTGACCCAAACAGAAATACAATACAATGATATATTCATCTATTATTGTCACACTAGGTTCATAAACTGTTTGGAATACTTATTATATATGGTTTTCAAGAAGTTTTATATGTGCAGGGCGATCGGGCATTCGGTTGGATTGGATGCGAAGGCTGAAAATAGCACTCGGCGCAGCTAAAGGGTTGCAATATTTGCATGATCTTGCTGATCCCCCTATCATACATAGAGATATTAAAACCAATAATATCTTACTAGATCAAAGATTAGTTGCAAAAGTTGCCGATTTTGGCCTATCCAAGCCAATAAGTGATGCTAATAGGACTCATGTTACCACTCAAGTCAAAGGGACCATGGTTAGTAACTCTTTTAAGCTTGTTTTCTTTTGTATTATTTCCTTTTTATTGTACACATTTGACTCATGAAAAAAGGACAAACCCGGTGCACGTGGCTCCCCCATCTACGGGTCCAAGGGGTGCCGGACCAACTTGGGCCTGATGTACATATTTGACTCATGAAAGTTGATAATAATCTAACATGCCTGTTCACAAATAAATGTGTAGAAAATAGTATCATGGTGATTTTTGAAAGGCTTTATTGATGTAGGGATACATGGACCCTGAGTATTACATGACTCAACAACTGACAGAAAAGAGTGACGTTTATAGCTTTGGAGTTGTAATGTTGGAGCTAATAACCGCAAGAAACCCAATTGAGAAAGGAAGGTACATAGTGAGGGAAGTGAAACAAGTGATGGACAAGAATAAAGAGCTATACAATCTACACGAAATCCTTGACCCGACCATTGGTTTGAGCAACCAACTAAAAGGTTTAGAGAAGTTCGTCGATTTATCACTGAGGTGTGTTGATGAGAAGGGAACTCAAAGACCAGGAATGGGTGAAATCGTGAAAGAGCTGGAGAGTATTATGACATTTGTTGGTCTTAACCCTGGCAGTGAACCATCATCTTCAGCAGGTTATGAAGGCGCGGGCCAAGACTTCAGCCATCCATATAGTAACGATAGCCTTTTCGCTTATAGTGGTGGCTTTTTGCCCCCAAAGTTGCATCCAAAGTAAGAGTTTGTTATCATAATATGAAAGTATTTGTATATGTATCTGAATGTATTTGTTTGTTATATATCTGAGTTTGGAGTTGTAGCAAAGTAAAAGATATTTGGATGTTTGATATAAGAAATCTGTGTAAATACAATAAAAGAACTGTTGTTAAATATTGGAAACTATGCAGATACCTTATTTACATTCATTTTGAACTCATTGTATTTGATGTTATTGTGTTAATTTTTTGGCATAGGTTAGTTGCTATCTGCTATATTGATTTGTTAAGTGGTTAAGACTTGGTGCAGTTACGTAAACTTGTATTTATATCTAGCATTAGCTGTATGTTATAGTTTATGATTCATTTTCAATTCAAAATAGTTGGAATCCTTTATGTCAAATGGTTTAACAAAGGTAACTAAAACATAGCAACACTTTAAAACAAATTTTCAAGTCCCTACAAGTATGCATTTAAGTTAACTAAAGAACCATAGGAAAATCGACCTTCTAAAGCATTTAATGATAAGAGACCGATTACTCAAATGGTTGACTGGTATATAAAGTCACGTGAATCCGAAAAAAGAGTAATGAAACGCGTCAGCAACTCTATAAAAGTTACTATTAAAATATATCTTTAAAGTGATTGACTTTTATTTAATTGTTGGTTTTATTATTTATTTTAACCACGCCTCCTAAAATGTAAGTTATGTTGACCAAAATTAACATTTTGGTTACGGTCTATTATTTCCTGGAGTGATATTGGCCTCTAATAATCTTTACTAGACGTTATTGACATTGACAATCCAACCTTTTTTATTCCCCCTGAAAGTCCCACCTTTCACCTATTTTTCCTCTACCGGTCCTCAGTTACAAAAACTTAACGGAGTTAAGTTTTTTTTTCCGAATTACAAACTGACGTTTTAGGGCTTTTGATCAGAACAAGGATATGAGTCGAATGATTTAAAACTTACCATGAAATTGTGATCCAAATGACAAAAACGGTGCTTCAATTCGGGTGTTTAAACTTCCAATTAACAAAAATTAAGTCGTTTGAAGTGTAGCATATTAATAGAGATTCACATGTATTGGTTGAAAGAGCTTTTGATGATAGTATAACAAACTTTCTCTCATATTGGTCTTATCTAAATATTTGCTAAAACGTATCTAGCAGTTTTCTCGTTTTCGTCTTGCGTTACTTAAACAGTTATAGGATTTATTGAAACATTCAAGGTAAATGACGGAGACAACCAATGGTGTGGTGTTCCATTGGTAAAGGCAAAACCTTTAAACACTTTGGGAGAGGGAGGTCTTGGGTTCAAGTCTCACAGACGACAGGAATAAAAGAAATTTGTCATTCAAAAAAAAAAATGACGGAGACAGCTAGATAAATTAAATTTGACAAAATAATTGAAAAGTAGCCTAGAATAATTAATGCTAGAGAGAAGGATTTGTGAAATATGAAATTATTGTCTTTTTTTCTCAGTTGATATAAAAAGGGCCAAACTATCTACACACGTGTAGATAGTCACCCAAAAAGGTGGTTTTTGTCCTTATATGCACACCCTGCAGTGTCGAACTGTGGCCAAAACGCGGCGTTTTGGTCCGGTTAACCAGACAAAGACTGACGGGTGTCTGACGGGTCTGTTGACCGGACCAAAACGCCGAGCTTTGGCAGTGTTTTGGTCCTGTCAACCAGACCGGGTGTCAGTCTTTTGTCTGGTTGACAGGACCAAAACGCAGGCAAAGCTCGGCGTTTTGGTCCGGTCAACAGACCCGTCAGACACCCGTCAGTTTTTTTCTGATTAACCGGACCAAAACGCCGCGTTTTGCCAACAGTTCGACACTGCAGGGTGTGCATATAAAGACAAAAAACACCTTTTTAGGTGTGTATATAGTGAGATGGGTGTGCCAATAGGTACACCCTATAAAAAACACACACAGCTTATCAACTTCTATAGAGATGTTACAAACAATAGTACATGAGAAAACTAACCATGGTTCTAATAACTACATGAGAAAACCATCATAACTAGGGATGAGCAAATGGTATCTGGTACCGGTACTGAATTCACCTAACTGGGTACATTTTCGATACCGCTTCAGTACCAACTTTTGACATTTTCGACATAATTACATAAATTTAGATTTAATATTCTTAACATGCCCTCTCAAGCCAACATTTAGCTTGAAATATAATAAAGAAAAATAAATATATAAATTAATGCCTAAAAACGAAACAATTTGCCGAGCCAAAAAATAGAAGCGTGTTGTTGACTTGTTGTGATCTACTTAACCCAGTAGAAGTATATGATTACATAGATTTTGTTTTATTGGAGCCCAATAAGAAAACTATGATCAAAATGGGTACCAACGAGGCCCAATATTTTTTTGACTAATAAGACCATATGTAGTGGGAAGGGGAAGACCGTTGAGCATTTTACGTCATGTGGTGGTCCAGTCAGCATGTTGACATTGTGGGGCATTATATTAAATAAAAAATAAAAAAAAACCATCAAAAAAATGCTATTGGGCAAACAAAAAGAAGGCGTTTAAAAAGCACGCTCCTCCATTTTTTTCAAAAAAACCGCCCCCGGGGGGCGGTCATGTGGCGTTGTTGAGCGTTTTTTGGGAAAAAAAGCCAAAAAACACCACTACGGGTGGTCTAACCAGGTTTTCCCTTTGCTACGGTCACCTACATTTATAACATTTATTTTCAGATAGCTACGGTCAACCACATTTATAACATTTATTTTCAGCTAGCTAAAGTTAAAGATATGACAACAACGATACCTAGTAAAATCCCATTAACAGCAAAGCTATTGATAGAGTTTGAGATGTAAAATGGAGGTAGACCATACCTCTATTCCAATAGCTAAAGTTAACAATACTGTAATTTCTAGTATATTGTCAACAAAGATATGTTATCAGAAGCAACATGCATATCATCGTCCAAGCATACAAACAGCTAATTTCCTCGGTTTTAATTCTTTCAAATTTCAATTCCTTTAAATTCTACTTCCTTCAAACTCTGGTTTCATTTAAAGATTATACAATCCAAACGCATCAATGAATTTCATAATGTGAACCATTCGCGGATTTCACAACTTTTTTACTTAATTCCCTATACTTGAATTTCCAACATAGTAGGAAACATATAAATCCCAACTGCCACTAACGCCACCACCACCACCGTCGTTGCTACCACTTCCATCTTCACTATCACCTTTCTTTCCTCTTTAATTTTTCCCATGGCTTGATCTAATGACATGTGACCATTTTTACTTTCAGTGCTAGGTTTTGTAGGGTTATTTAATGGTGGTTGTGATGGAATAGTGGAAGCTAAAGTTGAAAAAATGGGCTTTGTTGATTTTGTATCTTGTGTTTCTCTTTTCATGGGTTCTTGGATGGTGGGTGGATTGATGATCTTGTGAGGCATGGAAATGGTGAGGATTCCGCCATCGAATTTGGCACGAATTACGTTCACTTTGCAAGTTTCGGGAACTTTGAAATCTTCGTGAAACCATTGCCATTTGTTTCCTGGAATAAGACGTTGCCCAAGAACGTGAAGAATATTTGGATTTTCTATTGTAACCTTGATAAACTCCTTCGAGAATCCTACAAAAAAGAAATGGAGGTAACCTAATGACTAAAAAATTTGATATCAAGAAGATGTTGCCTTGGCGTCCTTAATAAAAGATGAGCATTCAAGTCTCATTATAAAATTTGAATAACCAAGATAGTGGGTTCAATCTCAACCACGTATTAGATTGGATAGGGCTTTTAAAGCCCAATTGTTAGGCCCAATGTTAGATTTCCTTTTTAACTTTTGGGTTAGTATCTATGGGAAAATGTCCTTAGGTGGGCTATCAGCCTATAACCATCAGTTTTCTATTCTTTCTAATAATAAAATTTTCCTGGTTCGTCCCTTTTCACAAATATAGATTAAAAAAAAAAATTCTCAATCACATGGTTAAAAATTCTCTCATAAGTTATAGTAAATATATACTTAATATTTAGTTTGGGATTTTTACTTTGAAAATCATTACTAAATCAATGTATTTTCCAAAATAATTACTTTTAGTAATTGCGAAAAAAAGTAATATTTTGGTGAGTCTTAATAGTTCTAAAGTTGTATGGTTAGAGTAACAATTTTTAAAAATTCAATGAATAAATTAAAAAAAAAAAAACACGATTTGTAACAATTTTGATCAAGTAAAACAAGAACATTTACCAGGTAGATAAACAAGAAGACTGTCATGATCATCTTCTTGTATCCATTCATAAATAGGCTTGAAATTTTCGTAAACACGGCCAGTGATGGCTCGATGTTTGCGGTTGGGATTAGCTCCATCAACTCTCGGTCTCGTTGTCATTCCATGCACGCCTTAATCGACCTTTGGATCCTCCGATATCTACTAGAATACCATAATTAAGTTCTATGAAAAGTAGTTCTATTGTTACAAGTAATCAAACATATGTTTATATGTATGGATTTGTTTACATATTAATTGAAAATGAAGTTACCTTTGCTTGAGAATTGATGAATTCTAACAGGTTTGCTTGGATGTTTTTGAAACTTGTTGCTTGAATTATCTTCAAGGTGATGATCATCCTTTTCTTTCTCATCAAGGAAGCCAATTCAAGAACTATGTCTTTCTTTTTCTTTAATTTGTTTATTAATGTCGTTTTTTCAGTTAAATTAAATTAAAAGCAGCTTATGTTAAAACGCTTTTGTTCAATGGTTAAATGGTTAAAGAACTTTTTTCCAGCCCCAAGTTAAGTTTCTTTGGGCTGGGTTTGTGAGACATAATTAGTAGGCCCAGTAATAGATTTTCTTAGGAGGTTAGGTTAGTATGTTATTGGGAAATGCCACAGATGGACTAATGCCTACAGTTTTGTATTATTACTGTCTATAGTGGGGCGCCATCACAAGGCAAAATAGGGCATAGCGCACCCATAGCGTCGCCAACACCACTACGACGGGCGCTATGGGGTAATTTTATTCCCTCTCGCGATGCATTTCACGGCGTGATCAATCATTCCCCGCTCACACACATATACATACATACATATATATAAAGCCCATACATATATATAACCCCACTACACACTCAAGTTATATAAAGCCACTCTCTTACACAATCCGTCACTTGTCGCATAACGCCCGCAAGGGGCTTTATGACTACACATGACCTTATTATCAATAATAAAATATTGAGAGGGGCCCATTTTAACACCATATTCATTTTCTGATTCAAACTAGTGTTTTTTCTCATCCTAACAGAACTGTTTAGTTTGCAGTATTTATTTATTATTATCAAAAAGGACAAGACTGTTCATCAAATTAATCTGCATAATATAACAAAACCAATTACTTAAATTTCTACAAGACCGTTGATCTAAAGTCTAAACCAAGCAAACCCAAAGAAATACAGAAATCAGATATGATTTAAAATATTTTTTTTACCATACTCAGAAGATATGATTTGATCAGGTTTCTTGTGTTTTAGCCTCTAGTGATTTCTTCACAACAGAAAGCGTTACTGTTGAAGACTTGAGAACAATTCGCCCACCCGCCACTTTTCTTTTTTTCGCTTTGCCAACAATTGTCGTCAAGTAATCCCTTGGCTTATCACAAAATTCTCTAGAAACCTTCCTCTTCTTCGTTATATAGTCATCGAGCTCGTCATCATCAATTCTTCGTATAAATTCTTTCGACCCTCGAAAAATAGATTTTATAACAACTTCATCCTCTCCTTCAAGCGTATCTTCCTGCTTTACCGCGTTTGATCTCTTAAACGCTTCAAGCATTGCATCTACACTTACATCTGCACGCCTCGCCTTCATAGACCTCAATTCATCAAGTGTATGAAGGATATCTCTCTCTCTATTCGCATCAGCAGCCCGCCTCTCCAAACCTTCCATTGGATCATGTATTTCTTCAGCCTGCTGAGGTTCAATACTCCTCGCGGCTGTGGCTCCAGCCTCGATAACATAACCATCGTTTCGTGGGTCCGTCTTGATTATTATCTCGGCCGCACACTTAGTGCACTTTAAGTAAAACCTGACTATGGGAATCCCTAGGTATGTCTCACCAATGACATCTTCCTTACGTGAATTAAATTTCGTACCCTTGTAAATATAATTGTAACATGTGAGGCAGCGAATGGTCATTGGAAGCATCATGCGGATGTTGATTTGTTGGTTTTTAGGTTTCCGGTTTCTTGAAATCTTGGATGGATCAAAATCCGGAGGATAATACTTGTTGATAACCTTTCTTTCACCCATATTTTCGTTCTTGTTTGCAGATCAAACTCTGTTGGAAACCTTTGAGAAAACTGTCAAAAAGCTAAGATCGCCGGAAAGGGGAAACGCACAGATAATCAAACTAGGGTTTGGAAAGTGACTCTGACTTGATACGTCCCTTGTAAACTATTTTTTTTATTATTAAACACTGAATTGTTCCACAAGCAAAATCACCGACTTGCAATTCGAATATACACCTTATCTGTTAAAATACTATTTTTTTATTATTAAACACTTGTTCCACAAGCAATTTCACCGACTTGCAATTCGAATATACAACTTACTAGTTTAAGAACCCGCAAGCTTCGCGGGTTGGTAAAAGAAAATTTCTTCATTATCACCGTTGTTATAAATATTATGATTTTATACACGTTAAAACACAAACGAATATATTAGAGTACAACGACAAATGGAAATACATGAACATGCAACGATCACAATTTGTTGAAAATCTCCTTATAAACCACATTAGTTGTTTTATATGTAGGTTTGCCGTTGTTGTCAAGTATTACTAGTTTGACACTTTGACTCCATCTCGTGTTTTTACCCTTTATTAAGCAACATACAACATGAGAGAAGACGTGTTGTTTCAAGTACCCGTGTGTTACACGATTGGTCTCAAAGTAAATTACATTATTTAAGGGGTATTGGATTTTAATAATCCCAAGTTTCATTAATTGGCCGGTAATAATCCCAACTTCAAAAATTGTCTACAACAGTCCCAGTTGTAAGATTTTGGCCACCAATGATCCTTTGCTAACTGGGTTATAACCCAGTTAGTTTTTTGCTGACTGGGCTGCTGACGTGGCACCATCACCACCTCTACCTCCTCCTCCTCCACTGCCACCACCATCTCCTCCAGCCACCACCATAATCTCCGACCACCACCATCACCCACCACCGTCACCTCCGACCACCTCCACCCACAGTCTTCCAACACCGGAAAAACACTATCACCTCCGATTCACCATATCCACCGAACACCCCACCCTTCAAACCTCCGGCCACCACCATTAAACTGCCATCCACAACTCCAACCGTCTCACCAGAAAAACGTGATACCTAGATATGGTGGAAATTTTGAAGTTTTGAGCGGCGGAGAAGGTCACTAGAGGTTGGAGATGACCAGTTGTGGTCTCCTTTGGTGGTTTCAGGGGTAAAGAAGGTCGTTGAAATAAGTTGCAGGTCACCGGAGTTGCGTAGATGGTGGAAATTTTAAACTTTTGAGAAGCGGAGAAGATTACAGGAGGTCGGAGATGATTGGTGGTGGTCTCGTTTGGTGGTTTCAGGGGTAAAACGGGTCGTCAGAATAAGTTGCAGGTCACCGGAGTTGGGTAGATGATGGAGGTGGTCGGAGGTGATAGTGGTTTCCGGTGGCAGATGATGGAGGTGGTCGGAGATGATGGTGGTGGCAGACTGGCAGTGGAGGAGGAGGAGGTGGAGGTGGTGATGGTGCCACGTCCGCAGCCTAACATTTAAGTTTTTAAACACGTCAGCTGCCACGTCACTTGCCACGTCACTTTTAACTAACCCAGTTAGACAGGGATCATTGGTGGCCAAAATCTTACAAGTTGGGACTGTTGTAGGCAATTTTTGAAGTTGGGATTATTACCGGCCAATTAGTGAAACTTGGGATTATTAAAATCCAATACCCCATTATTTAACAATGTCAACACATATCAATATCTTTTGGAAAGGGATAAGCGTGATACCCATTCTGTACCGAACCGATACCAAAAGTATCGGTACCAAAAAATGGGGAAAATTGGTACCGGTACCGAATATACCGGTTCAGTACCGGCCACCAAATGCTCATTCCTACTTTTGGACATATCACTACTTATTTTTTTTTTGTTTCCTCTCGATTGCTGTCGCAAGTGTCGGTACAAATACAAACAGAACTAATACGGAACAAATTCCCGTCAAGGAATCTCTTAATGCTATATAATTAACATATAACATTTCTTATCATATTGTACAAACAAACATATCAGTTTCAAAAATATATATACAATGCAAAATATAAATAGTCAAATAAAAGATATACGTTGAAGCAATGGCCGAAATGAGTTCTGTAAACTTACATCAATTATTTTTTTTTGGTTGAATATTTATGTTATAACATCCATTATTGTATCAAAATTATCACCAAAATGGTCATAAACATCATATGTCATCCAATAAAAAGTATTATATAAATATGATGAGGGTAAGTAAAGAATCTGAGTCAATCGAGCCCTTGAGCCCACTATATTTAGCATTGTTTGTCATCAACTTCATTGTCCTAACCTATAAATCTCTCAAAATATGCATATGGTTGATTGACATAATATTTAGCATTGTTTGTCATCAACTTCATTGTCCTAACCTATAAATCTCTCAAAATATGCATATGGTTGATTGACATAAATTTCAGAATAATAAGTATAATCAAATGATATAAGAAATCGGAAATTTGGGATATCGACATTCGACTCTTTATCCTTATCAGGTCAATGGTAAAAGTCAAAGAGTTTAATTGAAAACGAAACGGGTCATAACATACTAAAGTGTAATATTATAGAATACAAACTTAATCACTTAATCAAAATTGTCTATCTATTAAAGATTCTTGAAGGACAACGTTTTGAATCAACCCAACTCAATTTATACCAAAGATTACCTTTTGAACACAAATATATGTTGACCCGTTACCCATCCCGCCTAACCTGGCTATCTTGCCAACGCCACCTATATGTCAAATGTAAAAATTAATATAACAATTAATAATTCAACAGAAATAAAATAAAACTATTAAATTAACTCAAATTCATGTAAATTATACATATTAAACAAACTTCCCTTTTGAATAGTACACAAATCTTTTTATAATATTATATTTATATTTTTGATTATTTCATTGTTTTATTACTTAATTGATTTCATTAATTAACTCTATAACATTTATAAAATTTGGTAAACAGTAGTTCACCTTGTTTAGGCCAAATTAAATTACGATTTTGTTCCTGCTTTAAAATTACGATTTTTCTATCAGTTTAAACTTTAAAATTACGTTTTTACCTCTAGTTCAAAATAAAATTATGTTTTTGCCCCAGTTAAAAGTTACAATTTTGCACTCGGTTCAAAATTACGATTTTGCCCCATTTAAATTTACAGTTTCGCCATTAGTTTTGTTTTGTTTTGTTCCTCCTAGCTAAATTACCAATTTCCCTCAATTTAAATTTACATTTTTGTCATTGTTTTTGTTTGCTTTCTCAGTAAAATTATGATTTTGCCCCCAGTGTATAACTACAGACACAAGATGAGGGAATAGTGTCAGGAAGCTGCCTGGCACTCCCCCATTGGCCCAACCAATTTACGATTTTTCCCCGCTTTAAAATTACGATTTTGCCATCAGTTCAAAATTACGTTTTTACCCCCAGTTCAAAATAAAATTATGCTTTCGCCCCCAACTAAAAATTACCATTTTGCCCTCGATTCAAAATTACGTTTTTGACCCGTTTAAATTTACAGTTTTGCCATTAGTTTTATTTTTTCCCCACCCACCCAAATAATAATTTTGCCCTCAATCTAAATTTAAATTTTTGCCATCGTTTTCCTTTGCTTTTCCAGTCAAATTACGATTTTGACCCCAGTGTAAAATTACAGTAATGCCATCGTTTTAGTTTTTTTTTTCACAAAACTATAGTAGTGCTTTGTTTTAATTGTTTGACTCGGTGTAATTTTTATTTTTCCCCCAGTTTAAAATTATTGTTTTTCTATCGTTTTTGTTTTTCTTAATCAAAAGTATGATAGTGTTCTTGTTGGGATTAAACCCTACAAAGGAACAGTTGATAAAGCCAAAACTGGATCAGATCAGTGGATTCACAATAAGCAGTTCTTTGCATCAGATCTTTCCCCTTGAATGTGGCCCTAACATCTGATGACCTCTAAGTACTGCCCTTCACAACAACTGCTGATCCCTAAAGACTGTTGAAGATAAAGCACTGATGCTCAGTCTTCTGATATGGTTCAAGTACTGCTGAAGACACAAAGCACTACTGGAGCTATAACAGTGGAATGAAGAAGCAGTAGTTTTAGTTTATTCTTTGTAATATATTTGTAATCAGTTGTTTAGTCATCAGTGGTGTAATAGTCAGTGGTTAGAGGTTGTTAGGAGGTTAGATGTCACTTTCATGGTGACGTCAGCCAAAAGATGCTCAGTGGTTGTTCTGTACTATAAATAGAACGGTACCCTGTAATGTTCTATTAGCTCCCTTCATCACCAAGTTATTATGTACGAACAATCACTGTGAGCTCAGGCTGAGGGGGAGATTATGTGCATGCATGCTGTGTAATTGACAATTGTAATAAATACAATCATTCGATTTCATGTCAAACATGTTTGCTTAAACTTATTCTCTCTTTGATTGTGTGTTGAAAGTTTATTCCATCTATTTCCTCTGTAACTATCTCTGTTTCATCTTCATTTTTGTTAAACAAACACAATCATAAGAAACTCAGATCCTAACAATTGGTATCAGAGCTCGGACAGTCAAACTTGATCTAACAATCATTTTGACGTAAAAGTTCAGCTCAATTTCATTGATACTCTCGATTATTCGGTTTTAGTTGTAAAACAGAGTAAGATATAATCACGTACAAAGTTGATTATTCAGTGCCTGAAAAACAACCAGAATGACGTCACAATCACAGGATAACAATAATAATAAAATTGGTTCACTCTTCAGTGCCTTGGTTCACTCTTCAGTGCCTGAATACAACATCTGGGAGCGAAGGATGGGTCACATCCTAGCTCAACAGAATACCGGATGTTGGAAGTCGGTTATCTTTGGACCACATGTTCCAATGGTGCCGAGTGCTGAGGATCTAAAAGTCATGGTTCCTAAGAAAATTGAGAACTATACTGACCAGGATTTTTAGAAAATTGAACTGGATGCCAAGGCATTTAGCATCGTTGCATCTGCACTACCAAATGAGATTTATGCTAGGCTGTTACATTTTAACAGTGCTAAGGAATTGTGGGATGCACTTAAGGAACAGTTTGGGGGGACTGAAGAAGTAATTGAAAATAACAGGGAAATTTGAACCAACGGTATGAAACCTTTTGTCACATTAAGGGTGAATAATTAACATAACAGTTTGAGCGATTTAGCAGTCTCATAAGTGAACTGAAACTTGTTAAAGTTGAATTTGCTAATGCAACACAAAATAGTAGGTTTCTCATGTCACTTCCTGAAAAATGGGACACAATTGCTTTTGTAACCAGGAATTCAGTTGGGTTCAAAGATCTGACCCTAACCCAGCTTCATGGTAGACTCTTGACCTATGAAAGGGAGTTGAACAAGAAAAAGAAGTTACAAGAGTCTGGGAAGGTTGCAGATGACTATTCATTTGGCAACACAGCTCTTTTGGGTCAGGAAGAATCTGGTAGTAGTAAGGATCAGGGTTATGATCATTACATTGACATAACAGCTGGTAGAGCTTTTAACAACTCTGATTCTTACTCATCCAATTATGCTTTTACAGCTAATGGAGAAAACCAGAATTCTGACAATATGTGCTTTGAACTCAATGATCTCTAGCATTTTGATCCAACTGATTTAGAGGAAATGGACATATTGCACCAACTTACACTGCTGAGTGTTAGAACCAGCAAGTTTTACAAAAGGACAGGGAGAAAATTTCCAGGGTTACATGGGAACTTGAAAGTGGGGTTGGATAAATCAAAGATAAAATGCTACAAGTGTAATAGGTTAGGTCATTTTGCTAGAGAGTGCAGGAGTCAAACCAGTGGACCAATCATTACCCATCCTAGCCCTAGCCCAAGACCACAAAATAACTAAACCACTGTGCATTATTTCCAATATACCCATGCTGCTCATGTAAACACTGCTCATTATGCACACCCTGCAACCCCTGTTCGTGTTCACTATGTCCAAACCACTGTTCCTCAGATACAGTATGTCCAGGCCCTAGCTCCACAGGTTCAGGTGCAACAAGTTGCACCTCAACAAGCTACACCAGCAGTGGTTCAACCAGATCATCAATGCTTTTTCACCCAAGGCTTTGTTGACTGGAGTAGCTTACCTGATGAGCTAGGTGATGAAAATTTTGCACTCTATGCTAAAAATGATGCTTCTTGTTTTAATTGTAATCTACTTACTTTTTTTATTTTTTACATAGTAAACTTCCGTTTTGCTCATTGTGGTTTGGTCGTTTTAACAGTTTTGCCCCAATCATTTAAAAATAGCTATTTTCCTCCAATAGTTTACTATGTTTTTTTCCATTTTGCTCCCCACCTCTAACTCCATCCAAATTGTTTGTTAACTAAAAGGGTATTTTGGTAACTTCAAGTATAAAACTAATGGTTCTTTAGTAAAACTACAAATAAAGATTATATATTATATATTTTCAAAAATTGGCCGAAAAGATGACTTCTTACATGTTGAGCAGGTGACTCATTGCTACACCAGTAACAAAATGCAACTTGTTTACTAAATTCATTCGTAAATGCAAGTTATTCAGTCTCTAATTCAAAGTAGAGAAAAGTTATTCGGACTCGTTTTATGTTGAACACAGTCAACGGCATCCAATGATCCTTTAGGCAAATTGTCATCTCTAGCGATTCCGATGTTAGTCTTGTTCTTCGAATGGATAATACCCTACCACTAAGAGAAAAGACACTTTCCGAAGCTACCGTGGAAGCTTGGACCGTTAGTAAGATCGGGGTCGTCGAAGTGTCCAAACGACAACGCTTTTTGAATCACGAACTCCGCCATCCTATCACGAGCTATCTTTTGTTCATAGCGGAATATCGTACCATCTTTTGAGAGTTGAACTTGACCGGGTGTCAAATCTTTTAAAGCTTTACAATACTTTTTAACATGTTTCGTTAACATGGAATTAGAGTCCTTGCTTAACAAGGCGCCACAATGTTTGCATTGGGCCTTTTGCGAACCGTCACTCATTTCTACCAAGTCCCAATTGCACCATACTTCCATATTGCGACTATGTGATAATGTTCCAACAACATATGGAGCGGTTTGAGCTTGAGGAACATTATTGACGGATGGGGAATTTGTGGTTTTAAAGTTCTTTGAAGCCATCGTAGAAAAGTATTTCAAGAAGTAGAAGAAAATGATAGGAGTTGGTGAGTTAAACAAATGAAATTTGAAAACAATTTATAGGAATCGGTTCTAACGGCTAGTAACCGGGTACAACGGCTAGTAACCGGTTCCAACGGATAGTAACCGGTTCCAACGGTAATATTTGGCATTTAATGCGTTTTGCAACCCCCAAAATCGATCCTAACGGCTAGTAACCGATTCTAACGGTAAATTTTTACATGGTATGAAAGAACCGGGTACTGAAAGAACCGGGTACGGGTATTAACCGGGTACGGTTTGGGAACCGGGTAGGACCCGTTTATTATCAGAAAATATGGAACCGGGTAAGAACCTCCGGGTTTTTTGAACCTGGACCTGGTTCTCCTATATATCGGGTTGGACCTGGAACCGGTTCCGGGCCGGTTCTACGGGTTCGGGTTTGGAACCGGGTATTATGCCCATCTCTAACTATGATCATGTGTAGTGGGAGTGGGAAGACCTTTGGGTATTTTCCGCCATGTAACGGTCCAGTCAACATGTGGGCATTGTGGGGCATTATATTAAATAAAAAATAAAAAAAACCATCAAAAAAATGCTATTGGCAAAAAAAAAGAAGGCGTTTAAAAAAGCACGCTCCTCCATTTTTTTTCAAAAAAAACGCCCCCGGGGGCGGTTATGTGGCGTTGTTGGGCTTTTTTTTGAGGAAAAAACGCCAAAAAACCCCCACTACGGGTGGTCTCGCCAGGTTTTCCCTTTGCTACGGTCACCCACATTTATAACATTTATTTTCAGCCAGCTAAAGTTAAAGATATGATAACAACGGTACCTAGTAAAATCCCATTAACAACAAAGCTATTGATAGAGTTTGAGATGTAGAATGTAGGTAGACTATACCTCTATTCTAATAGCTAAAGTTAACAAAACTGTAATTTCTAGTATATCGTCGACAAAGATATGTTATCAGATGCAACATGCATATCATTGTCCAAGCATACAAATAGCTAATTTCCTCGGTTTTAATTCTTTCAAATTTCAATTTCTTTATATTTTGTTTCCTTCAAACTCCGGTTTTAATTAAAAATTATACAATCCAAATGCACCAATAAAATTTTATAATGTGAACCATTCTCAAATTTCACAACTTTTTTACTTAATTCCTTATATTTGAATTTCCAACATAGTAGGGAACATATAAATCACAACTGCCACCAACGCCACCGCCACCACCATCGTTGCCACCACTCCCATCTTCACTGTCACCTTTCTTTCGTCTTTAATCCTTCCAATGGCTTGATATAATGACATGTGACCATTTTTACTTTCATTGCTAGGTTTTGTAGGGTTATTTAATGGTGGTTGTGATGGAATAGTGGAAGCTAAAGTGGAAGCTAAAGTTGAAGAAATGGGCTTTGTTGATTTTGTATCTTGTGTTTCTCTTTTCATGGGTTCTTGGATGGTGGGTGGATTGATGATCTTGTGAGGCATGGTAATGGTGAGGATTCCGCCATCGAATTTGGCACGAATTACGTTCACTTTGCAAGTTTCGGGAACTTTGAAATCTTCATGAAACCAATGCCATTTGTTTCCTAGAATTAGACGTTGCCCAAGAACGTGAAGAATATTTGGATTTTCTATTGTAACCTTGATAAACTCTTTCGAGAATCCTACAAAAAAGAAATGGAGGTAACCTAATGACTGAAAAGTTTGATATCAAGATGTTGTATTGGTGTCCTTAATAAACGATGAGCATTCTAGTCTCATTATAAAATTTGAATAACCAAGATAGTGGGTTCAATCTCAACCACGTATTACATTGGATAGGGCTTTTAAAGTCCAGTTGTTAGGCCCAATGTAAGATTTCCTTTTTAACTTTTGAGGTTAGTATCTATGGGAAAATGTCTTTAGGTGAGCTATCAGCCTATAACCATTAGTTTTATATTCTTTCTATTAATAAAATTTTCTTGGTTCGTCCCTTTTTCACAAATAAAGATAAAAAAAAAGAAAAGAAAAAAAAGATCAATCACACAACGTAAGGGTTTAACATATATGGTTAAATATTCTCTCATAAGTTACAGTAAATATAAACTTCATATTTAGTTTGGGATTTTTACTTTGAAAATCATTACTAAATCAATGTATTTTCCAAAAATAATTTCTTTTAGTAATTGCGAAAAAAAAAGTAATATTTTGGTGAATCTGAATAGTTCTAAAGTTGTATGGTTAGAGTAACAATTTTTAAAAATTTAATGAATAAATTAAAAAAAAAACACATTTGTAACAATTTTGATCAAGTAAAACAAGAACATTTACCAGGTAGATAAACAAGAAGACTGTCATGATCATCTTCTTGTATCCATTCATAAATAGGCTTGAAATTTTCGTAAACACGGCCAGCAATGGCTCGATGTTTGCGTTTGGGATTAGCTCCACCAACTCTCGGTCTCGTTGTCATTCCATGCACGTCTTAATCGAACTTTGGATCCTCCGATATCTACTAGAATACCATAATTAAGTTCTATGAAAAGTTACCTTTGCTTGAGAATTGATGAATTCTAACAGGTTTGCTTGGATGTTTTTGAAACTTGTTGCTTGAATTATCTTCAAGGTGATGATCATCCTTTTCTTTCTCATCAAGGAAGCCAATTCAAGAACTATGTCTTTCTTTTTCTTTAATTTGTTTATTAATTAATGTTCTTTTTCAGTTAAATTAGTATAAAATATAAAGCAGCCTATGTAAAAACCCCTCTGTTAAATGGGTAAGGACTTTTTTTAGCCCAAGTTAAGTTTCTTTGGGCTTGGCTTGTGACAACTTTTCAGGCCGAAAGATAGTGTGAAATTATGAGAGTTAAATGTTATGCAGTTATTTAAATCTTCACACTTTCTAATTTCCACACATATGAGTTTCAACTTCTCCCCAATAGTTATATGATGCTCGTCTCTAAAAAATGTTGTGCGTTCAAATCCCTGGCAAATGCAAGGTTATGTGGTATTTAGGTTAATAAAAAAAACTTATGCCCTATAGTGACTGATTACTATTTTTGCACGACTTTATATCGTTATAGTTGATATTCATTGTCCGGTTAGTGAAACCGCTTAACTGTATCCAAAACAGTTCATCTAATTATTAATCTGCAAAACTTACTTATAACTGTCTAGTATTAAAGAGGACAAAACAGTTCATCTAATTATTAATCTGCATAGCATAACAAAACCAATCACTTAAGTTCCCACAAGACCATTGATCTGAAGTCTAAACCAAGAAAACCAAAAAAGTAAAGGAAATTTGATTAGGCTTTTGGTAATTTCTTCACAACAGAAAACTTTACTGTTGAAGACTTGAGAGCAATTCGCCCACCCGCCTCTTCTCTTTTTTTCGCTTTGCCAACAATCGTCGTCAAGTAATCCCTTGGCTTATCACAAAATTCTCTAGAAACCTTCCTCTTCTTCGTTATATAGTCATCGAGCTCGTCATCATCAATTCTTCGTACAAATTCTTTCGACCCTCGAAAAATAGATTTTATAACATTTTCATCCTCTCCTTCAAGCGTATCTTCCTGCTTTACCGCGTTTGATCCCTTAAACGCTTCAAGCATTGCATCCACACTTACATCTGCACGCCTCGCCTTCATAGACCTCAATTCGTCAAGTGTATGAATAATATGTCTCTCTCTATTCGCATCAGCAGCCCGCCTCTCCAAAGCTTCCATTGGATCATGTATTTCTTCAGCCTGCCGGGGCTCAATACTCCTCGCGGCTGTGGCTCCAGCCTCGATAACATAACCATCGTTTCGTGGGTCCGTCTTGATTATTATCTCGGCCGCACACTTGGTGCACTTTAAGTAAAATCTGGCTATGGGAATTCCTAGGTATGTCTCACCAATGACATCTTCCTTACGTGAATTAAATTTCGTACCCTTGTAAATATAATTGTAACATGTGACGCAACGAATGGTCATTGGAAGCATCATGCGAATGTTGATTTGTTGATGTTTAGGTTTCCGGTTTCTTGGAATCTTGGATGGATCAAAATCCGGTGGATAATACTTATTGATAACCTTTCTTTCACCCATATAACCGTTCTTGTTTGCAGATCAAACTGTTGGAAACCTTTGAGAAAACCGTCGCAAAAAGCTAAGATCGCCGGAAAGGGTAAATGCACAGATAATCAAAACTAGGGTTTGGAAAGTGGCACCGACTTGATATGTCCCTGTTAAAATACTATTTTTTTTTATTATTAAACACTTGTTCCACAAGCAATTTTACCGACTTGCAATTCGAATATACAACTTATCTGTTAACATACTGTTTTTTTAATTATTAAACACTTGTTCCACAAGCAATTTCACCGACTTTTAATTCGAACTAGGGAGGTTCCCCGCACTTCGCGGAACTGAAACCGACTGAACAACATATCGGTACGATACTGGCATTCGTTATAGCAATCGAAAGGCAAAACCTAAAAATAAAATCATTATATGCCCAAAAGGATATCGACGCATATTTTAAATAAATCGAAAAGCATAAAAAAGAATATCAGTATTGTCTTCCAAAATGAATATCTGTATTCATTCCATTCTGATGGTACCGATACCGGTACTGATATTGTTTGGTTGGAATTGACCTGTGATGAAACACTGGTTAAATCCGATGATTAACTAGTTGGGTCGTCTCTTCTGTGGGTTCAATCTTCCTTCTTACTCGCCAAAAGACTGAATCCTGCAAAACAGTAACACCGTTAGCTCGTTAAGAGGGGAATATGGGGGTTGCCCTCTTAACCGGGCTCCGGCGTGAGAATAAGTTCTGTTCTGAGGAGGTAAAACAGTGTGTGTTAAGAGTGAGAGTGAGAGGAATCGAATGGAATCAACCTGGATGATGAAGGTCCTATTTATAGCCGGAGGGTGAAAGAGGGAGGAGCAACATTGCCAGCTGTTATGGGGTGCCAGCTGTCCGACCAAGGGGAATATCCTCTTGGTCTCCTCTGCTGTGGTCAGGATGGAGATACACCTGGCGCACCCATATTTATCCACGCTAGAAACATCGTACTGCTGCTGTCGGTCTGCTCCTTGATTCGCTGCAGGTCTACATGGCGCTTGGTGAATGGTGACACGTATTGTCCTTTATGTCGGAAGGAGCATCTTTGGTGCCACCTTGACGTCTTCCAGAAGCTTCTAGAAGCTTCTGGACTCGCTTGCTGATATAGGCGCCATGTAGGATGAAAAGATGGTGTGGTCCTTGCCATGTGGGCAAGGAATTGGGACCATACCTCTTCAAGTCCCCCCAGTCCAGTGTGCCTTCTAGTTGAGTTGATCGTCTAGGAGAGATTCTGGACTTATAAGGTTAGTGATTCTTGGCCCTTGTTCGAATACATGTTTGTAATTTTGCGTGGTTGGGCCCATTAATCTCATGGCGCGTGCCATAGGGTAATGATTTTGCAAAAAATGAGCTAAGTGGACGCATGGCGTGATTGGTAACTTTGCAAAGTTGAGCCAACTGGACGCGTGGCGCATGGCGTGTTGGTAACTTTGCAAGGTTGAGCCAACTGGACGCGTGACGCATGGCTTGTTGGTAACTGTGGAAGGTTGAGCAAACTGGACGCGTGGCGCATGGCGTGTTGGTAACCTTGCAAGGTTGAGCCAACTGGACGCGTGGCGCATGGTGTAACAACTCTTATCAAAAGTCCTATTTATTGTTTTATTTTGTCAAATAGGAAACCCTAATTGAGACCCCCCAAGTGATCCTGCATAAAACCTAAAATTTTCAGAACAATCGGAATCAGGATCAGGGCACCTAAAACTCAGGGGGGGTAAACCCTAGTTGGTATTATCTTGACAGTTTTACGTGTAAAACGAATTTTAACGCAAAACCAACTCACCTGAGCTATGCAGACACGGGGCTACCCTATGATAGGGTGGCACCCCTCGCGCCACGCGACGACCCCTCGCGCCACGCGAGGGGGTCGGTTTTTCAGCTATAAGTAGTAGACTTTGGCACTTGCAATTTCGCGTTGGAATGACGTTAAAACTCAATACATACACTGAGATATTGGAGAAACAGTCCTAAAACACACACGATCACGAAACGCTGCCGCTATAACAGGGTAATAACTCGATCGCTGCTACGATTCAATGTCCGATCGATTGAAACTATCTAATGGATGTTTAAGTGCTGCCCACATTAGGGTTATGCTTTGTCATTCGTCGTGAATTCGATGGATGTTTAAGTATCGCACTTTGTCATTCGTTGTGAGGGTTTAATCTCGTGAGTTATCGTAAATGTTGTATTAGTTACTGACCTAGTTCGTGTGCATGTTGTTTAAATTTAGGTTAAAAGGCTAATCAGTAGGCTAAACTCTGCCCGTATAAATCTGCAATGTGAGTCATTCTCTTTTTATCAACTGTTTTACAATACCTCAAATTATTTTCAAGAGTTATAATTACAGGGAGTAAGTCGTGGATATCTTGAATCACTGGCTAGTGGGGTATTGTGCACATTACTAATTTCTCTCCCGGTTAGGTTCATTGACCTAACAGGGATAATCATCACTACTTGGGTAACAGGACCCAATAGTGGTGTGACCATCGTCACACAGTGTGACACGGCGCCAGATAAAAATAAGATAGAAGCCATTGTAATCGCTCTTATGCTGTAATAACTATGTGTCGTTTTATCAAATTTGAGTAACTCGCCAACATTTCCCCGCTGATAAAATATTTTTAAAACATGTTTCAGGCGACCTGCTGTAAATCAAGGAAACGTGCTATGGAGCACTAACAAGCTTGAAGAGGTAGCTCAGTTAAAAATAAATAAACATGTTTTAATAAATCAGGGAATTTCCTAGTTAAATTCCTCTATTGTAAATTATGGGGTTTATCCCAAATTATGGAATAAAATAATTGGGCATTTTGAGTTTTAAAAGATCCTGTTAAAAATCTTCCGCTGTCGCATCACAGATACCACGGGTTCCTGTCCCGCGGCTCCTGACCGGGGCTCCTAACCGGGTCAAACCGGGGCTGGGGTCGTGACAGGAAAAGGTGGTATCAGAGCTACTGAAAGAGCCACTGATTTAAGCCTATTAAGTATTTTAAAATACTTAATTTTCCTGATTATCATTTTGTGATTAGATGTTTTATTAACTGACTACTTGTTAGTTACAGTATGGGTAAGCAAAGAATCTCGGATATCTATCTTAAATTAGATAATTAACCAAAAGAAAAGGGAAGCTCATCCCAATCACATTCCTCAAGATACTCAGTAGATAATGAGGAAGGAATATTTGTTCGAAAGGCACAATATGAGGAACCACTTTATCCTAATAAAAGAAGTTTGATTATTAGGAAAAGTCGGGAGAAAATAAAGAAATCACAACAAAAAGAAAGGAGAATTAATCAGGAAACTCAGGAACTAGACAGTAACCCACCATGGGAAGACAAGTTAGATGAAAAATGGGCAGATCTTTATATGCTAGCCACTGTAGCAGTAAATACAAATCTTTAAATACCCTGACTCAGTTCTAGCACCTTTATCATCTACAAGCCAGAAACTTTACCCAGTAAATAAATAAGTTTTCAATAAACCCTAGTATGTTAATTTCCAGTTGTCCTTTGTATTAAATTTATCATATGATATGCAATAATACTTGAAGGTTATTTGTGAAATTTTGTTATAAAATTTTAACTTAGTATTTTTGCATATATGCTAAACAGCATGAATGAGTTATCTGAAGCCCTTCAGAATCTCAATCTCTATCTGGTGAAAGTAGAAGTTTCCAAAGACTTTACTGGTTACATACCCGATATAGAAGAACCTATGGAATTCCACACTCCACCTCTGGAGAAACCAAAGCCTAAGAAAAGGAGAAGATTCGTAGGCTGGAGGCGTGTACGCAGGAGGAAACCAGCAACTAGAAAGGTTCCCAAAATAGAGAATCCCATAGATAAAGGAAAAGGAATTATTATCGGGGAAGGTTCAAGGCAAGTAGGGATGGAAATTGGGGAAAGTTCTAAGCAAGTTGAGGAATTGCCATTCCAGGAGGAACTGGATCAAATACTGGCAAGCTGTGATATCCTTAGGCCTATCAATACAAACCTTTACCCTTATCCTGTAACACCCCGTGTTTTCGGAAGTAAAAGTCAAACCAAGGTCAAAGTCAACGACCGATTTCACGCAACTTGACTCGTAGTAATTTCTTTATTTAATTCGTATTATGTGGAGTAAGTGTAGTTAATGACAATAATCGATGTGTGTTAATCGTTAATCAATCGACTTACGACTGTGAATTATAGGAAGTAACAATGCGATAAAGTTAACTAATCGATAATCAAACTATGCTAATCGAATCGACTTCAAATCGCAACTCGAGCTACGAATTTTTACTTGTTATTATACGTGTGTGTGTGCCTTACGTGTTACCTGTGCATGTTTATTTATGTTGTGTTGTGATAATCAAGAAAACTCAATCGAAACTCGAAATCTAACTCGAAATGCAATCGAACTCGAATCGTGAACGAACTATGATAATTGGTGGAAAATAGATTACGCAAGATATGAGTGTTTGGGACTGAAAGTAATTTGACTAGGAAATCCTATCGTATCGTTCCGCTTGCAATCGAAATCGAAATATAAAAAAAAATCGTCGCGCGAATCACTCGAAAGGTGCGACTGATCGATCAGGCTCCCAGCCGATCGAACAGCCAGCCGAACGGACTGCTGTCCGATCGGACAGGCTGTCCGATCGAGCTGCCTGGCTGATCGGCCAGCACTTACCCCTTTTGGCATCCTATAAATACCCCTGTCATTGTCATTCTTTCCACTTTTGGAAACCTCTGACCGACCAGCACGCTCAGCTCATCTTTTCACATATTTCTCTCGATTTCAGTAAGTTTTCGTCCTAATTCTTGTACTTTCTTGATCTATACACACTCCTACACCTTTCTATCTTTCAAATCTTAACTTTTAACCGTGAAATCATCAAGAATCAAGTGTTCTAGGATGATGTCATCATGGGTTCTTGAAGAACATCATGATTTGGCCTCAATCCACCAAGAATAGCTTGGATCTAACCGATTTCCACATAAACAAACAAAGATCTGTAGTAGATCTAAACATATACCCGGTGAAAAAGGATTGAAAGAGGGATATCCCAACTTTCTTTCAACTCTTTTACACTCAATGCCGTCAACCGATAGAAACGGGGTCAGCGACGTTTTGCAAATCACTTCGGTGGTTGCATGGCTCAAGATCCGTATTCTACCCACGAGGTTAACCGGTTACGGGTTAAACGTTAAACTCCGTTTCGAACAGTTCACCGGCCGGGTTTGGGTGATTCCTGCCCGTGCAGGGGAAACAAGTAAGAACAAGGATTCTATGGTTCGACTCGTTGACAAATTACCTCGATATAACGACAAACAAACCAGAACAGCCAAGTGTTAGACGAATAGGCCGACCAGGTCAGAAGGCTGACCGATCGGACTGCTGTCCGAACGGACAGCCAGCCGATCGGCTAGCACGTGGCCCCACACTTGAGCAATTAATTGAAGAAAGTATTGAACGAACTGCTGTTCGATCGGACTACCGTCCGATTTGATTACTCTTCGGATCATGAGATACTATGCTTCAATACTTAGTCGATTTTCAACATGTTCAACGCGTTCGGATAGCCACCCGATCGAACAGTCGTCCGATCAGGTGACATCCTGCTGAGAACCTATTTACTGAAATACCTAACCGATTGGATAGCCGGCCGATCGAACGACAGTTCGATCGACCGACCTGAAAGGTAAAGACACTTCAAAGTTTTCAAATACTACAATGAAAACTTCAAAAGTCAAGCCATCATACACAAACACATACTTCTTATAGGAAGAAACAATCCACTCGAACAGCCATCCGATCGGCCTACCGACCGACCGGACAGCGGACTGTCAACCGAACGGTCAGCCGTCCGATCGACCAGCTGTCCGACCCTCCAACACTTGTTTTCCGTTTTACGCTTCACTCATCGTTATGCTACCCAATCTATTCAGGCTAACCCTACTCGCTAAGCGCTCCCTTCAATCCATTAATCGCTGTGAGTATACTCGATCCCTTTTTGCTTTAAGCACTTTTGGGTGTTACATACGTCACGAATATTCAAACTACAACTATCACACTACTCAAACTATTTGAACGCTAACCATTAATGCATGTTATACGTGGCTTATGAATGCTTGTTTGTTATGTTTACACATGGAATGCTGTCTACCTGCCTTAGCAACGATAGTACTATAGTTTGGACTCAGCACCCGTTCACACAGGGGTTGTTAAGGATCTTTTACTTGCATGGATTACAGTGGTAATCATGTATTGCGTACTGCCTCGGGCAGTCAACCCGCAGTCATTGGTATCGATGGATCTATGTCGATAACTAACGTGCTTCATTTCACTATGTGTACGTGCTGGTTATGCGTAAACGAATTCGAACTTTATATGCTATTATCAAACTTGTATGCTCACCTTTACATTTTATGTATTGACCTTATTTTAACGTATGTGACAGGTGCTTAGGATGCATATGTGGTAGGAATTTGAAGCTAGAATAACGCTTTAGAGCCCAACAAATAGTTGTCTGTAGATAACGAATCAAGGGTCTCTAGAAGCAGATAAAAAATTGCTGTCTATTTAAATCTGAGTTGTCGGAACATAATATTTGCCTGGATTTATGTCTGTAATAATTATTTTGTTGTTTGAGATACGGTATGGGACGTATTATTTAAATTGAATGGTAGTGATAATTGTTATGGAAACTTCTGGACAATCTGTTTCGCTCAGTGCCATGCCCTGGTGATTCCGCCATCGGTTAGGGTGTAACAGATTGGTATCAGAGCCATAACTATAGGGAAGTAGGCAAGACTCGACCTAGTCCGGGTCGGTGTCTTAGAAACCTAGTCTATAGTTAAGAACCAACAAGACCGACTCATGCATATCCAGTAGGGATTATGTACGAGCTTATACCTCGCTATCCTCGTCTATACTACACTATCACTGCACTCGACTTTACAACTATAAATAGGCGATAAAGTCGAGATTAGGTGTGAAAGCCGTAAACTCTTGACAAAAATGCCTGAATTAAAGCTGTCTTATCAACTTATCGATGATTTCTTCCTTCTTTTTAAACAACGAACGCCTGTTCAACGGGAGAATTATACCAAACTTAGGGTGAAACCCATATTTTGATGAATAATCTCCTCTATTTTATCAAAACAGGGACGAAGTTGTTAAGCCAGGGGTGAAACCCTAACCTTGACGACTTGTTCCGCACATTTTACAAAATTCTCACCAAAGTCTCGACGGACTCCAACGACCTGAACTCACGGCACGACTAAAGGGATGTGTGCCCAACGCCCAAGAATCGAGGCAAGGACACAATTATGAAAGTCAGACGTAGACAACAAGTCCTTGCGAATAGTTGAATCGCTTTGGTCAGTCGAAGTCTACTAGCCGCAGACAATCTACCTCTCGAATTTTATGTGTTTTAATTCTGAGCCGCAATTGCTGACTTTGACGATTCGCTGATTTTATGTGCTTACTTGTTAACGTTTTTGAGGTATCACTAGTTCGATCTAACGCCCTTGCTTTCGCTACTCACACCACACACTACACAACGTTAACAAATCGCTAAATTTATGGACGACTTTATGCTACGCTTATACTACACGACTCGATATACCGAACACGAACGCTATATTCGGACAATCGCGAACTGTAAATGATAGGTTTCTGTTTTCTGACTGCCTCTAGTGACTTAATGCGTATGTGTTCCGTTGCTTCTATGCCCTACATGCCTAGGCGTTTTGTGAATACGTGCTCTACGTGCTTAGGCGTTCTGTGATTATGTGCTCTACGTGCTTATGTGTATACGTGAATTTGTGCTCTATGTATTATGTGTTTACGTAAATCTACGTGTTCCTGAGACTTAGTGGTTAGTAGACGTGTGAGGTGAGATTCGAATACAATGTGTTGAGTCCTGTGACGATGCCTGTTGCAGAAAATGTCGTCTGGATCTCGTCATGCACTTTCTCGTCAAGAAAAGAGAGACAAACGCCTTGCTTCCATCATCGCTAAAAGTGTGGCAAAGGCCGTAAGTGATGTCTATGAGAATGCCAGGTCATGTATGCGTCGAATCTTTTTAAAGAAGGGGCTTTAGAATTGTGGAATACAGTTCTACAAGCTAAAGGAAGAACTGTGGCGTATGCTATGAAATGGGAAGAGTTTAAAAATCTCGTAGAAAGAAAATTCTGTCCCGAGTATGAAAAGGAACAAATGACAAATAAGTTCCTAAATCATCGAATGATTGGTGTTGATTGTCGAGGATATACTTCGACATTCTTCAGGTATGCTAGAGTGGTACCAACCCTGGCTTCGCCAGAACCGGTACTTATTTCTCGTTATATTTGGGGATTGATTGGTGAGATCCGTAATATTGTTAGCACAATTGATGATGCGATGGATTTAGCCAATACATTGACTGACAAACTGGTGCGGACGCAAGAAGAAAATAGAAAGAAGGAAGTGGCCCAAAAGATTACCCAGGGATTTCGTATGGGTAACCGTAACAATTTCAAGAGAAGAGGAACTGGGCAATCTTCCACTGTTCCATTTTGCAATAGTTGCAAAAGAAAACATTTTGGAAGATGCAAGGGATATTGCAATTTTTGCAAAATTCCAGGGCATCAGGAGGAAGATTGCAGGAAGAAGAAATTCACAGTTTGCTATAACTGTGGAGAAAATGGACATATTAGGCCAGACTGTCTGAAATTGATCAAACCAGCTGATAATAAAGCCAAACCTGCAGAAGGAACTAACAAGAAGAACGTAAGAGCCTTCCAACTGACTACTCAAGAAGCAGAGCTAATCCCAGATGTGATAGCTGGTACGTTTCTAGTTCACAACGTCTATGCAAAAGTATTATTTGACTCTGGTGCAAACCAAAGTTTTATAAATACTTCATTCTGCCAAGCTCTTAAGTTACCCTTAACCAACCTTAGGCAGACTTTTACAGTCGAAACGGCAGATGGAAATTCTGTCAACATAGATAAGATGTTGCGAGAAGGAAATATAGAACTTTCAGGTCATAAATTCTCTGCAAATCTGTTACCTATGAATTTAGCTGGATTCGATGTGGTATTAGGAATGGATTGGTTAGTAGTCAACCATGCTCGAATCCTATGTGATAGGAACTCCATAGAAATTCATACACCCTCAGGAGAATTAGTGGTGATTACAGGAGATAAGCCACGGAAACCAATGAAGTTCATTTCAGTAATGAAAATTGCTAGTTATGAACGAAAACAAGGAATAGTATATATGATTTCAGTAATCATTAACACTAAGGGAAAGGAACTTAAGGACATTCCAGTAGTATCAGAATACTCGGAAGTATTCCCAGAAGAACTACCTGGATTACCACCTGATAGGGAGGTAGAATTTAGAATTCATCTAATTCCTGGAACTACACCGATAGCTAAAGCACCTTATCGGTTAGCACCCACCGAAATGTTAGAATTGAAAAAGCAGTTAGATGAATTACTAAGCAAAGGATTCATACAACCTAGCTCATCCCCTTGGGGAGCTCCAGTGTTGTATGTGAAAAAGAAGGATGGTTCGATGCGAATGTGTATCGATTATAGGGAATTGAATAAGGTTACAATTAAGAATCGATACCCATTACCTAGAATTGATGATATTTTTGATCAACTTCAGGGAGCTAGATATTTTTCTAAAATTGACTTATGCTCCGGATATCATCAGTTAAAGGTACAGGAAGAAGACATACCTAAAACAGCTTTCAGAACTAGGTATGGTCATTACGAGTTTACAGTCATGCCCTTTGGGTTAACAAATGCACCTGCAGCATTTATGGACATGATGAATAGAATCTGTAAACCGTATTTGGATAAATTTGTAATTGTGTTCATAGACGATATACTTATTTATTCCAAAAGTCAGGACGAGCATTGTGAACACCTACATGTACTTTTAACTTTGTTAGGAAAAGAAAAGCTTTACGCCAAATTCTCGAAGTGTGAATTTTGGCTCCAGGAAGTGCAATTCTTAGGACATATGGTGAATCATGAAGGCATTCACGTAGATCCTGCTAAAATAGAAGCCATCACCAAATGGAAGGTTCCGCAATCAGCAATGGAAATTAGAAGTTTTATAGGTTTAGCAGGATATTATAGACGGTTTATTTAGGATTTTTCTAAGATAGTCGTACCATTAACTAAGCTAACCTGTAAAGCAACAAAATTTGAGTGGGGACCTAGACAAGATGAAGCTTTTAAGATTTTAAAGCAGAAATTAACAAATGCTCCAATTCTAGCCTTACCAGAAGGAACAGAAGATTTTGAAATATATTGTGATGCTTCAAAGCTAGGATTAGGATGTGTGCTAATGCAACGTAAAAAGGTAATTGCTTATGCATCAAGGCAATTGAAAAACCATGAGGAAAACTATACGACTCATGATTTAGAGTTAGGAGCCATAATTTTTGCCCTTAAGATTTGGAGACATTATCTGTACGGAAGTAAGTTTACTGTCTATACAGATCATAAAAGCTTAAGATATATATTTGGGCAAAAAGAATTAAACATGAGGCAAAGAAGATGGATGGAAATCCTAAGTGATTACGATTGTAATATTCAATATCACGAAGGAAAAGCAAATGTAGTTGCAGATGCCTTAAGTCGTAAGTATCATGAAAAGCAAAGACGAGTTCGTGCTCTCAGATTAAATCTACAATTAGATTTAATGGAGCAACTAAAGAACATTAAAGAAACAGCAATCAAGGACGATGCTGAAGGAATGAAAGGAAGAATAAAAGAATTAGAACAAGGAAGTGATGGAATTTGGAGATTCCACAAGAAAAGAAATTAGGTACCTAAGCAAGGAGAATTAAGAAATAAGATTTTAGAGGAAGCCTATAAATCTAGGTATACCATGCATCCTGGTAACAATAAAATGTTCCAAGATTTAAGGAATAACTTCTGGTGGATTGGTATGAAAAAGGACATAGCTAGATATGTTTCTAAATGTCTTACTTGTTCACAAGTTAAGGCAGAACACCAGAAACCTTCAGGTCTACTACAACAACTAGAAATGCCTGTATGGAAATGGGAACTCATAACAATAGACTTTGTTACTAAGTTACCCAAAACCAGAAAAGGTAATGACGCGATTTGGGTAATTGTGGATCGATTAACTAAATCAGCTCATTTTCTACCCATGAAGGAAACCTTTAGTATGGAAAGGTTGGCAAAGTTGTATGTAGATGAAGTAGTATCCTTACATGGAGTTCCACTCTCCATTGTATCAGATAGAGATAGTCGTTTCACTTCCCACTTCTGGAAAAGTTTCCAGGAAGCAATGGGAACCCGACTAAATTTAAGTACGGCATATCATCCACAAACAGACGGACAAAGTGAAAGGACGATAAAAACACTAGAAGACATGCTCCGAGCATGTGTAATAGATTTTGGTGGAAACTGGGATGACCACCTACCCTTAATTGAATTCTCCTATAATAATAGTTATCATGCAAGCATTGAAGCTGGCCCATTCGAATCACTGTATGGACGAAAGTGCAGAACTCCAGTTTGTTGGGCAGAAATAGGAGAAAGTCAATTATCAGGTCCTGAAATTGTACAAGAAACTACCGACAAGATCACTCAAATCAAGGAAAGACTAAAGACGGCTCGAGATCGCCAGAAAAGTTATGCCGATAATTGACGCAAGCCACTCGAGTTTCAAGTTGGAGACAAAGTACTTTTGAAAGTATCTCCTTGGAAAGGAGTAGTTCGATTCGGTAAGAAAGGAAAGCTAAGTCCAAGATATGTAGGACCATTTCCAATAATCCAAAGTATAGGACCAGTTGCTTATCGTTTACAACTACCAGAAGAACTAGTTGGAGTACATGATGTGTTTCATGTATCCAACCTCAAGAAATGTCTATCTGACGAATCTCTGGTAGTAACTCTCCAAGATATAAAGGTAAACGAAAATTTAAAATTTGTTGAGAAACCTCTTCAGATAGAAGATAGAAAGATCAAGTTTCTTAAACACAAGCGTTTAGTGCTTGTCAAAGTCAAGTGGGATTCGAAAAGAGGACCCGAATACACTTGGGAGCTGGAATCGGAAATGAAGCGAAAGTATCCTCACTTATTCCAGTAAATCTCGAGGACGAGATTTTAAATAAGGTGGGGATGATGTAACAACTCTTATCAAAAGTCCTATTTATTATTTTATTTTGTCAAATAGGAAACCCTAATTGAGACCCCCAAGTGATCCTGCATAAAACCTAAAATTTTCAGACCATCGTCACACAGTGTGACACGGCGCCAGATAAAAATAAGATAGAAGCCATTGTAATTGCTCTTATGCTGTAATTGATAACTATGTGTCGTTTTATCAAATTTGAGTGACTCGCCAGCATTTCCCCGCTGATAAAATATTTTTAAAACATGTTTCAGGCGACCTGCTGTAAATCAAGGAAACGTGCTATGGAGCACTAACAAGCTTGAAGAGGTAGCTCAGTTAAAAATAAATAAACATGTTTTAATAAATCAGGGAATTTCCTAGTTAAATTCCTCTTTTGTAAATTACAGGGTTTATCCCAAATTATGGAATAAAATAATTGGGCATTTTGAGTTTTAAAAGATCCTGTTAAAAATCTTCCGCTGTCGCATCACAGATACCACGGGTTCCTGTCTCGCGGCTCCTGACCGGGTCAAACCAGGGCTGGGGTCGTGACACATGGCGTGTTGGTAACCTTGCAGGGTTGAGCCAACTGGACGCGTGGCGCATGGCGTGTTGGTAAGTTTGCAAGGTTGAGCCAACTGGACGCGTGGCGCATGGCGTGTTGGTAACCTTGCAGGGTTGAGCCAACTGGACGTGTGGCGTATGGTGTGTTGGTAACTTCCTTCTGAAAGAAGTTTCCTTCGTTGGATAAAGACAACTGATGTGACTGTCTGATGTCCCTGTCTTGTCGGAGGTGAACAGGCGCCTTTTCAGTGGTGTCAGTTACTTTCCATCCCGGTGTCAAACATGTGCCGCCCACGCTCCCTAAAAAGGCGGTTGACGGTTTCTCTTTCTGCTGACGTGTCTTCCTCCTGTTGGGTGACGCTCTGATTTCCTGACGGCCCACTACCCATCGCATTAAATGCGATGGGTATAAATACACGGCGGTTCTCTCCTTCCCTTCACTTTTTCAAAATTTGAACAAACAGTTTCTTCCCATACTTTTTTACTTTCTCCTTCTTCTAAGTTCCTTCAAATTTCCTTTTATCATCTTCTTTTAATATGTCTGTTGGAGCCAATCCTACCATTAGGAAATGAAAGTTTAAGGGCAGGAATCCTCCAGGTCCTGATCGGGCAACAATAAGTTGGAAAGAAGAGGAGTTCCACAATTTGGTTAGGGATATGGGTTTTCTCCCGGAGTGGGGTGCTCAATTTCCGACCCCAGGCTCTACCGCCATGGATGCACCTCCTGGTTACATTACTTTGTATGCGGCCTTTTTCCGGGAGGGTAACTTCAGGCTCCCTATGATGAAGTTTACTGCTGATGTATTGAGGAATTATGGGCTCCATATCTCTCAAATCAACGCAATTGGGCTTCCTCATGTTACCCATTTTGAGTTTATCTGCCGGGCCAACCGTGTTGAGCCAACCTTTGAGATGTTCAATGTTTTTTACACTGTTACTTACACCGGAGGTTTTTATTCCTTTAACTCTCGGACCAGGGGTGTTATCCCTTGTAGTTCCAATCCTCCGAAAAGCCTACATGATTGGAAACAAATTTTTTTTTACATTCGTGTGGTGTTATCCCGGTAGATATGCACTATCGATCAGAGAGTGAAGGGATCCCGAAGGTAGACGTGACAGTGGACTTTGCCAAACAGGAGTGGTACAAGAAGGTGACGCACAAAGCCACTACTATTTCTCAGCTGGAGGAGACGGCGTTGGTTGGTGCTGGTATGAGCTTGCGGTGGTTTCCGAAGAACCCTCTGGGTGTTCCTGTTCATGGTTATCAAGGCAAACGTATGTAATGTTTCTTAGTTGTTTGCTTTTTTCTCTGGTTATTGTTGTGTTCGTCCTCATCTCTTTTATATTTCGCAGTTAGCTACAGCTTGTTGAATGTTCTTGACCCCAAGGCCGGTGGTGCCATGGTTGAGGCGGTTCAAGAGAATGGGAAGCCGACATGGTTGGACCAGATCTGCAACCGTTTCTTACATCCTACTAACGAGAGTTTTGCCACCGATGCCAACATTGTTTTAGGTGAAGATGATGTTGATGATGCTACTGACCCCACTCGGGAGGAAGTTATTGTCCTTTCGAGTGAGGGTTCTGACCGACCTCTTGAAGGCCTAACCTCTCATTCCCCGCTTGCAGGTCCAGCGCAAGGGGTTGTGCATGAGCCCGTTAATGAACCGGTTGTTGCTGATGTTGAGGTGTCGGTTGAGACTGCTGATCAATTAGAAACTCGGAGAAAAACAAAAGCGGACAAGTTAGAGGGGAAGGAGAAGAGGGCTGAAGAAAAAGCTACTGAGACTCCTCGTAAGTGACCCTCTACCCTTCCTGTCCTAGATTATGTTGTCGTTTCTGATACATTGTCTGGTTTAGGGGCCGGAGAGAAACATCGTGGGTCCGATCCTGATGACAGCGCTAATTTAATGGAGATGATGAGGAAGAAAGCTCTTGAGGATAAGAAACGGAAGCTTGATGAGCAGGCTGCTGCTATGCTTGCGTCAAAAAAGACTAAACTTCAGAAGGAAACTCCTCCTGCTCCTTCGGAATCTGAGATTGATATAGGAGTTTTTACTGCTAAGCATGGGAACTTGTTGGAAAAACTATTCGAGGCTTCAGGTTCTCGTGGTACAAGTTTTTCTGTTTGTCTGTTCTGGTTGCCATTTTCCTTGTTTTTTCCTAATTATCTTGTTTGTTTCGAAACAGGTGCTAAGTCGGGCAAGACTTCGCGCAAGGTTGATATTTCAAAGATTTCTCCCCCTGCTTCTCCACCATCCAGGACGTTTGACTTGTCCCCTCCCCGTAACGACTTGGGTGAAAAAGGTAAGCCAGATGATGTGAATGTTGAGCATGTTGGTGAAGGTGGTGGTGATGGTGCAGGTGGTGCTGGTGGAGATGGTCGAGACAAAGGTGTTGAAACCGAGGTAGAGTCAAGTGAGGCTACACCTTGTCGAAACATCTATACCAGGCGCCCACCGACCTCTGGTGGTGGTGCTACTTCGGGGGTGGCCCGGAGACATGAGTTTGAGAAAGTCCAAACTGGGTCTTGGGATACCCACAATCCCGCATGCGATGATCTACCCCACGCTCCTCATTGGCATTAAACTTAGGGCTCTCGGATGAATAGCCGTGAAAACTTCCAAGAGTTCTTCTCTCTGTCCCTCCCCCCTGCCGAAAGGTTATTTCCAAAAATGCATAACCGGTTTGATCTCCTGGATGATCATATTCATTCTGGGGTTAACTTTTTTGCTACCTCCCAAGAGATCGTCCGTGAATGGAAGCTGATGGGGGAGGAGACTCTTGAATTTGAAAATGAGAAAAAAGCGTTTGCTGGGGAGAGAGAGAAGTTCAATGCTGAGAAGAAGGGTTTGTTGTGGAGGGTGTCTGATGCGGAACAGAAACTTGCTCAGTAGAAGCAGATTAACACCGACAAACAAAAGGATTGGGAGGCCGCTTGTGAGCGGACAAATAAGGAGTTGCAAGCCCAACGTGACGTGATTTTCAGGATGTTTGCTGAGAAACGCAAGATCAGTGAAGAAGTTGAGGAAGAACGTACTGCACATCAAAAAAGAGAGCGGGAGTATGTCGAGCGCATAGCTAAGTTGGAAGAGTTTGGTGAGAAAAAGGTCGCTGAGTGCAAGGCTTCTGAACTTCTCGCTGAGGAGATGTCTGTCGATTGCAAGTGGTTGCTCTCACGCGCGGTGCCCCTGGTAACTTCCTTTGTGTATGCTTACTTTTGATTTATGTTATTATTCTTCTTAAGTTTCTGTGTGCTTCTCGCAGATTACTGAACGTATAGTGAAATCTCATGAGCTAGCCCACTACATGTTTGAGTTGGGTCAAGCGGCATATAATAGCGGGCGAAAGGATGGTTACAGCGAGGGTAGGGCTGCAGCTGCTAACAATGAGAAAGATTATCATTTTGAGTTGTACAAGGAGGATTGTGGTGCTGCTTATGCTGCAAAACGTCGTGACTACGAGTTTGTTGAATTTGGCATTTTTAAAGCCGTCGACAAGTTATCCCGGAGGGTTAACGCTGTTGAAGTTTTGAAAAAGGCTCTTGGTGACGAAGGCCATGGGACTGGAGGTGCTGGCCCTAGTCATCAATGTCACACCCCAAAAAATCCACCATGCGGAGTACCACCGCTTGGAGGCGTGACGTGACGTGACCAGGATCGAGCCACCAATCGTATTGAACAACACAATTAAGTAAATAAGACCAACCACAATACAATTGGTGACCAAAGCTAGTTAACCATGGTTAGTTTAAACAGCGGAAGCATAAAAGTAAATCCAAAAGCATAAGTCCATAGTTTATAAGTTAAGGTTCAAAATACAAGTTTAATAAGTTCATAAGGATTTAAACAATGAGCACGGAACATAACAGCCCGTACACCACAACGACTTCTTCCTCGTGCAAGCTCCAAGCATTTAGCGACCTGTAAGGCATGTAACAACTAGTTAACAACAAAGTTGAGTGAGTTCACGTTTGGTTGTTTGGTTTTAAATTGTTTCTGAAAAACGTGGTTTGACTTTCGTTGGCTTATTTGCCGTGGGGGTTACCCCGAAGTTGAAAGTATGTTTAACCATTTCCTTTTTCTTTACCCAAACCGTATCCATAATTATTGGGGGCTTTCCCCGTGTGAACTACTAGACGGTATGATATCGACTACTACGAACAATAGTTGTGCCCTACATCAGTGTCTATCATCACTGACAGTTTGCCATAGTCCATTAGTACATGCCCGTCCGAACGGCACGGTGTGAGGTTTGTTAAACCTAATAGCGCTATTAACTAATGACCCGCTCGCCATTGGCCTCGGCGATTAAGTCGATATGAAGAGGGACTTATTGATAGAGTTTTGTCTAGCTAGTTTTAAGGTTGTTGTCCTGCACCAGGAGGACGAACGTACGTATTCTGCACTAGGAGAATTCGTAGGATTAATAATGGCATCCACTCTATGGAGGATGGCCGTACATATCCTACCCAATGAGGATATGTAGATTTAGTTTTTATTTTAACCCAATCCCAAACCACCGGTAATCCCATGCCTTAGAAAATGTGTGAACTCACCTCGGTTTGCTCGGTTAGATTCTCAAATATAGCTAACAGTCAAGGTCGGTCAATCACGTCCTAGTATGATTTACCAGTTAGTCATTTAGTGATTTTCAATTAGAGCACAAAGTTTCTACACGTATCTATCACATAGCATGCATTACTTTAACTGTTTATGCCCATATATACTTCCCATCCATTCCCCCACTCATAGGCAAACATATGATAATGCACGTAACACATATAACTTGTTAGATCATTCACAGATAGCATACTCGACATTTAGACGCGCAAATCACAACTTATGTCATTTCCGCATTAATATTCAAAACCGGGCTGTTTTCGAACATTTTAATAAAATAGTTAAATTATTCCAAAAATTCCCAAATTTTTACAAAATGTCTTAAACGTTCCAAATTTTATTGTGTAAAAATATCGGGGTCCGGTTCCTTACCAATATTTTATAAAAATTCATTTTCCGGGCTGAACTCAGATTTATATTTTTCTGACCATAGTCCACGGGATAATTTATTTAAAATTCCTCGAGTGTCCGATTTACGAAATTCCAATGGGGTAATTGCAAATGCATCGGTTGTCATCTACTGTACAAATTTCATGGTCCGATTCATCACAAAACTCAGGTTATGACTGAAAGTATAACACCCATTTATTGCTGTCAAAATTCAGCTTAAGTTGTTGTTACAAATTGACACTTTAAAAATAGTAAACGAAGTCCAAAAATTACGATTCTGGTGCCATTAGAACCGTATTTCATAATAACATATTTTAGATTCAAAATATCAGTTTTTCGTTGAGTTTATGACCTGTTTACAGCCAACTGAAGCTGGCTGTAAAACCGGGACAGATTCTGTTTTCACTTTCTAACTTACTAACTTGTGTTCGATTGATTCCGTTAATCATGTTTAGTGACCACAACAACATCACATATTAATATTAATCAGAAAAACATCAGATAATCAACCAATAATCATAATCACACAAGATCTACATGATTTACACTAATATTCCTCCATTAACCACCTTGTTCATCACTTTAGTAGACTTTTAGTTGGTGATCTTATATGTTAGTGATTTTCAACCGACGAAACTCTTATTAACCACTTTAGAATAGATCAAGAAGATGTTTAGAGTCACTTACTACTAGCTCGAGGCTAGGGAAGAAAATAGACGAAAAACGAGTGGTTAATAGCAACGTAGTGAGGTCCTTGGCAATCCGGGTGCACCGAGCTTCCTTATGCGTGATCCTTCACACTTATATGAGGTTGGAATGGCTTGAATGAAATTGAAAAGTGATGGATGTGGGTGTGTGGTTCTCGGCCGATCCAAGCAAGGGAGGGAGAGAAAGAGTTGATTTTGTTTAGTGGGTTATGTGAAGTGTTTAGGATCCAAGAGGTTTATTTATAAACCATTAAACTTGTTTAACCATAGGACCAAGTGCTTGCTAGATATGGGACACTTTGGATTAAAATAATCAAATTGTAAGGATGGTGTCCCCTAGAGGGAACCGATCGGTTACAAGGGGGGAGGGTATTCGGTTCATTTCTAACTAGATAAGTTAAGTACTAGTTAAGATAAGTTAGGAGCTTATTTAGTGTATGATGTGTGTTGCATGTTATAACGGGTGTTAGGGTACTCGGGGACCCTAACTGGCTCAGAAAAAGAAAAACAATGTCGTTGACAATATTTTTATGTTCCGGGTGAAGTCCGGTTGTTCGGTTCGGTGTTGTTCCGTTAAACTGCTTAATTAATCTGTAAAGCGTCTTATATATTTATATATATATATATATATATATATATTTGTAACGTTTTTAATTTCTAACACTTAGGAAATCATAACGGACTATTTAATGACTTTATAGTATACTATTAGTACGTTCACAAATACATGTAAGCATAACACAGTAACCAGAGAGCCGTTAAATGATCCAGCACAGTCATCAAGCACTTTAATTAACATTAATATATTGTACAGTTACATGCAATTTGAGGGTTGTCACATTCTCCCTCTATTAAGAGAATTTCATCCCGAAATTTAGCGCGTGGTTACTGAGGAAGCTAGCTAAGTTGCGTTGTTTTCCTGATTTTCCTGGGGTGTCACATCATCCCCCCGTTGATTTGGAATGTCGTCCCGAAATTCTGCAGTAGCTTCAGTCTCAGTAGTAGTTGCGTTTTTCTTAAACAGTTGGGGATACTTGAGTTTCATTTGGTCTTCTCGTTCCCAGGTATACTCTGGGCCACGACGAGCATTCCAACGAACTCGGACCAGAGGTATCCTGGTACTCTTGAGGATCTTAACATCTCGATCCGTAATCTCCACCGGTTCCTCGACGAATCGTAGCTGGTCGTCGATTGTGAGCTCCTTTAAGGGAACTATGAGGGTCTCATCTGACAGACACTTCTTCAGATTCGACACATGGAAAACATTGTGAACTCCGCAGAGTTCTTCAGGTAAATTCAACCTGTAGGCGACTTTGCCAATTTTCTAGGTGACTTCGAATGGTCCGACATAACGCGGATTGAGTTTGCCTCGTTTGCCAAAGCGGACTACACCTTTCCAAGGTGAGACTTTGAGTAGCACTCGATCCCCAACCTGGAGCTCGAGTGGTTTTCTTCCCTTATCAGCATAGCTTTTCTGACGGTCACGAGCTGCCGCTATTCGCTGTCGTATCTGAGCAATTCTCTCGGTGGTATCTATCACAACTTCTGGGCCAGTGATTTGGCTGCCACCAACTTCTGCCCAACAGAGAGGTGATCGGCATTTGCGTCCGTACAATGCCTCGAATGGAGCGGCTTGGATGCTGGTGTGGTAGCTGTTGTTATATGAAAACTCCACTAACGGGAGGTGTTTTTCCCAGCCATTGCCGAAGTCGATTACGCATGCCCTAAGCATGTCTTCCAAGGTTTGGATGGTGCGTTCAGATTGCCCATCCATCTGTGGTTGATAAGCGGTGCTCATATCTAAACGTGAGCCAAAGGACTTGTGCATTGCTTGCCACAGTTCAGAAGTAAAACGCGCGTCACGATCAGATATAATAGAGGTTGGAACTCCGTGCCTTGATACCACTTCCTTTAGGTAAATGTCTGCAAGAGTAGAAAACTTATCCGTTTCTTTGATAGCCAAAAAATGTGCAGACTTGGTCAGTCGATCTACGATCACCCAAATGGTATCGTTTCCGCGTTGAGATCTAGGTAGGCCGGTAACGAAATCCATGGAAATTTGCTCCCATTTCCATTTCGGGATCTCTGGTTGTTGAAGCAGGCCTGATGGTTTCTGATATTCAGTCTTGACTCTCGCACAAGTCAAGCACTTACTGACGTAGGTTGCTATGTGAGCTTTCATGCCAGGCCACCAATACGTAGTCTTGAGGTCGTGGTACATTTTCTCCGAACCAGGATGTACCGAATAACGAGACTTGTGCGCTTCGTCCATCACAAGCTCGCGTATGTTTCCATAAAGTGGAACCCATATGCGCCCTGTTACATAGTAACCGCCGTCTTCCTTTTGTTCTAGCTGCTGCCTCGATCCTCGTAAGGATTCAGTCCTAATGTTCTCTGCTTTCAATGCTTCAACTTGAGCATCACGAATTTGAGCGGGAAGGCTGGATTGGATGGTAAGCTGTAGAGCACGTACACGCCTAGGTATAGTATCCTTTCGGCTGAGGGCGTCGGCCACAACATTGGCCTTGCCCGGATGATACTTGATTGCGCATTCATAATCGTTCAAGAGCTCAACCCATCGGCGTTGACGCATGTTTAACTCCTTTTGCTTGAAGATATGCTCGAGACTCCTGTGATCGGTGTAAATGGTGCACTTGGTACCGTACAGGTAATGTCTCCATATCTTAAGTGCGAAAACAACTGCTCCCAGTTCCAAGTCGTGTGTAGTGTAGTTCCTTTCGTGAACTTTAAGTTGGCGTGATGCGTAGGCAATGACCTTGTCACGTTGCATCAATACGCAACCAAGTCGTTGGATGGAAGCGTCGCAATAAACCACGAAATCATCGGTGCCTTCGGGCAATGAGAGGATAGGCGCGCTACAAAGTCTATCCTTTAGGTGTTGAAATGCGGACTCCTGTGCATCACCCCAACGGTAGATGACACCTTTCTGAGTCAGTGAAGTGAGAGGTTGCGCAATCTTGGAGAAATCTTTGATAAACCTTCTGTAGTATCCTGCCAAACCCAAGAATTGGCGGATTTCTGTTGGTGCGCGGGGTGCAGGCCAGTTCTTGATCGGTTCAACCTTAGATGGATCCACATGAATCCCATCCTTGTTGACCACATGACCTAGAAAGTGGACTTCGCGAAGCCAGAAGTCACATTTTGAAAACTTAGCATACAACTGCTCTTTTCGAAGAAGTTCCAGCATAAGTCGTAGATGCTGCTCGTGTTCTTCCTGACTCTTAGAATAGATCAGGATATCGTCGATGAACACAATAACGAACTTATCCAGGTAGGGCTTGCACACTTGGTTCATGAGATCCATGAAGACCGCTGGTGCATTTGTCAGCCCGAATGGCATAACCAGAAACTCGTAATGGCCGTAACGAGTTCTAAATGTTGTTTTGGAGATGTCCTCATCTTGGACCCTCAGCTAATGGTATCCCGATCTCAAGTCAATCTTGGAGTAATAGCTCCACCCTTGCAACTGGTCGAACAAGTCGTCAATACGTGGAAGAGGATAACGATTCTTCACAGTCACCTTGTTAAGCTCGTGATAGTCAATACACATTCTGAAAGTACCATCTTTCTTCTTTACGAACAAGACTGGAGCTCCCCAGGGCGAAGAGCTAGGACGTATAAACCCTTTTCCAAGAGTTCTTGTAATTGCGTGGACAGTTCTTCAAGTTCTGATGGAGCTAGACGATATGGTGCTCGAGCAACTGGTGCTGCCCCAGGAGCTAGCTCGATTTGAAATTCAACTTGGCGATGAGGCGGAAGACCAGGTAATTCCTCAGGAAATACCTCAGGAAAGTCGCGCACTATAGGAATGTCTTCAATTCTCTTCTCTTCCGTGGATGTGTCAGTAACGAGTGCCAGAATGGCAGTGTGGCCCTTTCGCAAACATTTCTGGGCCTTAAGGAAATAGATGATGCCTTCGAAAGCACCACTCTTGTCACCACGAATCACGAGGGGTTCTTTATCAGAACGAGGAATGCGAACGATTTACTCCTTGCAAACAATCTCCGCTTAATGATGAGATAGCCAATCCATCCCAATAACAACGTCGAAACTACCAAGTGTGATAGGAATAAGATCGATAGAGAAAGTCTGACCAGCTAAGACGAGGTTACAACCTTTAACTACGTGTGTGGCTTCAAGACTTTTACCATTTGCTAGCTCTATCGTGTGTTTGGTGTTCAAAAGTGTTGGAGTGCGCTTAAGCATTTGGCTAACTTTTAAGGACACATAACTAGTATCGGCACCCGAATCGAATAAAACAGTAACAAAGAAGTCATCCAGAAGAAACTTACCCATCACAACGTTGGGATCGTTCCTTGCTTCTCCTTGACCAATCACGAACACACGACCCCTTGCCCCATTGCCATTGTTGTTTCCCCCATTGCCGCCTCCATTGTTGCCTCCATTGTTATTCCCATTGTGGTTCCCATTTCCTTGGTTATTGTTCTGGTTTTGGTTCAGCTGGGGGCAGTTCCTCTTAAAGTGGCCTTCAGCGCCACACTGAAAGCATCCTTTATTTCCCTGCTGATGCTGCTGTTGGTGGTTCTGTGGGGCTTGTTGTTGTTGTTGGTGATTCTGATTTGCTGGTCGGGCGCTCCTGCAATCCTTTACTTCATGACCAAACTTGTTACACCTCAGGCAACGACCTTTGTTGCACTGCCCGCTGTGATGTTTGTTGCACCGGTTGCACTTGGGGTGGTTCCCTCGGTATCCACCCTGTCCTTGGTTACCAGAAGATTGCTGACCAGGACTCTGGTAGTCATCAGTCTTTCGCTGCTGAGACTGAACTGAAGTAGAACCCTTTCCGGAGTTCCCATCCCATTTTCGCTTGTTGTCGGTAGGTGCATCAGAAGTAGATGTGGCACTGATACGTTTAGGTAGCCTGTTTTGCTCCACCGCCTGGTCGGTGAGACGATGAGCCAACTTGATAATTTGCTGAATGGTACCCAGGTTGGCTCATAACTAGTATCGGCACCCGAATCGAATAAAACAGTAACAAAGAAGTCATCCAAAAGAAACTTACCTATCACAACGTTGGGATCGTTCCTTGCTTCTCCCTGACCAATCACGAACACACGACCCCTTGCCCCATTGCCATTGTTGTTTCCCCCATTGCCGCCTCCATTGTTGCCTCCATTGTTATTCCCATTGTGGTTCCCATTTCCTTGGTTATTGTTCTGGTTTGGGTTCAGCTGGGGGCAGTTCCTCTTAAAGTGGCCTTCAGCGCCACACTGAAAGCATCCTTTATTTCCCTGCTGATGCTGCTGTTGGTGGTTCTGTGGGGCTTGTTGTTATTGGCGATTCTGATTTGCTGGTCGGGCGCTCCTACAATCCTTTGCTTCATGACCAAACTTGTTACACCTCAGGCAACGACCTTTGTTGCACTGCCCGCTGTGATGTTTGTTGCACCGGTTGCACTTGGGGTGGTTCCCTCGGTATCCACCCTGTCCTTGGTTACCAGAAGATTGCTGACCAGGACTCTGGTAGTCATCAGTCTTTCGCTGCTGAGACTGAACTGAAGTAGAACCCTTTCCGGGGTTCCCATCCCATTTTCGCTTGTTGTCGGTAGGTGCATCAGAAGTAGATGTGGCACTGATACGTTTGGGTAGCCTGTTTTGCTCCACAGCCTGGTCGGTGAGACGATGAGCCAACTTGATAATTTGTTGAATGGTACCCAGGTTGGCTGAAGTTACGTGACTTTGAATCTCTGGTACAAGGCCCTTGAGGTATAGCTCAATACGTTTAATGGGAGGGTCCACCATAGTTGGACACAGGATGGCCAGCTCGTTTGACCTCTTAGTATACGCCTTAATCTCAGACCCCGTCATCTTCAAATTGTAAAATTCCACTTCTAGCTTGTGGATGTCATCCCGACTACAGTACTCCTACTTGATCAGCTCTTTGAAACCATTCCAGGGTGTGGCATTAGCAACTGCCAGTCCTAATAGTTGAACCTGCGCTTTCCACCAGGTTAACGCAGCTCCTTCAAGTGTTCCGGTAGCATATTTCACCTTACGGTCTTCAGGGCATTCGCACATCTCGAAGACGGACTCAAGCTTTTCAAACCAATGAAGAAGGCCCACTGCTCCTTCGGTGCCCCTGAAAGTAGTAGGTCGGCAGTCCATGAACGTTTTGAATGTGCACACAGGAGGTTGAGCATGTTGACCTGTTGTGTGAGAATAATAGACAAGGTTAAGCACGAGGGTTGGTTTGTGAATGTAGGATCTAAACGTCCTAAGGTGAGTTGGTATAGCAGGTTATACCTCCTGCTGGGTTAGCCGCGAGTGCCTCAGCGACTTGTTCGTTGAACAAAGCCGTCAACTGGGCTTGAGTGAGGTTGATACGTCCTCCGCGTCCGCTCATGATCTTCATAATGAAGCAACGTAAGTGAGAAAAGTGTCGCAAAAGTGTGTAAGTGTGGGACGACAATAGAGAGTAAGCACATAAGGTTCAAATAGCAAATTACCACATTATCTAATGCACAGTGAGAACTATCTAACCGACAATATAACATAAATCATACCACTTATGGTGTCGAGTCTTGCACGTGGAGCGAATCGTCGTTGTGGATCGTTGAGCACTGTAGTGGTTATAGTCTGGTTTTATCAAAAACTTTTCCCTTTTTAAAAACCAAGTTCACTATAACCAATGGCTCTGATACCAATCTGTCACACCCCCAAAAATCCACCATGCGGAGTACCACCGCTTGGAGGCGTGACGTGACCAGGATCGAGCCACCAATCATATTGAACAACACAATTAAGTAAATAAGACCAACCACAATACAATTGGTGACCAAAGCTAGTTAACCATGTTTAGTTTAAACAGCGGAAGCATAAAAGTAAATCCAAAAGCATAAGTCCATAGTTTATAAGTTAAGGTTCAAAACACAAGTTTAATAAGTTCATAAGGATTTAAACAATGAGCACGGAACATAACAGCCCGTACACCACAACGACTTCTTCCTCGTGCAAGCTCCAAGCATTTAGCGACCTGTAAGGCATGTAACAACTAGTCAACAACAAAGTTGAGTGAGTTCACGTTTGGTTGTTTGGTTTTAAATTGTTTCTGAAAAACGTGGTTTGACTTTCGTTGGCTTATTTGCCGTGGGGGTTACCCCGAAGTTGAAAGTATGTTTAACCATTTCCTTTTTCTTTACCCAAACCGTATCCATAATTAGCGGGGGCTTTCCCCGTGTGAACTACTAGACGGTATGATATCGACTACTACGAACAATAGTTGTGCCCTACATCAGTGTCTATCATCACTGACAGTTTGCCATAGTCCATTAGTACACGCCCGTCCGAACGGCACGGTGTGAGGTTTGTTAAACCTAATAGCGCTATTAACTAATGACCCGCTCGCCATTGGCCTCGGCGATTAAGTCGATATGAAGAGGGACTTATTGATAGAGTTTTGTCTAGCTAGTTTTAAGGTTGTTGTCCTGCACCAGGAGGACGAACGTACGTATTCTGCACCAGGAGAATTCGTAGGATTAATAATGGCATCCACTCTATGGAGGATGGCCGTACATATCCTACCCAATGAGGATATGTAGATTTAGTTTTTATTTTAACCCATTCCCAAACCACCGGGAATCCCATGCCTTAGAAAGTGTGTGAACTCACCTCGGTTTGCTCGGTTAGATTCTCAAATATAGCTAACAGTCAAGGTCGGTCAATCACGTCCTAGTATGATTTACCAGTTAGTCATTTAGTGATTTTCAATTAGAGCACAAAGTTTCTACACGTATCTATCACATAGCATGCATTACTTTAACTGTTTATGCCCATATATACTTCCCATCCATTCCCCCACTCATAGGCAAACATATGATAATGCACGTAACACATATAACTTGTTAGATCATTCACAGATAGCATACTCGACATTTAGACGCGCAAATCACAACTTATGTCATTTCCGCATTAATATTCAAAACCGGGCTGTTTTCGAACATTTTAATAAAATAGTTAAATTGTTGCAAAAATTCCCAAATTTTTACAGGATGTCTTAAACGTTCCAAATTTTATTGTGTAAAAATATCGGGGTTCGGTTCTTTACCAATATTTTATAAAAATTCATTTTCCGGGCTGAACTCAAATTTATATTTTTCTGACCACAGTCCACGGGATAATTTATTTAAAATTCCTCGAGTGTCCGATTTACGAAATTCCAGTGGGGTAATTACAAATGCATCGGTTTTCATCTACTGTACAAATTTCATGGTCCGATTCATCTCACAACTCAGGTTATGACTGAAAGTATAACACCCATTTATTGCTGTCAAAATTCAGCTTAAGTTGTTGTTACAAATTGACACTTTAAAAATAGTAAACGAAGTCCAAAAATTACGATTCCGGTGCCATTAGAACCGTATTTCATAATAACATATTTTAGATTCAAAATATCGGTTTTTCGTTGAGTTTATGACCTGTTTACAGCCAACTGAAGTTGGCTGTAAAACCGGGACAGATTCTGTTTTCACTTTCTAACTTACTAACTTGTGTTCGATTGATTTCGTTAATCATGTTTAGTGACCACAACAACATCACATATTAATATTAATCAGCAAAACATCAGATAATCAACCAATAATCATAATCACACAAGATCTACATGATTTACACTAATATTCCTCCATTAACCACCTTGTTCATCACTTTAGTAGACTTTTAGTTGGTGATCTTATATGTTAGTGATTTTCAAACGACGAAACTCTTATTAACCACTTTAGAATAGATCAAGAAGATGTTTAGAGTCACTTACTACTAGCTCGAGGCTAGGGAAGAAAATAGACGAAAAACGAGTGGTTAATAGCAACGTAGTGAGGTCCTTGGCAATCCGGGTGCACCGAGCTTCCTTATGCGTGATCCTTCACACTTGTATGAGGTTGGAATGGCTTGAATGAAATCGAAAAGTGATGGATGTGGGTGTGTGGTTCTCGGCCGATCCAAGCAAGGGAGGGAGAGAAAGAGTTGATTTTGTTTAGTGGGTTATGTGAAGTGTTTAGGATCCAAGAGGTTTATTTATAAACCATTAAACTTGTTTAACCATAGGACCAAGTGCTTGCTAGATATGGGACACTTTGGATTAAAATAATCAAATTGTAAGGATGGTGTCCCCTAGAGGGAACCGATCGGTTACAAGGGGGGGAGGGTATTCGGTTCATTTCTAACTAGATAAGTTAAGTACTAGTTAAGATAAGTTAGGAGCTTATTTAGTGTATGATGTGTGTTGCATGTTATAACGGGTGTTAGGGTACTCGGGGACCCTAACTGGCTCAGAAAAAGAAAAACAATGTCGTTGACAATATTTTTATGTTCCGGGTGAAGTCCGGTTGTTCGGTTCGGTGTTGTTCCGTTAAACTGCTTAATTAATCCGTAAAGCGTCTTATATATATATATATATTTTGTAACGTTTTTAATTTCTAACACTTAGGAAATCATAACGGACTATTTAATGACTTTATAGTATACTATTAGTACGTTCACAAATACATGTAAGCATAACACAGTAACCAGGGAGCCGTTAAATGATCCAGCACAGTATTCAAGCACTTTAATTAACATTAATATATTGTACAGTTACATGCAATTTGAGGGTTGTCACAATCAAGATTGAAGAATTTCGGCCTGCTCGCCGTGTAAGGGCTTGGTAGCCTTGTAACTTCTTAACAATATCGTAAACAATCCCACTTGATGCCTTGTGAACAATTTGCTCGTAATTATCATGTCTGTCAGTAACTATGGTACATTTGGTCTATACTATGTTAATTTTTTGGCTTAACCTCTTTTGCTTGTTTTGATTTTTTTATCGTTACAATATGTGCATGTGTAATTACTTTGATTAGGTATCACGAATGAATGATGGCGCTGACAGGTTGTGTTATGTTAGTTATAACGTTTGTTCTGTCGTTTAAGTGCGCGTGCTGGTTCGTATATACGAAGTGATCGAGTTACAGGTTATTGTGTGGACCCGGCTATGTTCAGCTTTGGGGGTCTTACAATGTTTGTTTACCATTTTTTCGATGCTTTCGTGTTTATGTGGGCACGAAGTATTTATTTGGCATTTTCTTAGGCTTTGGTTGTGTTTTTTGACCCGGGCGTGCATTTGTTTGTGACAAGCCGTGGAGGTCTACAACGTTTCCTAAGTTTGAGCCATTGATGTTTTCGTGTATGCCCAAAGTAATATATGCAGTTGTGACAAGAAATTCGCATGAGAAAAGATAGCCAAACACTTCTTGTATTAGTGCTAACTGTGTTGGCGCGCAGCCATTACAAGTACATAGAAAAAACTTCGACTGTTTACATGTAGCATCTTCTTAGCTGTTGGGCATTACATGTCCTTAGGACCTCTTTGTTGTCTAGGGTACGTAATTTATACGCCCCCTTCCCAAGGACTTCGTCTACAACATAAGACCCTTCCCACTTGAACGCTAATTTTCTGGGTTTTTCGGCGTTGGACGCTTCGTTGTCCCTTAAGACGTAATCTCCGGGATTAAACGTGCAAATTCTGACCTTGGTGTTATAGTATTTTTCCAACTTTGTTTTGTATTTCGCTTCATTGATTTCCGCCATCTCTCTCCTTTCTTCTAGGAGGTCGAGGTCCAACCTCCTTTCTTCTTCGTTATTGATCATGTTCATGGAGAGCATTCTTGGTAATGGCAGTCCAATCTCTGCTGGTATGACGGCCTCGGAACCGTAGACTAAACTGAACGGTGTTTCTCCGTTACTTATTTTTGGCATCGTCCTATGGGCCCATAATATGCTGGGTAATTCGTCAACCCAGCCTCTTCTTTGCTCTCCTAACCGTCCCTTGATGCCGTATACAATGCTCTTGTTGACGACTTCGACTTGACCGTTCCCCTGCGGATGCGCAACCGAGGAGAAGGTATGCTCTATGTGTAGCTCTTTGAACCATCGTTGAAGATCGTCGGCCGCAAAATTTGTCACATTGTCGGTGACAATTCTCGGTGGTAACCCGAAACGACATATGATCTGCTCCCAGATGAACCTTCTAACTACGGTAGATGTGGTTGACGCGAGTGCTTTTGCTTCCACCCATTTTGTGAAAAAGGGACAACCATATCTATCCCCCACTGTTGAAACGGCCACGCCGTTGTTACTGAGACCAGTTCGTTTTTGGGGCGCATCGTTTTTGGGGCGTGCCTCTGGCAGTCGCTGCATTTTCTCAGAATTTTCACTGCGTCTAGATGCATTCCAGGCCAGTAATATCCGGGGTTCATGACTTTGGCTACTACCATCCTCGGGCCAGCATGGATGCCGCAGATACCCTCGTGTACTTCTCGGATCAGGTAGTTTGCGTCTTCTAGGTCGACGCATCTTAACAACGGTCCTAAGTAGGATTTTCGATACAATATTCTGTCGACCATCTGGTAGTGTTCGGATTTGTATTGCACTTTTCTTGCCTCGGCTTTGTTCTCTGGAAGTATACCAGATTGGAGATACATAATTATCGGAGTCATCCACGACGTTGTTCCCAATTGAATAACGCTCACTTCTCTTAGTGGTACCGATGGGTTGCTTAGAACTTCAATGCGCACATCCTTGGCCGGGTGCTGGAAACTTGTGGATGCGAGTTTACTTAACGCGTCTGCTGGTTTATTCTCGCTCCGGTTGATGTGGTGCACCTTGTAAGAATAGAAGTTTTGTAGCAATGTTTTTGCTTGATTCAAGTAGAGCGCCATCACGTCTCCTTTCGTTCCGTACTGGCCATTGATTTGCCCGGCTACTAACATGGAGTCCACATGCGCCTCAATGTGTTTGACTCCCATCTTGATTGCCAATCTCAAACCGGCAAGAAAAGCTTCGTATTCAGCGTCGTTATTCTTGCTTTTGAAGTCCAGCCTGATGGCGTATGTGAATTCATGTTTGTCTGGACTTACCATCCTAAGTCCTGCGCTTGCGCCATCTTCATTGGACGCTCCGTCTGTGCACAATAGCCATGGCTCTTCCGTATGCTTCCTTTCAGCTTTCTCCATTGCCTTGCACTCCCTATCTTTGTCATCAGGTACTTCTGTCATGAAATATGCCAACACCTAGCCCTTGATTGCTGGCCTTGGTCTGAAAACCACATTATGGCCTCCCAGCTCTATAGCCCACTTTGCTAATCTTTCGGATATCTCGGGCCTTGCAAGGATGTTGCCGATGTTGTAGTTTGTTAATACGTGAATGACGTGGTTGGCGAAGTACCTGTGCAACCGCCTTGATGCATGGATCAGTGCCAGCACTAGTTTTTCCATTATGACGTACCGTGTTTCTGGATCATTCAAAGTGCGAGACACATAGTAAACTTGTGTTTGAACACCTTGGCGGTCTACGAGCAGAACTGCTCCGACTGCTTTATCAGATGCTGACAGATACAATACTAGGGGTTCTCCTTTCACTGGCGCTGTCAATGTTGGCAGTCTTATGAGATAATCTTTCATCTCTTGGAATGCGCTCTCGGCTTCCGGAGTCCACTGAAATTGGCTTTTCTTCATGCAATTGCGGAGTGTTTTGATAAACGAAAATGACTTTGCTGCGTGGTTGGCTAGGAAACGGTTTAGTGCTGCTAGCCGTCCGGCCAATTTTTGCATCTCCTTGATTGTTGAGGGTGAAGGCATCCGCTCAATCGCCTGTACCTTATCAGGATTGACTTTGAACCCATCTTTTGTTACGATGAACCCCAGAAACTTCCCTTCCTCCATGCCTAAAGAACATTTTGCTGGGTTCAGCTTGATACTTGCTTCGCGCAGTGTGTCGAACGTCTTTTGAATGTTGACCAACATCATGCTTTCTTCCTTGCTCATGATGACCAGGTCATCCATGTATACTTCGATGTATTTGCCAATAGCATCGCTGAATGTTTCGTTCATCAATCTTTGATAAGTTGCGCCTGCGTTTTTTATGCCAAAAGGCATTTTTGTATAGCAGTATAACCCTGTTGGCGTGCGAAACGCAGTCTTATCTTCGTCTTGGATGGCCATCTGCAGCTGATGGTATCCCTTATAGCAGTCAAGAAAACATTTCCACCTGAACGTTGCTAGCGAATCAATCTTTTCATCAATATCTGGCAAGGCGTAGCAGTCGCGCGGCATTCAACAGTTCCATGACTTGTTCTTGCATAGCGTCGTGCTTTATGTCTCCCAAGTGGCGTTTGGCATGTACCACAGGTTTTGCACTTTCTAAGACATTTAATCTGTGTTCTGCTATGTGCCGTGGAACACCCACCATGTCGGCTGGTGTCCAGGCGAATACATCCATGTTTTCAAACAACAACTTTTTTAGCGCCGCGCGCGTGAGATCAGACATTGCAGGGCCCAAGGTGACCGTTTGTTCTGGGTATGCGCTGTTTAATACCCATTTTTCAGCTTCTACACGCGGTGCGCTCTTGCTTGCCTTTGCTGGCCGGATTTCATCTGTTGCTAAGACTTCTTTGCTTGTATAGATTAGTGCTACCCCTGTTTCTGTTGGGAAACCAACAGCTGAATGTGCTGGTAGTACCATGAACGTGACCTCCTCCATTCTTGAGTTTCTTCCGTCTGAGAATAGCACCGGGAATGATATCTGGCCGAGAGGAAAAACGGCTTCGTTGCAGAAACTAGTTAGTGGTTAGTCGACTGGTTCTAAGCGCGCTTTGTCCTCTTGGTCAAATTGGTTGAAGCATTGTTCGTAGATGATATCTGCAGTGCTCCCTGGATCGATGAAAATGTAGTCGGTTTGGTAATGACCGATTACACCTGATATGACTATGGGCCTTCTTTCTCTTGGACCTCCTCTCACTATGGGGAAAACAACTTGTCTCTCGCGCCAAGAGTCGTCTTGTGTGCGCTTGTTATAGTTTTGTCTTTGCTTTCGTGGGCCTCCTTGAACCATGTGAGTTTCCAATTTTCGAAGCCTCTTATTGTCTGGCCATTCGTCCCTTCGTTGAATTTGACGGTGGTCGCACTTTCCACCTTTCACCAAATAGGTGAGTCTTCCATCTCTCAGGGCTCTTTCTATCTCTTGTTTTAAGCTAAAACAATCATCGGTCAGGTGCCATGTGTCCTTGTGAAACTCACAGAAAAGATTTGGGTCTTGACCCCTCTTGTTTCGCATCTGTAGAGGAGGTTTAAACTGGTGATTTTCGGTTGACAAGACTTCAGAAGTTGTCTTTGTTAAGGGTGTCCACTGTTTTTCTCTGTTCTCTTTTTTAACCTCCTTGCGATGAGCAATCTGGTTGATTGTACTGCGCGCGTCTTCCCTTACCGGGCTTCTTTCCCTATAATTGGATCCCTTCCATGACTGGCCTTTGCTTTTCTTGTTGCGTCGATCATTTTATTTGTAATTGTATTGACGGTTGTCATCACCGGTCAATTGTTTATCTGTGCTCGCAATTGTTTTCGCTGCTTCAATGTAGGTTTCTCAGTCTTTGGGGCCTCCGTCTCTACCCTTCAATCGTTTGATCAGATCGTCGCACTTTACTGCCCTCATAAAATGTGCGCGCATCATTTTTTCGCCTACATCACCGATTTCGAGGCATTCTTTGTTATACCTTGTGATGAAATCTTCTACGCTTTCGTGATCTTTCCTCCATATATTCAGACAGTCGGCCGGATCTCTGGTGTGCCTGCGCTGTTAAGATAAGTGCGCAAGGAACTTGTCTCGAAAATCAACCCACGACTTGATTCTTCCTGCTGGCAGGCTGTCAAACCAGACGCGCACTGCGCCGACAAAGGTTTGTGCGAAAAGATGACACCAAGTTGGTAGGTTCCAGCTACCTGTGACCCCTGCGCCGTTGAAGACTTGGAGGTGGTCATCAGGATCTGTTAAGCCGTTGTATTTGCCTACATTGTGTGGCAGTTTCGTCTTATCGATATCAGCTGTCGCTATCTCCCTGATCAATTTTGAGTTTTCGGCCATGTCATCTGGGCGATAGCTTAACGAGTAATCATGTTCTACTTTTGGATTGTACCCTGCGCGCTTGCGGGGTTTGTACGCCTCGTGTTCAGGTGGTAACCCACTGAATATTGTGTTTTCTTTGTACGTCTCATCGTCTTCTTCCTTATAACTGTCCCATTCGTCGTTTATATTGCGCGGACCTAAACGACTTTGCATTGGTTTTCGTTGTGGATGAGAATACTGCACATAATTTCTTTCTGTTTCGCCATAGGTATCGCGCGTGTCTTACGCGCTCGGCCTTCTGATGTTTGGTACAGGTGCCTTTTCGGGGCGTAATTTCCATGCATTAGCCTGATGAGGCATGTGAGTGCTCAAAGACCTTTGCGGTGAGGTAACAAATGCAGACTGGTTGGCTTGTGCTTGGAGCAAAGCCTGTTGTGCGCTGAGTTGTGTATAAACAAGGTTTATAGACGCCATTTGTTCGGCGTACCAGGAAGCCAGAGTTTTTCCTTCGGGTAGCCCTAAAAGTGCAGAGAAGTTCAGTTGTGTTTGTTCCGATGGAGCTGAAGGGCCTGCTCCATGGTTTGGTGCTTGAACTGCTGGGGGTGCTTGGAGGACTACCCCAGTTGGAGATTGGAAAGTGGCTCCATTTGTGGTTTGGTTGATTATCCTGGGTGAGTGTTGGAAAGTGGCTCCGTTTGTGGTTTGACTAACCACCCTGGATGCACTTCCAAAGATCTCAGGAAAATCGTTGTTTGCTCGCCCTTCTTGGATGGTCTCGTTCCCCTGGACTCTTTGGACACGTGTGGTGTCCGTGATGAGTTCAAAGGAAGAGACTTCTCCATCCATCTGAGGAGAAGGGGTTGGTTCTGTCATTCTAGTGAGTTTTTGAACAAAAAAGAAGATGAGAGTGGTTTGCAAAAGATGCGGATGGCGCCAATGATGAAACACTGGTTAAATCCGATGATTAACTAGCTGGGTCGTCTCTTCTGTGGGTTCAATCTTCCTTCTTACTCGCCAAAAGACTGAATCCTGCAAAACAGTAACACCGTTAGCTCATTAAGAGGGGAATATGGGGGGTTTCCCTCTTAACCGGGCTCCGGCGTGAGAATAAGTTCTGTTCTGAGGAGGTAAAACAGTGTGTGTTAAGAGTGAGAGTGAGAGGAATCGAATGGAATCAACCTGGATGATGAAGGGTCCTATTTATAGCCGGAGGGTGAAAGAGGGAGGAGCAACCTTGCCAGCTGTTATGGGTGCCAGCTGTCAGACCAAGGGGAATATCCTCTTGGTCTCCTCTGCTGTGGTCAGGATGGTGGTACACGTGGCGCGCCCATATTTATCCACGCTGGAAACATCGTACTGCTGCTGTCGGTCTGCTCCTTGATTCGCTGCAGGTCTACATGGCGCTTGGTGAATGGTGACACGTATTGTCCTTTATGTCGGAAGGAGCATCTTTGGTGCCACCTTGACGTCTTCCAGAAGCTTCTAGAAGCTTCTGGACCCGCTTGCTGATGTAGGCGCCATGTAGGATGAAAATGTGGTGTGGTCCTTGCCATGTGGGCATGGAATTGGGACCATACCTCTTCAACTTGGTACCAATACTCGCTATAGTTTATGATAATTAAATAAACTCTATACTACCATCGAAGTTCTTCTCACGGTATCAATTCAATTCATCATGGTAAATAAAAGACGGTATAAGTTTAGTTCGTCAAGGTACCGGTATGGTATTCATACTCGCTATAGTTTATAATATAAAAAGATATTGTATACCGCTATCCAAGTTTCGTATGGTATCTGTTCGGTTGATCACGATAAAGATCAATCATATTGATCCGTTTGATTTTGAACAAAACTTTTAGCGGAATGAAGACTAAAATAAACATGTCGCATATGTTCAGAACTTTATAAAGTATTACACTATATTATTAGAATAATGAAAAAAGTAATGTCAATCTATATATAAAAAACTAAATGTGAGTTAGGTTTGATAACATTTACGTTTGTGTTTCGATTACTTAAGCTTTACCACTCACAACTCAGTTTTGAGAAAAAAAATGTACACGTCGAAAAAATATACTTAAAATTATATAAAATATCGTATCTTAATAGTTATAAAGAGGAAAAAACATGCAAAATCAATTAAATTAAAAATATATTAATAAAATAATTAAGTATTAAAAACAAACAATATTAAAATAATTTTCACACTATTAATGGTGACTTTCTATTAATATATTAATAAAATAATTAAATATTAAAAATAAACAATATTAAAATTAAAATAAAATAATTTTAAAACACTATTCATGGTTAATTTCTATTAATATATATAATATAATAATATACAAATTATTTAAAATCAAGAGAATATTATTATTTTCATGTTAGTAGAAAATTTGGTTTTGTGATAGGTTAAAAAGCATTCCTAATGGTTAATAGGGATGAGCAAATCGTTCTCGGTACCGGTACTTAATTTACCGAACCGGATACTTTTTCGGTACCGACTTTTAGCATTTTCGGTACCGAACCGTACCAAACCGGGTATATTCGGTACCGGTACCCACTTTTGAGGATTTTCTGTACCGGTTCTTTTGGTACCGGTTCGGTACCGGACGGTACCGAGCTCATCCCTAATGGTTAATGTCCCTTAACGTGTTTTTTCTGTCACATCGCTGTCATAACACCCTTTTAAAATATGTATAATGAATTAATGATTAATGTCTATTAATTCCTTTTCGATTAGTGTTTTCTATTTTTTTTTCTCCTTATTCCATTAATGCCTTTTCAATAGTTATTTTTCATTTTTTTCTCCTTATTATTTCGCGTTATACTAGAAACATGCCTCCCTCTTCAATCTCCAAAGGGGTGGTGCTAAGGACGTTATCAAGCCTCTTTACACCCCTATAATTCGCATTACACATGATATAATGATTTATAAAGGTTAAATTGCAAGGATTGTGGTTTTGGACCAAAATTAATGCAAATGATAATTTGATTGAGCAAATTGGTTATAACCGATTTTGAATGATGAATTAATTTTCAAAAGTATTTTAGAACGTTAAATATAAACTTGTGGGTTATCCCCGTGGGTTGCGATTTGCGGCGGCTCAACCGATACGTATTGAAAGTCAAAACCAAATACCATAAAAATATATATCTGAAAATATAAAGTCATGATAGGTTCAAAAGAATTTTGATATTAATTGGTGTATATCTAATGGAAATCATAAAAGTTGATATCAATACGATACTGATACTCAGTATAGTTTGCGACACAAATCATACATGAATTTGAATATAACGTTGTTTACATAAAATTTATATCAAAATGTTGAAAAAAGTAAATCACAACTACGTAATTTTTTTAAAGTTAACAAACACAAATTATTAGAAAAAAAAATAAATTAAATAACAAATAAATGAGTTATAGGTGTATATAATTTATAGTATAAAGGGTGGAAAAAATTATGACGCAAAAACGTACATTAATTTGAATACAACTCCATTTAGAAAAAAAAAATATTCTTAGAAAATAAAAGTAAGCACAGCTGTGTATTTAATTTTTTTAACATTACAGAATGTAAGTTTTTAAGTTATGAGAGAAAGACAAATTAAATGATACATAAATGGGTTAAATGGTATATAACTTATATGCTATATAAGAGCTGAAAATGAAACTTGATATTGTGGTTGCCAAATATTAATTCGAACTAAAGCAACCAAGTTGCAATGACAAAGGCCTAACCATTGAGTTGGCGTCTAGTCTCTTTCGTAAAGAAAATATTGAACATAAAAGCTTTGAGGAAAAAAATTAAAATTACATTCACTGTTCATACCAACCAACTCTATGTCATGTGTGTGAATTCAAGCTCATTTTGTTGGATAAGGTCGGCTTGAATTTAAACAATTCAAGATCAAATCCTATCTCATGTGTCTAAACAAAACCAAATGAATGTGAATAGTTGATTTTGGCCAACTAGAATTGAGTTGGCGATTACTTGGTAGATCTAAAACCATCAATTTGTAAATATTGTCACACTTATTACTTTGTAATGATTTGGCAACGATTGACTGCGTAGGGCGTTAAATTCGCTAATGCATATGTATAAAGTTTTTCTCAAACAACATTTGCACTAAAATATTCAGTTTTATTGTTGTGTTTGATTTAATTAATAGCCCGGTTATCTCAATTTGTATGCAAGTCCTGCAATTGGGTATTGTAGATTAACAATTTGAATGAGCTTATCTACTTAGTTTAATGTGTATAATACTATTTCTAGATTTAGGGCTAGAGGCTTTTTAATTTAGGTAACAGTCTAGGGCCCCAAAAAATAGGGCTTTCCAATAATTCAAAAATCTTTATATGCATATATGTATTATTGTATTAGGCCCAAATAAATAACTAGTTTTTTAAAGAAAAGAGCCTAATTCCAACTCCAAGCAATATGTAATTCATATTTAATTTAGGCCCTCATCGTTATTCTCACTAACTGTAACGTAGCACATGCCCAGTTGCTCAATGGGGTCGCCGATTGGAGAAAAAATAGACGTGAAATTAGGGGAAATTTATGGTGTCGCAAGGATAATCCAGATTGGTTAACGGCTATTTTTTATAGTAATCTTTATATATTGCGATCACTTAATCACTGTTTTCCCTAATTCCTAATTGATACTTTGAATCTTTGAATTATGATATTGTGCTTGTGACTAAGACTTAGAAGGAAGATAGTAGATACGATCTTTTCGTTTTACACATTCAAAGGGCCTCACCCTTGTAGTTTGCTTAGTGACTTCAAAGACATTGGAATAGCTCTGTCTAGATTAATGTATGAAATTGTATGCAAATGTATTAGTAGCTTGCAAGCTAGGGATGGCAATCAAACACGAACCCGATTGGTAAACCCGAAACCCGACACATTTGGGACGGGTTTGGGGTCGGTTAATCGGGTTTGGGACGGGTTTGGGAATAGTTTTAATTTTTTTCGTGGGTTTGGGACGGGTTTGGGATTTAGTGATATACTCAATTACCCGATAAAGTGTGCCCGTTTACCCGATTGTATACCCGATATAATTTCTTTTATATTATTAATATGTATATATATGATACATCTATTTTTTACATATATAGGTATTCTATTCCGTATATATTGTAGTTATTTGATATATATTTTTATAAGAACAATACAAAATGTAACCGGTTAGTAATTACCTGATAGATACCCAATGAGTTTTGAGATGAGTATACCCAACGAGTAATCTTTTTAAATTAACGGGTTTACCCGAAACCCGTGGGTATACCCGATACCCGATGGGTATTTACCCGCTAGAAACCCGACGGGTTTTGGGACGGGTTTGGGACAAGCTTATCTAATCGGGTTTGAGTTTAGGATTACCTAAACTCGTCCCAAACCCGACCCATTGACATCCCTATTGCAAGCTAAGTAAACTGCGAATTTTGGATTCTAACCGAGTTAAGAATTAACAAGCTTCCTCAAGGTTAAAATTGGAAACTTATGATGTCTTAACTGACTTAAGAACCTATTTTCGTAAGTGATATCAAACATGATATCATGAACTGAAATTGTGATCTCGCTAACATTAAAACTTTGTTTCCCATTGAATGATTGGGAAGATTTATACATCACGTGGATTGTGTGTTGTGTTGCAGCGGTGAATCCAGAAACTTTTTCCACCGGGTTTCTTTTGATAAATTCTAAAAAAAAAATCTAAATCATACAAGTTTTCCACTATTTTTTCACTTTTTTCAAACCAAGGGGGTTCCCGGGAACCCCCTAGATCCGCCCCTATTGTGTTGTGCAATATCTAGTTTCTTAATCGTAGTCTGAATTTGATTAATGAGCCAAACTACATAGTGTATAATAACTTTTTGGTATAGACTAAAAATCGCTTTAAAAGTATTAGCTTAGGTTTGAATGTACAAATAGTTTGGATTAATAATTGAGTCCCACATACACGATTGGAATATGTAGAATAACCACGCGTGTTTCCCTCCTTCCCATCGTGTATGTGGGACAGGCGATAACCAAGGCAGAGGCGGGCAAAGTTGCTAAACACGAAAAAGCTTGTATCGAGAATCAGCACGTGTTCGTCCCGTTCGCTTTCGATACATTTGGCGCTCTCGCCCCTGACGCGGTGCGATTCCTAAAGCGAGTTCAACAGGTGGTAAGCAGTAACACCACACATGTTAAGGGGCAGAATTTTGTGTTTAGCAGGGTAGGGTTTGCCATTCAGAAGGGGGTAGCGGCGCAGCTTGTTGCTCGTCTACCTGCCATTAGTTTGTAATTTCTGTTTATAGGGTATGTATATTTATATATTATGTTTCAAGTTCCAGAATAACCAGCATCTACATATATAGCTTAATGAATACATAGGCCGAATTCATGGGATTATGGCAAAGTTTGTTAGAAATTTCGAATCAGATATAGTTGATATGCTATCAAGGGTTGTGCAAGAAACTTGCCAAAAAAAAAAAAAAATTCCTTTCAAATCCTCTCTTTTCTTTCCGTTAATGAAACTCGATTCCTTTCAAATGATTTCTTTTCTTTCCTTTAACGAAGCTCGAGAACAAAGTGTCTAGGATGTATACTAAGGCCGGAGGGTGTGGGGGCTCCATCGTGCCACCTCATCACCAATAGCACCTAGGGGCGCCGTACACCCACACCCACCATGTTAACAAGGGGCGCTATAGGAGGGGGCTCCATCATGTTAACGCCAAGAATTAGATGTTCACGTGGGGCCCACTTGATTTAATCCAATAAAATCTTTTTTTTAGTTTTATTTAATAGGGGGCTGCATCCCACACCCTGCAAGTTAAAGGGGACATGATAAAATCCTCTGACTGACGTGGATCCTACGTATCACTTACGTGGCCTGATAAAGCCCCTTGTGGCTCTAACCACACCCTCATGCCTAAAACATCCAAAAAGATAAAAAGGAGTTACAGATCTCACGAGTGTTCATACCACATCTGCATTCATTCACAAATATATATTTTTTAACTTTCTATGTCATCACCACGTTATATTTTATATTATTAAGTTTAATAAATTATGTTATAGGGTTTATAAAAGTTTTGGTATTATAGACTTTTTAACTTCATTAAAGTTTATAAAAACTTTTAAAAGTTTACATTTACTAAAGCTTAAAAATAAATAAAGAAGAGTACATTTATAATTCATAAATTAATAAGTTTAATAAGTATATAAATAATAATATGGTGAAAATTTTAAATACAAATGGGTGTTAATATGTGAAGGTACAAAGTGACAAAATAACGTGTGTAATTATGTTTGTAACATGCGTAATTAAGGTTAACCTAACCGATACGTAATTTTCATGTTTGATGGCATGTGCAATTTGAATTTTGTAAAATGAACATGCGTAATTTATGTCGTACCTTTGCACGTTAAGAGGCTATTATAAAATACCCTTTCCCTAATTATACGACTTATTTAGCATGTTTTCTAAGGGTAGAGATACAATAGGAAGTTTAATTGGCTACGAAGGCTAGGAAGTGATCTTGACCATCCATTTAGTTAATCAAGGGCTAAGGGTGTATGGTGTGGGACTCGGCAACAGGCGGCAAACAAGTTTGCCGATCGGCAAACACCGGCGCCGACTTTTTGGCGACGCGGCAAAGCAAAGGAATCGGGGACAGGTTACCGAGTCGGGAAAGAAGGATTTTGGAAGGTGGGCCATGTTTTAACGGTAATATTACCGTTCAAATAAAAAAAAAAAATTTCTTTAAAAAATTAAACTATAAATATCAAACCAAACTATAACCAAATACCTTCAAATATATACCCAACCAAACCAAAAAATACAACCAATTCTTCCCAAACATTTACAAAACAAAATGGCGGATGAACTCCCGTTATGGTTCCCACCCATGAGTAGCGACGATTCATCCGATAGTAGCATTCTTTTTTTACAAAATCTCATCGAAGAAGCCGAACTTCAAGACACGGGCACATCTAACCGAAGGAGATATATTGAACGTGAACGTGAGGAGGGGCATGAGACACTCTTGGCGGATTATTTTGTTGAAGACCCGAAGTACAACGAAGATATCTTTCGGCATAGGTTCCGTATGTCGAAACGTTTGTTTCTAAAAATTGTGGCCGACGTGGAAGAGAACGACCCGTGGTTTGTAGAGGCCCCCGATGCGCGAGGTAAGAAGGGCTTTACGCCGTTGCAAAAGGTGACATCGGCTATTAAACAGCTCGCAACTGGTAACACTCCAGACGAGAACGATGAGTACTTGCATATGGCCGAAAGAACATCCCGCGAGTGACTAGAATATTTTTGCGACACGGTTTGCAAAATATACGGTCCAGAGTTCTTACGTAGACCGACAAGCCACGACATGGCACTTTTATACCAAGCTCATGAGGAAAAACATCACCTTCCAGGTATGTTCGGTAGCCTTGATTGCACCCATTTCGTTTGGCGTTTTTGTCCGACAGAGTATCGAGGCCAATATATGCGAGGAGATCATCGATACCTGATTGTTATGCTCGAAGCGGTTGCTTCTCAAGACTTATGGTTTTGGCATGCTTTTGCCGGTCCACCGGGTTCTCAAAACGATATCAATGTTCTACAACAATCTTCGTTATTTTTAACGGAACGAAATGGAACCGCGCCAAAATATCCATTTTACGTTAACAACCATTTATACAAACGTGGTTATTTGCTCGTGGATGGAATCTACCCTTCGTGGTCCGTGTTTGTGAAGTCGATCCCTTACCTTCACGAAGTAGACCAAAAGAAATTCAAGAGGCAACATGAGGCGGCAAGAAAAGACGTCGAACGGGCTTTTGGTGTTTTGAAGGCGAAATGGGGTGTAATGAGTCGACCGATGCGAGGAAAATCCGTTAAAAAAATTAGAAGTGTCGTGTACACGTGTATTATTTTACACAATATGATTTTGAAAGATGAAGGAAAGGCGATAGCACCGGTGCACATTCGGGATCCTCCGGTCGAGCCCGCTCTAGACGATACGGTGTTGGAGACTAAAACACGATCTCATAGATCATCTCGCAAGTCAAGATTTACCCCACCTTTTGGTCGATTCCGACGAAGACTAGTTTAAATTGTTTCAAGTTAATGTAATTTTATTGTTTTTTAATTTAGTGTAATTTTGAAGTTTTTAATTTAATTTATGAAAGTTTATTGTTTTTTAATTTAATGTATTTATTCTACATTTATTAATATTAAATAAAATAGTGCACAAAAAAAATAATAATAAAAGTTTACCACTTCAGCAAGTGTTTAAACCATTGTCAACACTTTTCAGCAAAGTTTAAACACTTTGGCCTGATTGACATGGCGCGCTCTGATTGGTCGGTTTTTTGGTTTGTCACTCCATAGTGTTTAACCACTCCCTACACCCTAAGATTAAATGATGGAAATTAAAGGGAAGAAAAGAGGCGCGTGGGTTTGTTTAGGGGCATTCTAGTAAATCCAATGCAATAGTTTCTCTCTTCTCCAATTCCTCCATTTTTTAAACGTTAATAACTCTTTCATACGACATTATTTTTTTATAAAAATTGCACCAAAAAAATGAGCGTTTTTTATCTTTAAAACGAGTATACTATTGCTATATTTTCGAAATTATTTTTGAAAACCCAGTTGTGTAAAACGCAATGAAAAAAACCCAGTTGCGTAAAACGCAATGGAAAAAAAAACCTAAAAATGACATTTTCCTAAAACGCAATGCATCAAAAACACAAAGAAATGTCTTATTTGTAAAACGCAATAGACAAAAAAACACCAAAAAAAGTGGGGTTTTTCATTGTTTTGTAAAACGCAATGGATAAAAAGTGTGTTTTTTTCATTATTTTGTAAAACGCAATGAACAAAAAACACCCAAAAAGTGGGGTTTTCCATTCTTTTGTAAAACGCAATTGACAAAAAGTGTGTTTTTTTCATTTTTTGTAAAACGCAATGGATAAAAAGTGTGTTTTTTTCATTATTTTGTAAAACGCAATGGACAAATAACACACAAAAATGTGTTTTTTCATACTTTTGTAAAACGCAATGGATAAAAAAATGTGTTTTTTCATTATTTTGTAAAACGCAATAGACAAAAACCACCCAAAAAGTGTGTTTTTTCATTATTTTGTAAAACGCAATGAATAAAAAATTGTGTTTTTTTATTATTTTGTAAAACGCAATGGATAAAAAACTGTGTTTTATTCACTATTTTGTAAAACGCAATGGACTAAAACACTACCTAAAACGGAATGGACAAATACAAACACAAAAAAAATGAGTTATGTTATACAAATTGAGTTTTACAAACAACTCTACAAATTGCGTTTTACGAACAACTCTACAATTGCGTTTTTCGGTAATAAGTGAATATATAACTAACGAAAGAACTTCCTAATGATATAATTGTCATTATAACACTATAATAATCTTTATGCTCATCAGTAAACTATATATTAGAAAAAAGACAAAAAAAAATTAAGCATTAAAGGAGAAGTGTACTGTTAGGAACGATAGCTATATTTCAATTCATAAAAAACCACAAATCTGCTATCAATACATTCAAAATATTCATTCTTTCACCTCCTGGTGGTTTCATACAGCAGGGTATCAAAATAGACAAAAAATGAGTAAAACGCAACACGCTACAAGACGACGCTGTTACTGCAATACGCTGGTGAAATCGAATCTGATGTGAACGCCGGTAGCTTCTAGAAGCGAGTGCGAACTCCGATTCTGATGATTCGAAAACTTGTTGTTGTGGTGGTGGGCGGTGGAGCGGTGGAGGTGGATAGTGAAATGGGTTTCAGATCTGAAAATCGCAAACATGCGGGTGAGGGTGAAAGTGGCGAGATGGTGTTGGTGGTACTGGTGGCGAGGAGGAGGTGAGAGTGGTGGCAGAGGTGAGTGGTGGTGGTGGTGGTGGTGGTGTAGAGGTGGCCATGGAGATGAAGAAACTGTTTCAGATCTGATATTGATATTCTGGGTTTTTTTAGATAAGACTAATTTTTGTATTGGACTAAAATACCCTTTTCACTTGTATTTTTATTTGCCACGTGGATGGCTAAGATTACTTCATATCCTTCCTAGCTAGATTATACTTCCTATTTGATCTTTTCCCTGTTTTCTAAAGCTTTAAAGTGAAGGTATATAACTTGGTCGATTAACACAGTAATAAAAAATGTAATTGAAAATTAGCTGTAAATGCTTAACTGTAAATGAATAAAATAATAATATAATTTTTTTGAACAGCTGTATATTAACCTCACAAAAACATATAATCTAAAATAATTTTGAAATTGACACGTTTAAAATCAACATCGTCTGATAACTGAGATTTAATTCAAGTAAACTTTATTGATAATGCAAGATTCTGATTATTAAATTGTTCAGTTTGTCTATAAATTCCCTAATTTTAATAAATAAAGTACAAAAATCATTACACGTGTCTCATTTTTTATATTAAAACATACAAATTCCGTTACACATGTAACATTTTTAACAATATCTTTATCCACATGTTTTCTATTTTCTAAATTTTCTTAATAAAATAACAAATGCAGTATGTTTTCCTTTTAAGCAATTAAATTACTGAATTAAAGTTTTATTTATTGAATTAGCTGATATTTTACACAGAAAAACTTCTTTTTATTTTCATTTAATAGGATACCCTTATTATAGAGCCAATAATATGCTTAGAACTTCAAAAATCACATAATGCTCCTTTAGAGTGCATAAAAGGTAGTGTGAGTAAGAATGTGTAGTAATTAGATCCAGGATTTTTTTTTCCACTGAGGTCCCGTTTTTTCTAGTGTTAAGACTTTTCAAAACCAAACGTTAGAATTTTCAGGTCGGGTGGGGGCAGTCCGGCGGCATATTTTAATAATACGGAGTTTTTAAGTTGAATTATATTTTTTATCAACTCGAACCAAATCAAGCCAAACTCAAATTGACTTTAAATTTTGGTTAAATTGTTAATTCAGATGAAACTTAAAATTCTAAAATTCAAATAAACTGCATGGATTAACTCAAATAACTTGATATTGGATTGTTGTAATACATTTAAACAAACTTATAAATTTTGGTATTAACTTGATTCTTTCACACAAAATGATTCAGTTTATTAATTTTTTTGTATAGATTATGTAAAAGTAAATACAAAGCTTGCAAGAAGAAAACATCGGCCAATTACGGGACCTGTACACGTCCCTTTGTTTTATTAGAGGTGGAAGGCAAAAAGGGTTGTGTTTTAATTCTGATGAAGGAAACAAGGGTGAGAGTTAAAAATGAAGGCTGTTGTGTTTTAAATTTGATGAAGGCAAGAGTTTTAACACCACACCAAACTTCACCGGAATCCATAAAAAATTTAACATACCGTCTCTACTAAATTTTTAAAAACATTGGGGCATCGAGACCCCAACCCACATAGTGTGGGTCCGCCCCTGATTACGTAACCAAATTACGTATCACATTTAAAACAATATGTATAAGGGTATTATACCTATACTAGCAGGATGCCCGCGCGATACGGCGAGAGCGACACATCGCACTGCGATACTCATTTTTGGTAGTTTTCTTATTCATATAATATTTATTGTAGCATCATTATAATAGATATACATCAAAAGCGAAGTAATCGGGTAATCCATTTCATTGTGTTGTGCATGCTTCGGTCGGTTCGGTTATTATCCTAAATCGAAGCCAAAACCAAAGTTATCGGTTAGTCTATTTTATTAAGCAATCGGTTTTCGGTTAATCACTTCGGTTTATTCGGTTAGATTGACGGTTTTTGGTTTGGTTCATTTAATTTCAGTTAATAGCAAACACCAAACTTGAGCTAAACTTTTTGCTTAGAAATATATGAAATTGAGGTATATATGTGAAATGAAAGTATAAATATATGAAATGGAGATATAAAATATGAAATATATGAACCGGAGGTATAAAGATAGAGATATATGAAAATAGTAATGATCGGTTTTTCATCTGTTTTCGGTTTGGTTTAGGTTAACGATTTAGTTATTGCTCACCAATAAGCGATTTTGGTTAATAACCGATAGGTGCGCGCGGGATGCGACGGTAAACACATACATTACCACGATGTGCATTGTTCGGTTGGTTAAATTATTATTCTCAACCGAAATCGAGGTCATAGATTAATCTATTTTATTAACCAATCCGTTTTCAGTTAATCAGTTTGATTTATTCAGTTAGATTGACGGTTTTTTGTTTGATTCGTTTAATTTCGGTTAATAGCCAAAACCAAACATGGGCTTAAACTTTTGATTAAAAATACATAAAATTTAGGTATAAATACATGAAATGGATGTATAGGTAGATGAAATGGAGGTATAAATACATAAAATGGTGGTATAAATTTGAAATACATGAACTTAAGGTAGAAAAGCTAGAAATATATGAAAATATGAATGGTTCGTTTAGTTAGTTTTGGTTAAATGAGGGTACAAAAAATCGATAACTGTTTTTGGTAAATTCAGATTTCGATAAATCAGTTTTCAGTTAATTCAGTTTTTGGTTAATTTCGGTTCGATTTTAGTTAACGATTCAGTTATTACTCATCCTTGGACACTGTTAATCACGTAACACATCTTTTTTTAACTAATAAAACAATAACAATACTATACTCAAATTAATGAGAATAAAATACTCGTTTATATGGTGTGATATATATATATATATATATATATATATATATGGAGAAGATCATGTGAGAACCACCTCTTATTGTGAGAACCGCGAGAACCAATATGAACACACCAAAAATGCCTAAAAATAGCTAAAAATCACACAAAAATTTTTTTTTTGAAATTTTTAATATTTTTTATACAAAAATCTCTACTTTTCGAAGCCAAAAAAATTTTTTTTTTTTTTTTGCTTCTAAAAGTAGCGATTTTAACATAAAAAAATATTAAAAAAATTCAAAAAAAAAAAAATTTAGATTTTTTTTTTTATTTTTTTAGATTTTTTTAGGTTTTTTGGGGGTTTAGTTTTTTAGCATTTTAGCTTGGGGGGGGGGGGTTTAGGTTTTTGGGGGGGTGGGGGAGGGGGTTTAGGTTTTTTTTTTTTGGGGGGGGGGGGGGGGTTTAGGTTTTTTTTTTTGGGGGTGGGGGGTGGGGGGGTTTAGGTTTTTTTTGGGGGGGGGGGGGTGGGGGTTGGTTTTTTTAGCTATTTTAAGTTATGTTCACATTGGTTCTCAAGGTTCTCACAATAAGGGTGGTTCTCGCATGAGCCCCTCCCTATATATATATATAGGGAGAAGATCATGCGAGAACCACCTCTTATTGCGAGAACCGCGAGAACCAATGTAAACACAATCAAAAATGCCTAAAAATAGCTAAAAATCACACAATTTTTTTTTAATATTTTTTATATAAAAATCGCTACTTTTCGAAGCCAAAAATATTTTTTTTTTTTTTTAAATATTTTTTTTTGCCACTAAAAGTAGCGATTTGACCATAAAAAATATTAAAAAAAAAATTTTAGATTTTTTTAGATATTTTTTTAATTTTTTTGGGGGCTTAGTTTTTAGTATTTTAGCTTTGGGGGGGGGGGGGGGGGGTTAGGTTTTTTTTAGGTTTTTTGAGGGTTTTAGTTTTTAGCATTTAGCTTGGGGGGGTTAGGTTTTTTTTTTTTTTTTTTTGGGGGGGGGGGGGGGGGGGGGGGGGGGGGGGGGGGTTTAGGTTTTTTTTTTTGGGAGGGGGGGTGGGGTTAGGTTTTTTTAGCTATTTTAGGTTGTGTTCACATTGGTTCTCGTGGTTCTCGCATGAACTCCTCCTATTTAATAGGAGGAGTTCATGCGAGAACCACCCTTATTTCGAGAACCACGAGAACCAATGTGAACACAACCTAAAATAGCTAAAAAAAAACCTAACCCCACCCCCCCCCCCCCCCCCCCCAAGCTAAATGCTAAAACCTAAAAAAAAACCTAACCCCCCCCCCCCTCCCAAAAAAAATTTAAAAAAAAACCTAAACCCCGCTCCCCCACCCCCCAAAAACCTAAACCCCCCCCCCTCGAGCTAAAATGCTAAAAACTAAACCCCAAAAAAACCTAAAAAAAATCTAAAAAAAATAAAAAAAAAAATCTAAATTTTTTTTAAATATTTTTTATGCTCAAATCGCTACTTTTAGTGGGGAAAAAAAATTTTAAATTATTTTATTATTATTTTTTTTTGCTTCGAAAAGTAGCGATTTTTATATAAAAAAATATTAAAAAAATTGTGTGATTTTTAGCTATTTTTTTGGCATTTTTGGTTGTGTTCGCATTGGTTCTCGCGGTTCTCGCAATAAGAGGTGATTCTCGCATGATCTTCTCCCTATATATATATATATACACACACACACATACATATTACCCTACCAAAAAGTTATGACCGTTTAAAAATCAAGGGGGGTTAGTTTTTCTATATAAAGGGATAAAGTGTAACTAATAGCTATTTATCTATAATTTTTGTTAATGATGAGTGATTAAAGTGTAATCTAGATGAGATGATTGAATTGACGATATTTAATCACTTGACATTCTGAAGTTATAAACATTATAAGATATGACTAAGTACGTGGGTTTTAATTAATTGTATACTAAGGCATAATCTACTTGTATCTTTTAAATCCACACGTTAATACTGACCAAGAAAACTATCGAAACGTCGAAAAAAATGAGTATGTCATCACGGTACTTTTTGATTTTTTTTTAAAACATTATAGTTTATAAGATATGGTAAGAATCACGTAAAATAATTATAAGTTTGTTACGGAGAGGAAAAATGTAACCAATTACTCATAATTATGTTAAACCTCATGGATTTATATGTATTAAGATGATGAGCTAAAATAAGACTAATTTACCCTCATTTTATTTTAGAGATGTATTTATAAATTAATAGAGAAATGTTTTTTTTTTTGGTATCTTAAAATGTATCTCACTTGTGTATTATAATATAGTATAAATATACACACATGTTTTTGCACTTTTAGGATCTAAATTATTGGTTCTAATATATGCAGTTTTTACGGTTCTCCCATCTTAATTATTGGTTCTAAAATGATCCATACCCAAACTTACAATATATTATTTCATGATTAATTTTATTTTTTAAATTACATTATATTATAACACAACATGATAATTTAAAAGTCTTTGACCGAACCTTTACAAAACTATACAAAGTAGCATCCAACCAACTACTTATAGACAAACACAAACTATACACTTACCTCTCCTCCTTCTCCATCTTTTTTGCAACAACAATGGCTAACAAACCACATAAAACCTTCATGCCATTGTTTATGCCGATTCTCCGTAAACGACACCGCCCCACCCGCCAAACTCCCGGGCCCCTCTTCCGCCGATCCTTCCTCGCCAAAACTCAGCTGCATCGGCCAAATGAAAAAGAAATCCACAGTCACCAACAACCGCTTCCTCCCTTGCAACTTATCGGCTTCGGGTAGCAGCCGAAGCACGAAATCCTCCGTCCACTCCAACCACTATAAGCTGTTCTCCGGTAAAAACATAAGTTCTCCCGCCATTGAAACTGCTTCAATCAAAACATCAAAAAGTAAATATGGTACGAACAGAAGCAAGAGTTGTAATGGAAGAAGAACACCGGTTTAGATCGAATAAATGTTATAAGACTAGCAAGGATGATCATGATATTGTTCGAGTTGTGGTGGCTAAAGAGCTGGATCCTCCTTTACCTGTGGTGAAATGTGGCTCGAGAGATCAAGAAGTGAACGTGAATCTATGGAAGAGACGCGGATTTGAATTGAAAACGCTACAGATTCAGCCGATTCGGTTGAGTGTGAGTCCAAATAGTAACAATAACAATGGCGGATTTTCGGTTTCATCATCGGCAACAACCTAAGGTTGTTTTAGAAAAAATTATAAGCGCGTCTATAAGGTTATTTTTGGTTTCAGAAACTCCGCTAGTCAAATGAGCAGACGTGTTTTTTGAGTTTTACCATGTCAGCATATTCGAAAAAGAT
>CM060374.1:120070817-120110817 GCA_030545235.1 Helianthus tuberosus
TCATTTTATAAATTGCGTAGTTTACCTCGGAAAAGGGTTCTTGCGTCCGAGCTTGCGAAGATGACATGTTCGAGGACGTGTTCGAGAACATGTTGGAAGAAGGTTTAGGCCCCATCTCGCGGTACCATCCTCGCCGCTCTCCCAACGCTTCTTGATACGGGGCAATTGGAGAACCATCGCCGCTCCATTCATCTGTGGCCTGTTCTATGTTCCGCTGTATTTTACGAAGATGATTAAATATATATGTGTATATATATATATATTTGTTATAGAAAATAATACTTAAAAGAAATACTTACGTAATTTTGTTCAGCAACCGGATCAACCCAATTCCCTTGATTGTCCGTGTGGGTTTTAGCATACGTAGGTACCCAATCCAAATCCTGTTTAACATTAAACTTAGATTAGACATTAAATAAACAAAAGCTTACACACACGCACACATACATAAAACATTACATTTTTATAGGCGGTGCTACCGTACGACGATGTCCCCCCCACGGTATGGGAATTGTTGTTTGTCGTGTACTTTTTTGTTGGCCTTGCTTTTTTTAATATATTTTTCTTGCCAGAAACCTTCGATGGTTCTCAACCAGTTTTCATAGGGCATATCCGCGGGATGGTATGCCCTTGCACTCTCAAGATCATCGTAACCTCCCTGGCTATCAAATAATTGTCTAGCTTCATACTTGCGGTCAGTGTACCGCTTCATAAGCACACTCCTAATACCACCCTTCAAGTTTTTCGCCTCATAATCACGTTCCACTTCATCAAAATTGAAATTTTCCTACAAATTAAATAAAAAAGTTAAAATATCATATATAAATTAGATTTGCATGTGCTTAAATATTTGATAAAATTTTTTGCATATAACTTATTTACCCGTAAGTGGTTCATGACGGCATCCTTGTAATGTTGTTCAACATTATCCCATCCAATTTTATCAAACGGGATGGTCCGCCACATATACATGCCGGCCTCCCTTGAAAACATGTCTCTTGATTTACCAACAGGGGTAAACGTGACCTGTCTGTCAAACGTAAGCGATACAGCCCCCCCCCCCCCCCCCCCCCCCGCTTTTACTAGACGCCGTAGTTTCTCGTTTTTAGCTTTCCCCCTAACCTTCTTTGGGGGAACCGCTGCAATTAAAACAAAAATAATTAGTAACAACATTTATAATATATAAAATATAAGGACTACAAAATAATTTAGTAAAATACTTACCGTCTGTCTCGTGTGTGCCACGAAATCCACCAGGAGGAAGCGGTGGATCACCAGCGCCGTCATCCCCATGTCCCCAGGGGGCCACATCCGCCATCAAATAAGCGAATATCACCAATACCGAAAACATAATCCCTATAAAGTTACAAATGTTACAGCATGTGTATCTAATAGAAATTAAGGGAAAGTACAACAAGTGTAACTCAAATTCAAATAAATATTTCAAACAAGTGTTTATCAATTACAAATCAATATAAATTACAATAACTTTTCTTTTAGTCAGACTCCACATAATCGGGATCATCCTCATCACAATCAGCCTCGACCTCATCACATTCAGTCTCGACCTCAAACACTTCATCGACGGTAGCCGTTGGGGGATCAACTTCAATTGAAGGCTCACCCGCAGTAACATGAGAAGATCCAATTTGAAAGTATTGGGTCAAGTCAATGACAAGTGGACAGTCAGATGAAGAGTTGTTGTCGACAACGTCATTATCTTCTAAGCCTTTGTCAACATTTTGAACCTTATTGACGCGGTCATCATCACTTAATGTCCGATCCCAAATTTTTCGATGATTAACATTTTCGACTACCCACCTATGTTTATTTTTTTGGTTTCGAGACGTTTCTTGGATGAAGAACACTTGTTTGGCTTGCGAAGCAAATATGAGTTGATCGTCTTTGTCCCATTCACGTTCAGTGCTTATACTGGTGATATTATTGTCATGGTTTACACCCCTTAGAGTATCAAACCACTTGCACCGAAATAGGACAGTGGAATAATTATTTGTATAACGCAACTCAATAATTTCTTCTAATTAGCCATAAAATTTCACACCGTTCTCTCCAACCACTTCCACCCCAGATGTTTTGCGTTGCGCATTTTGCATCACGTTCAAGTGTCTTAAACCTAACACCGTTGACTATGCAAGCAGTGTAAGTGTAAGCAGTCATTTTCGCACAAATTGAAAGAGCATACAACTCTGGGTGGAATTCTGGAGAATTTTGTGTTTTCATCGAATGGACCTAACAAATATAGAGTAATAATGTTTGTTATATATGTATTACCTAGCAAGTATAGAGTAATGAGTGTTATATATGTATTATACCTTATGGAGAAACCATCCTAGAAATTTGGTTTTAAGATCATCTTAGGGATGTGTATGTTTGAATTCACTACATTGATGACAAATATAAGAAAGGAATGAAAAATACCAATTAACAGATTATGAAATGTTAAAGATAGAAGCACTCACTTCATGTACTCCCTAACTTATGCGCAGTTTTCGAGGACAAACCATTCCATCTTGCTTTTTTCGATGAATGATAGATATTTCTCCTTTCTTGCGCCAACAGGACGACATTTGGACTCAAACACCCATAACTTTCTTTTTTCAACAACGACATCATTGTTTCTATCTGGGCGATTGAACTTAGTCTGAACATCTTTAAGGTACATTGAACAAAATGTTAGAGCTTCTTCAAACACATAACCTTCAGCTATACAACCTTCAGGCCTTGCCGGGTTTTTGACATAGTTCTTTAGTTTTTTCATGTACCTTTCAAATGGATACATCCATCTAAAAGCTACTGGACCTCCCGCAATCGCTTCATCGGGTAAATGCACAAGTAAATGAACCATAATGTCAAAAAACGCAGGTGGATAGATCATCTCTAACTTGCATAAGATGGTAACAATGTCATCCTTTGCTTTCTTCATATCATCCACCGATAGTGTTCTAGAGCAAAGTTGCTTAAAGAACATACAAAGGTCTACTATTGGTGTAGATGTATCTTTAGTCAAAAGCCCTCTAACCCCAATCGGTATCAAACGTTGCATGAGGATATGACAGTCATGAGATTTCAACCCGGTAATGTTAGCATTGTTATCTGTCACCCTCTTACTGATATTAGATCCAAACCTATCTGGTAATTTAACATTTTTTATAAATTGACAAAAAAGTTTTCGATCATCGGACTTGAATGAGTACTTTGGGTGGGGACTTAAGAACTTGCCACCCGATTGTTTCAGCCATTGTGTCGGCCGAATGTTTAGTTTTTCCAAGTCGGACCGCGCATTTGGCGTGTCTTTGCTCTTATCGTTCATTAGAAGAGTACCGAGCAAGCTGTCGCACACATTTTTCTCTATATGCATTACATCTAAGTTATGTTTCAGCTGCAAAGAAGACCAATACTCAAGGTCAAAAAAATATGCTTCTTTTGGACCAGTTCAACTCGAAATCTGACCGGGTTATCCTCCCACGTCCAAAATTTGGATGCTTGCCTGGTAGACGATTAATTAAACGACCGAGTTAAGCTTCTATGTCAGCTGGGCTAAACTGTCTCGGAGGGTCTCGTGTCTCGGGTCTCCCGTTAAAGTCGAGACTTGTTCTCCAAGGATGGTTGGCATCTAAGAACCGGCGATGACCAACATAAGCACATTTACCAGTTACACGTATTGAAGGAGTGTCTTAGTTACAAGTTGGGCATGCCATGTAGCCTTGTCCGCTCCAACCTGATAGACTACTACGGGCTGGAAAGTCATTTATGGTCCATAACAACGCCGCCTTCATTGTGAAGTATGTGTTTGTTGCTGCGTCTTTAGTACGTACACCTGTCTGCCACAATTGCTTAAGCTCATCTACTAACGGTCTAAGGAAAACGTCCATGTCTTTCCCCGGTGATTTAGGGCCAGGAATCAACAAGGTCAACATGAATGTGGACTCTCGCATGCATAGCCAGGGAGGCAGATTATATGTGGTGAGTATAACCGGCCACGTGCTATGAGTCGAGGATCCACTACCGTTGTTAAATGGATTAAAACCGTCAGCTGCAAGCCCTAAGCGAACATTTCGTGGCTCCATCGCGAAGTTTGGGTACTTTTTATCAAAGTCTTGCCATGCAGATCCATCAACTGGATGACGCATAGTCCCATCTTCCGATCGTCCGGTACTATGCCATATCATATCTTTCGCTGTGTGCCTTGAACAATACAAACGTCGTAGTCTAGGCGTCAAAGGAAAGTATCGTAACACCTTACGAGCCACCTTCGTGCCTTTTGTGTCTTTATCGACCCATCGACTCTCATTACAAACGGGACAATTTTGCAAGGACTCGTTTTCTTTCCAAAAGAGAGCACAATCATTTGTGCACACATCTATCATCTCATATGCCAAACCAATCTTCTTGAATGTCTTCTTAGCTACATAATACGAAGGGGGAATCTTGTTGCCTTCTGGCATTGACTCTCGCAACAACGAGAGGAGTCGATCTACTGCTTCATTTTGCAAATGGTACGTATCCTTTATATTCTAAAAAGTCTATAGAAGAAAACTTGGTACAACCAGGATATAATTCTGTTTCAACTTCCTTTACCAGGTCTTCAAAATCATCAACAACACCGCTACTATCTCCATTCGAGTTCTCTTGGTTAAGGTATGTATCTTCTTCCATACGCTCCCCCCTAATGTCTTCAATAACGTTTACCATACCGTCTTGTGGCGCAACATCGTTTACTTCTGCAATTGGAGTCGTGTCCCCGTGATAGGTCCACTTCGTGTATTCCTTCCAAAAACTGTTAATACGCAAATGGTATTTCATTTCTGCCATAGTTTTTAAGCCGGAATTTTTACATTTGGTACACGGACATCTAACTTCATCGTGGTTTTTTATCACTCTTTCACACATGTCGATAAATGACTTGAGTCCTTGCTTGTAGTGAGGTGAATGACGTGGGGAATCAATCCAACTTTTATCGATAGGCATTATGCAACTGAAAGAAAATCTAATTTAGGATTAACAAGACAAGGGTAGGCTGCTAAACCCACTTTTTGAACACTTTATCTCATATGTGAATGTGTATTACATGATTGTTTGTTTAAAAAAAATTCGGCAGCATTTCCTCTTAGCTCCCAAGTATATATGTAATGATATATATACCCGAGGAGCAAAGAGAAAATGATAACCGAATCCTTCTTAAACAAACAATCATGTAATACACATTCACATCCTAAATGAGATAAAGTATTCAAAAAGCAGTCCCAAGATAAACGGGGACAACCCGAAATTAATTTCTAAATCAATTTCGGGCGGGTATTTCTAAGCTCGTTATGTTTAAAATGATTCATTCAAACAAGGGCACAGTTTTTTAAGCTTGTTATGTTCTTAATGATTGTTTTAAATTTTGGGCGGAACGTTATGTTTTAAATCATGATTTCAATTTCGATTGGGTGTTTTCTTAGCTCGTTATGTTTGAAATGATGAATTCAATATCAGGCACAGTTTTTTAAATATGTATTGTTCTTCATTTTGTTAGCTCCTTTTGTTTTAAATTGTGATTTTAATTTTGGAGGGTATTTTCTATGTTCGTTATGTTTTAAATGATAATTTAAATTCAAGGAGGGTATTTCCTAACTAATATATATCTTTCAAAGTTAAATATAAATGTTTTCAAACCTAAACACAAACATACTAATTATCAAACTTAAACTTTTTTTTTTCAAACCTACACATAAACATACATACTTACATACACACGTTTTGACCAAAAACACAAAATTTATACTTAGTTACATACACATTTGCATATTTTATACAAACATACATAATAACATACACATTTTCACCAATTACAAAGATTTACATGCACAATTGTTCATCATTTATATACACCTACATACTAACATACACGTACATACATACATTCATAGACTTACATACACACATACATGCTTACATACACCAAAATACACAAATCAATAGATTTTCATATACACATTTTCATCAAATACACCTACATTATATATTTGACATACTAACATACACCTACATACATACATTAATTCATAGACTTACATACACACATACATGCTTACATACACCTAGATACAAAAATACATAGATTTCCATATACACATTTTCACCAAATACACCTACATTATACATTAGACATACTAACATACACCTACCTACATACATTCATAGACTTACACCTACATTCACAAATACATAGATTTCCATATACACATTTTCAACAAATACACCTACATTATACATTTGACATCCAAACATACATCCTTACACACACATTTACATACCTAAACAAAAAATTATACAATTTCTAAACTTTGAAAAAAAAATATAAAACTAACCGTATTTTGAAGATTCAAAGAGATGTAGACCGCGTAGACGAGGAGGTGACCGGAGAAACGATGGCGGTGATCGGAGAAGTGATGGTGATGAACCAATTTCTCTACCATAAACACAAAAACACACAAAAATATACACAAATTAAAGCCTATAACATGTATATAACAACATAAAGAAGAAATTTAACAAAAACAAAGTTTAACTAACCGATTTTGGAGAATTTCGCGAGAGTCCGGCGGTAGGTTTTCATTTTTTTGGGGGAAAAATGAAAAGAGGGAAAAAAGGCGCTGTATAGGGGACTGGAACAATTAATTATTAGCGGCGACGCCTTGTCGCCGGTATTGACATTTGTCGCCGGTATTAAGTTGACCAGAGATAAGGATTATGTGGCTAGGGTTTAAAGTTCTGACACATACTTTTAGCGGAGACACATGTCACCGCTAATACCCTTTCTTTTGTCGCCGCTAATGTCCTTTAAATCCCCCACCGTTAGATCAGCATCTTGATCAACGGTTGGGGTTTGGTTTTATGCTCCATCACGCGGATCGAGCAATACCGGCGACACCTGGCCTGTCGCCGCTAATGGTGTCACCGCTAAAAGTGTCTGTTTCTTGTAGTGATACCTCTTAAAGGAGAGGTCTTAGATTCAGTCCTAAGTAAGGATGAATATTTTAGAATTATTGGTGTAATAGTATAGGAGTAAGTGTTGACATTAAAAAAAAACTAGAATTACCACTTGCCACAATGCGGCGGGATTTCGTTAGTTATATATCATATCAAATGAAAGGTAAATGTTACTTATATGACCGCGAGCATGTGTAAAAGTTGTAAAAGTCCCGCATATGCTCCGAGTACTCCCAAAATCTGATTCTATTAGATGCTTATATCTATGTTCTGTGCTAAAGGTAAATTTAACTAAGAGTAGCTTGATCGGGATTGGCGTGTGAGATGAAGAAATAATTAACATGGCGAGGAATCTAAAATGTAAAGTGGGTAGTGTTCCGTTCACTTTTCTTGGACTACCGATTGGGGCAAATATGAAAAAGGCAAAACATTGGAAACCGATTGTGGATAATTTTAATGCAAAACTCTCGAGTTGGAAAACAAAATAGATAATCGTTTGTGGGTCGGGTTGTGTCACAACCCGATTTCCGGTGGGCCCGGATGGGTCGTGACGATTGGATAACAGTATCACAATTTAATAATATGCAGCTAGAGTAAAAATATTCATAACATTCAAAGTGTCTGAATAAATAAAATACAAGTTGTTCAAGTGTTCAGATAAAAGCCCACAGGCGGGATCGAGATAAAACGAAGCTTAGACATCATAGGCCTTAAGCTAGGAGTTGCAAATTACATATCCTTTATCATAGCCGACCCGGATTCCCAGCCTAATATCAAGGTTCGGTTCATGCAGTTCAATATTTGGAAAATATAAGTTAGTATATGCTTCTGTATGTGAGTATGTCCAATATTTGTTCTGATATGTCTGACATGTGTTGTACGTGTCTGATTATTCTTCTGATTATGTGTCGGTTTATGTTTCCGATTATGTTTAGTATTTGTTCTGATATGTTTGATATGTTTTGTACGCATCTGATTATGCTTCCGATTATGTTCTCTGATATATTTTGCACACATCTGATTATGCTTTCGATCATATATCGGGTTATGCTTTCGATTATGTTAAGCATATGTTCTGATATGGCTAATATGTTTTGTACGAATCTGGTCATGTTTCCGATATCGAGTTAATCATGCTTCTAATTATGTTCAGTATCCGATTATGTTATGTATTAGTTATGTCTGTTTTGACTCAACGTCTGTTTCAGTTTCGTCTCTGTATCAGCCTCAATTTGGATTTCGATTCCGTGTTATACGTATAGTTTGTATCTGTCAGTACCTGTATTCAGTATTTTATTCAATCTTTGTTCTATACTTGTCGTTGAACCTGTCTTTGTTTCATGTCAATTCTCTCTATCGGTTTAATAAGTTTCTTAAGAATTAAATTATTCTACTTTTAAACTTACGTTATCCGTTATTTTGGTTATTGAAAATAAATCTCCAAAGCTATAAAAATAATTATTTTTATTATATAATCACTTATGAAGTATGATTAATTATAAGATATTAATGTTAATCCAAACATTTATTTAAAGATAATAATTTCGACCGTTCTTTTCTTTTAAAGGTTAGGGGATTTTTAAATGGTATTTAAAATGTTTCGGTTTGCGTAATTGTTTTTGTTTATGTATTGCTTTCCCATGCCGATTTACAAAATTGTCATAAGTACTTGGTTTGAGATCCAAGTTATTTGAATTATTCTATTTCTTAAACGTAAGTTTTTCAGAGTTAGAAAATTAGTTATTTTTGTCTAACAATAATCCGCTATGAACATTGTTAAATTTTTATTGATTAAATTCAGGCATTTAGCTTTGCGAAGTATCTTGTTTTGATATTAATAGTATTATTTAATATTGTTCAAAATATTAGATAATTATTAGTATTTAATTTGTTTAAACGTTTCATTTAATAGGTCAAGAAATCTTGTTATATGAATACTAGATTTTTTAAACGATGTTTTAAAATAAGTTCGTTTATACAAGAGAAATTGTTAAGTCATCATGGTCAACGATATATCAATCTCAATATCAATTTTGTGTTGGGTTCGGTATCAGTGATGTATATCACTTACTTTCGTTTTCGTATCAGTTTCTGTTACAGTTTCAGATCGGTTCATGTATCAGTTTTTGCATCAGTCATGTACCTGCATTTGTTTTCAGTAATCGTGTCAATGACCGTTTCAGTTTAGTCTTAGTTCTGTTATGTTTTGCTTCAGCTGATATGACTTTACTTGTACTGTTGATTTCCCCGTTACTGAGCAATTTTTGGCTCAACCGTAGTTTTCTTTTTGTGTTTGTCTTATTTGTTTTTTACAGGTAATCTTGGATAATTTGGGATTTCTGTGAGGAGAGTTAGGAAGTTGCTGACCAAGATTCTTTATTTCAGTAATGTAATAAAATGTAATTAGGTTATTTTATTTAAAGTTATGGATTGGTTTTGGTTTTGATATCTGTAAAAGTGACACGTCAGCCATATTCGGGTCGGGGTGTTACATCATAAGTTTACTCAATTACTCTTACCCTAAATCCCTAATTGATACTTTGAATCTTGGAATTTTGATATTGTGCTTGCGATTGAGATTGTGCTTGTGAATTTCCGATTAAAACTTGGAAGGCGGAAGATAAATCGATGTTTTCTTTATACCAATTTAAAAGGACCCTAGCTTTATAATTCGTTTAGAGCCTCCAAAAAAGTTAAACCGGCCCTATACAGAACTAATAACTTAACTTCAATAAATTTCAATCTTACTTCATTAGTTAATAACCCAACATATAATGAATAACCCAACTATCAAATTACATTCTTGCCCATCTAATTGTATTGATAGGGGTTGAGTTATAATACAAAGTATTTAAAAATAAGAAGGGTAAGAAGACACTAGAGAATGACAAGTGTCCTAGGAGGAATTAAATGTAAAGGGTAATTTTGTCTACAAGAGGAAAGAGAATATGCACATGCAAGTCACATGTTATTTCCCCCCAATTTTTAAATGTCCGTAACTTTTTTATACATCATTTGTTTTTAAAAAAAAATATCCCATAAAATCGAGCGTTTTTTTATCTTTAATATGAGTACCATATTGTTATATTTTTCAAAAAAAAATTTCAAAAACCTAGTTGGATATTACACAATGAACATGATGTAAAACACAATGTAAAGTAGATAAAAAACACAATCAATGACAACAGATAAAGACACAATGGACAACATACTAAAACACAATGACCATAACGTATAACACAATGGCGATAACATATAACACAATAAGTATCAGACTAAATAAAAACACAATTGATGACAACAGATAAAAGACACAATTAATGACAGCAGATAAAGACACAATGGAGAGCAGATGAAGACACAATGGAAAACAAACTAAAAACACAATACACAACAAACTAAAACACAATGAACAAAGATAATAAAAAAAATTGAACAAATTATTAAAACACAATGGACAACATATTAAAACACAACGAATAACATATTAAACACAATGACCTGAACTAATAACACAATTTATAGAAAACTCAAATATAACATCATCTTCATTGTGTCATATATTGTGTTATAGGTTCTTATAAAAATGCAATGGATAGTACCCAAATTAACATTGTGTTATAGGTTTTGATAATAACACAATGGAGATGATGTAAAACACAACGTAAAGTAGATAAAAAACACAATCAATGACAACAGATAAAGACACAATGGACAACATACTAAAACACAATGACCATAACGTATAACACAATGGCGATAACATATAACACAATAAGTATCAGACTAAATAAAAACACAATTGATGACAACAGATAAAAGACACAATTAATGATAACAGATAAAAGACACAATGGAGAGCAGATGAAGCCACAATGGAAAACATACTAAAAACACAATACACAACAAACTAAAACACAATGAACAAAGATAATAAAAAATTGAACAAATTATTAAAACACAATGGACAACATATTAAAACACAATGAATAACATATTAAACACAATGACCTGAACTAATAACACAATTTATATAAAACACAGATATAACACCATCTTTATTGTGTCATATATTGTGTTATAGGTTCTTATAAAAACGCAATGGATAGAACCCAAATTAACATTGTGTTATAGGTTTTGATAATAACACAATGTATAGAAACTCTACTGACCAAAACCCAGTTAAAAGACATAATGACCTGAAAACTTTAACACAATGCAAAAAAAAAAACCCAGTAAAAATGAAAAATTTTATTTTATTTTTATTTGATAATATGGTACTCATATTAAAGATAAAAAACGCTCGTTATTATGATGAATTTTTTTTAAAAAATATCGTATGAAAAAGTTATGGACGTTTTAAATCGATGGGGGAATTGGCATGTGCCTTGCATGTGGAGAGAGAAAATCCATAAATATAGGATTTCCTTTATGCCCTTCTATTATCTTCTTTTCCCTACAACTAATCTCAACCCTCCAAATCTAATATCAATGGACTAGAATCTTTCTTACACTTCTTATTTATTTTATCCTTTGTATTTGATCCTGACCCATATAATAGTATAGATATATAGGTAATAAAAAATTAAGTTATATCATTTTATTATATTTAACTGACATGAAATTACATGAATGCTTTATTTTAAAAAATAAAGAGTTAAATGTCATTTTAGTCCATGTGGTTTGGGCAATTTTGCCACTTTAGTCCAAATGTTTCATTTTTAACATCTGGATCCAAAAAGGTTTCATCGTTGCCATTTTGGTCCAACTGACTTAACCTCATCCAATGAACTCTGTTAAGTTAAGGGCATTTATGTCTTTATAGTTATTTTTTATGTTTTATTAATAAAATGAATAAAAAACAAATTTAATTATATATACACTCACATGTAACACATTCAGTCATACACTAGATCTCTCTCCTTTCTCTCTCTCTCACTCTCTACGGCAACCATCCTCACCAACTACCACCTGCCGCCATCACCACCACCCGTCCACCACAACCATCACAACCACCCGACCACCACCATTAAGAGAGCAATCTGTAACCGTCGGCCACTGCCACTGTGGGAACTCCGACGAACCCTCCGGAGTCAAATCCAACACCATTAACAGTAATTCTTTCCCGCATTCCACTCGTTTTTTGATTCCAAACAAAACCCCTCTGTCAATTTTTCATGACAGGGGGGATTAAACAATCAATTTGGTGGATTTGAAATCTAGGGTTCTTGAGAATTGGGGGTTAGTTTCAGTCACCAACGCGGGTAATGGTGATGTTGGTGGTGATCGGGTACAGGTGATGGTGATGGTGAAGCGGTGGTGTGGCAGTAATGGCGATGGTTGTGGTGAGGTGGTGGTGGTGAGGCTGTGATGGTGTGGTGGCAGTGGTGGTGGTGTTGGAGTCACACTAGAAGTTGGAGTGGCAATGGTGAAGAGACAGCGATAGTGAAGCTGTGGTGTTTCACGGTTGCAAGAGGTTGTGAAGGATTTGGTTGCTATTAGATGGTGATTAGGGTGCGGAGTGTCGATGATTGTTCGGATTTATGGTAGTGTGTTGAACGGTGGTGGAGAAAGGAGTTACATGATGGTGGTTAACTGGTAGTTAAGTGTAGGCAGTGGGGTACAGTGGTAGGTGTGGGGGTTTACGGGTGATTGTGGTGATGGTGAACAAAGATTGGTGGTGTGGAGGTTGTGGTCTAGGTTTCAACATAGATTGAAGATGCAGGGTATATATTAATGTTTTTAAACAATAAAGAATGAAGGGTTAATTAAAACAAAAATGAAATGACTAAAATGCCCTTGGCAGACTTAACACATACGGATGGAGTTAAGTCAATTGGACCAAAATGGCAACAATGAAACCTTTTTGGATCCAGATGTTAAAAATGAAACCTTTGGACTAAAGTGACAAAATGACTCAAACCACAGGGACTAAAATGGCATTTAACTCAAAAATAAAAATTATAATAACAATCGTTACACTAATAAAATTTAAGTACAATAGATATAAATCGTTAAAATAATAAAATTTAAGTAACAGATGTTTTAAACAACTAGCCTATTAGAGATGAGAAAGAGAGATTGGGGAGATGAATGTATATTATTGATATAAAAATGGATTAGACATGCCTCTATTTATAGGCTTACAAGAATAGGGGTTAAGTATATGGAGAGTCATAAGTAAAGTGGATAGTCATACAATTAATACATAATAATTCATAACACTCCCCCTTGACTATCCACATGACAAAATAATATATTATTCTTATATTATTCTCCCCCTGATGATTTAAGCTCTTTGAGTTGACGCATCCCGATGCCATGAACCAGTTTCTTGAATGTAGAGGTCGGAAGTGATTTAGTAAACAAGTCTGCCAAATTATCTCTAGAACGAACTTGTTGGACAGTAATATCTCCATTCTTTTGCAAATCATGTGTGAAAAAGAACTTTGATAAAATGTGCTTCGTTCTGTCACCTTTGATGTATCCTTCCTTAAGTTGAGCAATGCATGATGCGTTGTCTTCATGTAAAATTGTCGGTCCCTCATCTCTCATAGAAATACCACAAGACCCACGAATGTGTTGTATTACACTTCTTAACCAAACACATTCTCGACTAGCTTCATGAATCGCCAATATTTCTGCATGATTAGATGATGTGGCTGTGATGGTTTGCTTTACAGAATGCCATGAGATAGCAGTGCCTCGACTTGTGAATAAATATCCAGTTTGAGATCGTCCAGTGTGAGGATCAGACAAATACCATGCATCTGCAAAACCAACCAAACTTGTTGTCAATTGGTTAGTAAAATACAACCCCATATCTTTTGTACCTTGAAGGTATCGAAATATTTGTTTTACCCCATTCCAATGCCTCTTCGTAGGGCATGAACTATATCTTGCAAATAAATTTACAGAAAATGATATATCTAGTCGTGTATGACTAGCAAGAAACATTAGTGCACCAATTGCACTTACATATGGTACTTCTGGACCAAGAATTTCCTTTCCATCATTCGGAGGTCGGAATAGGTCTTTCTTGACATCAAGAGATCTTACAACCATTGGGGTACTCAATGGATGTGATTTTTCCATATAAAACATTCTAAGTAACTTTTCTATGTAGTTTTGTTTATGTACAAGAATTCCACCCTTAAGGTGTTCGATTTGTAACCCGAGACAAAATTTTGTCTTTCCAAGGTCTTTCATTTCAAATTCTCTTTTCAAGCATTCAACCGCCTTTTGGAGCTCCCTTGGAGTTCCAATTATATTCAATCGTCAACGTATACAGCAATTATAACATATTCAGATTCTGACCTTTTTATGAAGATACACGGGCATATTGAATTATTTTTGTAACCTTCTTTCAACAAATACTCACTAAGGCGATTATACCATATACGCCCAGATTGTTTTAGCCCATATAATGATTTGTTTAATTTAATTGAAAGATGTTCTCGAGAACTAGATGTACATGAGTTTGGTAATTTGAATCCTTCAGGGAGTCTCATGTAAATATCAGTATCAAGTGAGCCATAAAGGTAGGCTGTCACAACATCCATTAGGCGCAGATCAATCCCTTCTTGTATTACCAGACTAACAAGATAACGAAAAGTTGTCGCATCCATTACCGGAGAATATGTCTCCTCATAATCAATCCCAGGTCTTTGCGAAAAACCTTGTGCTACTAATCATGCCTTGTATCGTACGATTTCATTTTTCTCATTGCGTTTTCGCACAAAGACCCACTTATATCCGACAAGCTTCACACCTTTAGGTATAGGGACTACTTGTCAAAAAACTTCTCGTTTATTGAGGGAATCTAATTCTGCCTTAATTGTGTCTTTCCAATTTGGCCAGTCATTTCTTTGTTTACATTCCTCAATAGATTTTGGTTCTTGATCCTCATTATTTTCCATTACTTCTAGCGCTATGTTATATGAAAAACTGTCATCGACGTGGATTTCATTTCGGTTCAATATAATTTATTGAGATCTCTTCGTTTTCAGGTACCTGAGGTTCTTCTGGAACCATCATGTCTAATGTCTCTTCAGGAGGCTCTTTTCTTGGCATTATCATTACCTCGACTGGACCATCTCCATTATTTGCTCTTTTTTTCTTTCGAGGAAATTTATCTTTAGAACCGATTGGTCTACCACGTTTGAGGCGTACATTAGACTCATTTCCAACACGTTGTTGTCCTTCTGGGACACTTATTTTTACTGGAGCATTAGCAGCTGGTATGTGTGACTTAGTCACTCTCATTGGGTCAGTGAATGCGTCTGGTACTTGATTTGCTAATGTATGTAAATGAATTATTCTTTGAACTTCTTGTTCACACTCTTTAGTTCGAGGATCAAGATGAGATAGTGATAATTCATTCCAAATTATATTATTATTTTTCAGCTGCTTTTCGTCTCCCCCTAATGTTGGGAATGTTGTTTCAACAAAATGACAATCACCAAAACGAGTTGTAAATAAATCACCTGTTGATAGCTCTAAATACTTAATGATCGATGGTGATTCATACCCAACGTATATTCCTAACCTCCTTTGAGGTCCCATCTTTGTGCGTTGTGGTGGAGCGATAGGAACATATACAGCACAACCAAAAATCCTTAGATGGGAAATATTTGGTTCCTGACCAAAAACCAACTTTAATGGGGAGGAAGTGTGATAACTGTAGGATCGTGTATTGACCCGAAACGAGTCGATCAGAGGCGTTCTACTCAAAATGAAAGGCGGAAACAGACATAATGAGTTGAATTCAGCAAGATATCACTTTTAACTGTCTTGTATATTGATTCTGATAAGTTTACAGTTCTGAAGACACTTCGACAGAGCTTCGCCGTCGGAAACACACAACTTAATTCCGCTCCAAATGAACCTGATCTAACCCTATATATAGACTCTCTGATTTCGCTTGAACATGTTTCAAGCGGAATCATGTTACAAACGGAAACAACATGTCAAGCGAAATAACACAGTTCAAGCGGAATCACATTGTAATTCCAAGCGGAATTACATGTGACCTATTCAAGCGAAATTAGAACATTTCAAGCGATATTAGACATCTTCAAGCGGAATTACTGATTTAACTTGATTTCTCGATCTTCGTGCCATGTGTAATGCAAGACTCGATACAAGACGAAGTCGACAGACGTATGCACCAACAGACTCCCCCTCGGATGTTGACGAGTCTTAAGTGTCGAGTCTTCAACGTCTTCAGTCTTTATCAGTCTGAACGTGTAAGCATCCTCAAACTTTATCTCTTTCTCCTCTTCAGCATCAACAGTCTCCACTCGAACAAGCTTATCTACTCAGATGTCTTCAGACTCCCCCTTTCGATATGCTGGGATCGCAGCCTGGCTTGTTAAAATTTTAGAGTCCTCAGGTATCGGAACCTGGCTCTCTATCAATCAGAGACCTGCACATCCTCTACCTCACAATAAATTTCACAAATTTAACATTTGACAAATTTATATAACCAGACTCCCTCCTCTCAAATTTAAACAGAATGATTTTACAATGTTAATACTTGACGAACCACTTGTAAGTAAATATTCAAAAACTTTAGTTTAAACACACACTCCCCCTCACCACATGTTCATCATGTTTAGCACTTGGAATTTTGAAAATCAACTCTCCAACATCAGTTGTCGAAAATCTTTTTGAATTTTTGAACAAAATGAAATGCAGTAAAGAAATATTTACAGACAATATTTTTGTGAGTTTGTGTAAAAGGATCATATCAGTTTTTGACAAGTCACAAGTACCGTTGAGCTTAGTTACACATTAAGAATTAAACAATTCACTTAGATTGCCGATATACTGATCCACTTAAATTCTCACACAAATTTCAACTGATTCAGGATATGAATTAGGTGAATTAAGAACTTAAACTCATTCATGTGTCCCACCTCTTGAATATACTCCCGTATCCAGATCCCAATATTCAGTCTTACAGGTGAGTATACCACAGATGATATCTGTAAAGGGTTAATTGCGAAACCGTGAGAGCTCAGGTCAGAACTTTCGTTCAGCAGAGAGATGACGGCTCGACTTTTGGTGGGTCCCCTTTAGAGGATCTTTTTTACAACAGCACATGATTAGCATTTTTCAATGTTTCATCATTTTTTGTACTGAGGGCGGGCTTTTATTTCAAGCAAGCATAAAGTATTCTCCGGGGACTAGGCCATTGCTTCCGCAAAATCAGAAGTCCCGGGATAATACCCCAGATATCACTGAGCATAAAGACCTAGTATCTCAGAAAGAGGGATCTTTCAAACGAAATTTCAGGGGTTACCTATATATCCAAGTAGTGTTCCCCACGAAATAAGCAAGTTTGAATTTAAGTTTTTATCCCGAAAAAGCTTACTCAATGTGTAAAAACCTATCGGCATATCATCAGTAATACCGTTTAACGCTATTTAAACATTACATTTCTTTAGCATACTGTAACTGTCTACTGATGTACTATCATTTCCTCTTTTTCACAACAAACTCATTTTTGTATTTTATCATGTTTTTGCCTTTTTCAAATTTTCAAATGTTTTTTGATTTTCTGAAAAATTACTCCCCCTAAAATGCAAACACATTTAAAGAAAATTTGAAAACAAATTGTACAAGTAAATGACAACTGATATCGAATCACTTCACTTCACTTCGCCATCCACTTGGCATAAACAATCAGAACTCCCCCTTACACAAAACTATTTTCTCATTATGATTTCAAAACACTTAAGTTTGTTTTAACCAAAATGATTTTTCTGGAAAATAAGTTTTGTTGATTTTACCACTTGTAGGTTAGGGGTTCATCACATCGTTTCTCAATCAATATGTAGGAAAAACAAGTACAACTTAATGTCCTTGATTTACCACTTGTAAGTGAAAACCTTCTTCAACCACTTGTCAGTTCACTCACCAACTATAACCTCATGTAAATCAAAATATAACAATATAAAGATATCACTTGTATATTTACCATCCAAACATATCAAGAATGATGCCGATTCCTGCTCCACTCTTACCAACCTGGGAGCTCCGGCAAGTCAGGCTTTTCATACAAATAGAATGGACACCCAAGCCTGACCTTCCTTGGGTGTGACTTTCTCAACTTCACTAGGGGTTAGGCTGTAAGTTGTCTTCTTTGATTCATAAAATTCTTTTACCCCTTTTACTTTTCCCTCAACCATTTTCCCAAAAATCTTTTTAACATTTCCATTAAACACTTTCTCAACATCAAATTCATTCTTTTCAGAATAAAATTGATTTGAGATCTCAACTTTTCTAACTTTTGATTTAAAGTTCTCAGTCCGCAACGGTGGAAAATGAACATCATCCATTGGAGGTACTGAGTTTTCATCATTTTTAACAACTTGTGGCTCTTCTGATTTTGTGGAATCAGATTCATCGCCAGATTTTACATCCGATTTCTTAACAATCCAAGCTTAGTTGTCAAGATTTCCCCTTTTCTTGTAAAACCTTTTCGAACACTCACCAACTTCAAATGTTGAATTTTTAAACACTTTAAATCTTTCAGTTGGTGGTTCGGTTTTATCAACAACTACTTCTTTGAGTTTTTCTGAGACTCCCTGTTTTGTGTTGGTTACTTTAGGACAGTTACAAGCTATGTGACCAACTTCTTTACACCTATAACAGGTTCTAGTCTCTTTTCTCTGATGAGCTTCAGTTTTCTTCTATTCAGCAAGAAATTCCTGATTTGACTATCTCCAGAATGAGTTCTTCTTTTCATCCTCAGCAGAAGGACCTGACACAAATTTTGTATTTTTAGAAATTTTCTCATTTTTATAATTTTCTGGAGGAATAAAACCCAATCCTTTCTTTTTGAAATTACCGTTATGGTTTGGTTTCTTTCGATAACCTGAACCAGAACTGTAACTCATTTTCTTGTTTAACCGTTGTTGCACTCTTGAGGTGTAAGGCTTAGATTTTCCAGAAAGATGTACATCTTTTATTTCAGAAATATTAATTTCTGTCAATTTGAAAACCTTGTTTATCATTTCACACCTCTTATTGGAAATTCTTCATCAAAATATAATTTGTCAGAATCATTCAAAGTATATGCAACTTCAAATGTTTCGTCATTCAAATTAGATTTTGACAACAAAAATTCTTTACTATACACCCGTTTTCCCGACGACTTTGAACTCTTGACAGACGAACTCGAACTCCTGGACTCAGACTGTGATTCGGACTCCTCATCCTTATCTAACACCCGATCGACCATCCTTTTTATTAACTCAGACTCATGATCTATGTCAGACGATGTGAATGTGATGTCAATATTGTCTGGTAATACATCGGTTATCTCGGACTCCAACTTTATATTGACTGTCTTTTTTACTTGTTCCTCATTCGGTTTTCTAGACGAATACCCTTCCCAATTTGGAGGCGGACACTTATTATAACAGACACTCTGTTTCTTACCAGTATCCTTTTTCTTCGACTTCTTATCTTCAAACACTTCAAAACCTGCAACAGTTGGATAAATTCTGTCAATTAAGTAATCAGAACTTGAATAACTTTTCAGTAATCGTCTGATTCTGTCATTTTCAACTTTTTCAATTTCCAACTCCTGTTTCAACTTAGCACACTCTTCAATGTAGTAATTGATCTCTTTCTGCTTAGACATCATTGTTGCATTCATCATTGTCAAAGCATCTTCTTTTTCAGAGTTTGTCTTCTGCAAACTATTTACAGTTTTGTTCAATACATCGTACGACTCTTTCACATCCTTGACATCAAACATCAACTTCTCTTTCAACTTTTCAAGCTCACTAAACTTTTCATCTTTATCTTCACATTGTTTGCAAGATTCCAAACATGTAAGACAGGGTTTAGTTACTTCAATAATCTTTTCAATCTCCACAATCTTCTCGACTTCAACTACCTTTTCCACTTCAACAATCTTCTCAACAACCTTAACTTCTTCCATTTCTTTTGCAGCTTTTCTCTCTTTAAGTTTCTTCAATTTATCTGCAAAATAAAATTCAAAACTGTCAGAAGATAAATGAGTTTTTCCAATGTTTATCTGTTCAATTTCTTCATCATCATCACTAGTATCTGTTGAACTGTTTTCAGAAGAAACAGATTCTCCATCTTGACTTTTCTCATCATCAGATAATACTTCTATCCATTCTTTCATCAATTCTGGCTTTTGAACTATTTGAGCAATGAAAGCTTTAAATTCTCCATTCTCATTCACAAACTTATCCCAGCTAAAGCCTGGAGCCATTTTCTCATCGTCTTGATCAATGATACCAAAATAAGCTTTCATGTTTGCATCTTCTATCATCTTCCCATGAGCAGTTTGTGAATCCTTTTGTTGATGTAGTTGATGAGCAACTTGTTGATATATGGCCTTCTGATAGTAATCATGACCACCAAACGGATTCTTTGCTCCACTAGCTTCCTGATTCTTGCCCTATCTCTTGAAATGACCTTTCTCCCTGCATCGAAAACAAGTAACTTTGGATTTATCAAAGCCTAAAGCAGAAAGATGTGCATCCAAGAAATCATTTCTTCCTGTAATCATTTTGAACTTTTCAGCTCTTCTCAAGACACTTACTAAGCACCACTTTATATCCATAAGCTCCAATTCCTCTGCACCAATTTGGTCATAGTCTTCCTTGGTTAACATAGGATTACCAATTTTTCCAGCAATCAATCCTTCATACGATTCCAAAGCCGTAACCAGTAATGCCATATGACTTTCAACAACTTCTTCAGAAAAATTCTGACCATTATGAAGATGTAACGCAACATTGCACTGAATCATATGTCCATTACCAACATTAGCACTTGGAACACTTGGAGGATTAACATTTGAAAATCCACTAGTGTTGACTGAACTTTGACCGACTGATCCAGATGAATTTCCTGCACTAAAAGCAGTTTGGATCTTAGGACTTGATTCAACAGTTTGAACATTTCCTTTATAGTACAATTTGATGTCTTGTTGATTACTCGAACTGTTCATTCTTGCAATCTTTTGTTGTTCAAGATCCTGTGCCTCAAGCTTTTCAATAAACTGTCCAATTGACAACCTGCTAAATTCTCCAGAATTCTTTAAGATCATGAGATAGGTACCCCATTCTTTCTGCGGTAATGCGTCAGCTAACTTTTCAACCCATTCTGCTGGAGTTTTAGTAATTTTCAACTGAGACATGGTACGCACGAGATGACAATATCTCTCAATAAGAGTCTTTGTAGTCTCCCCTGGCATACGTGTAAACAACTCAAACTCCTTCTTCAGCAGAGATGCTTTACTCTTGAGCATTTTTGTACGTCCTTCAAACTTCTTCTCAAGTGCCTCCTAAATCGAAAATGCACTACCATCACGCTGAAGCAAAATAAAGATGTCTTCTTTGACAGCTTGTTGTAGAAGACTAATCATCATTTTCTCTCCTTTATAACTGTCTCTCTCATTGTCAGTGAATTCTGAAATGATTTTATCAACTTTCAAAGCAGTCTGTGGTCTAACATATTTTGTTTCAATGCTTTCCCAAGCTCTTAGATGATTTGCTTGAACCCAATTCTCAAAACGATTTTTCCAGCCATGGTACTCTTCAATTCCCATAAGTTTCGGGGGTTTTTGCAAAGTTCCAATTTCGTTTTCCAAGTTCATGTTATGAGCAATGGTAGCTGGAGTAGTCGGGGATGTAGCAAACGCGTTGTAAAACTCTTCTTCCATGATCCGATAAACTTTTTCACAAAACAGTAGCTTTCAAACGGAATAAGGTATTTCAAGCGAGACACTCTCCAAGCGAAATTAACCTGAAATGACAACTTCAAACGGAATTAAGTTTCAAGCGGGATAAGAATTCAAACGAGATACCTTTTCAAGCGGAATCAATGATTTCGCTTGAAAACAATACTTTCAAACGAACTAAAGACTTGAAGCGAAATCAACTAATTTCGCTTGAAACTTCAAGCGGAATAACCACTTTGAAGCGGAATCACCAAAAAGGAAATAAGATTTCAAGCGGAATCACTGATTCCGCTTCAAATTTTCAAGCGGAATTAGTGTAACACCCCGTGTTTTCATAAGTCAAAGTCAAAGTCAAGGTCTAAGTCAACGACCGACTTCGCGCAACTTGACTCGTAGAAATTTCTTTATTTTATTTGTATTATGTGGAGTAAGTGTCGTTAATGCAATAATCGAGGTGTGTTAATCGTTAATCAATCAACTTACGACTGTGGAATACAGGAAGTAACAATGCGATAAAGTTAACTAAGCAATAATCAAGCTATGCTAATCGAATCGACTTCAAATCGCAACTCGAGCTACGAATTTTTACTTATTATTATACGTGTGTATGTGCTTTACGTGTTACCTGTGCATGTTTATTTATGTTGTGTTGTGGTAATCAAGCGAACTCAATCGAAACTCGAAATCTAACTCGAAATGCAATCGAACTCGAATCGTGAACGAACTAGGATAAATGGTGGAAAATAGATTATGCGAGATATGAGTGTTTGGGACTAAAAGTAGTTTGATTAGGAAACCCTATCGTATCGTACCGCTCTTAATCGAAATCGAAATATCAAAAATCGTCGCGCAAAACACTCGAAGGGTGCGACTGATCGATCAGGCTCCCAGCCGATCGAACAGCCAGCTGAACGGACTGTTGTCTGTAGTGGTCGAGCTAAGGGTCTCTAGAAGCAGATAAACAATTGCTCTATTTTGAAATCTGAGTTGTCGGAACAGAATATTTGCCTAGTTTTTGTCTGTAATAATTGTTGTATTGTTTGAGATACGGTATGGGACGTATTATTTTAAATTGAATGGTATTGATAATTGTTATGGAAACTTCTTGACAATCTGTTTCGCTCAGTGCCATGACCCGATGATTCCGCCATCGGTTGGGGTGTGACAGATTGGTATCAGAGCCATAACTATTGGTAATTAGGCAAGACTCGACCTAGTCCGGGTCGACGTCTTAGAAACCTAGTCTATAGTTAGGAACCAACAGACCGACTTGTGCATATCCCGTAGGGACTATGTGCAAGCTTATTCCTCGCTACTTTCGCTACACTATCATTGCACCCGAATTTTCAACTATGAAAGAGTAACTAAGCCGAGAATAGGTGTGAAAACCGCAAAATCTCGACTAAAGTTGCTTAATCGACCCGCATTTTTACCGGTACATGAGGAGAATTATGCCAAATCAGGAGTGAAATCCGTATTTTGATGAATAATCTCCTCTATTTTATTAAAAACAGGAACGAAGTTGTTAAGCTAGGGGTGAAACCCTAACCTTAATGACTTGTTCCGCTCATTTCGCAAACTCTCACCAAAGTCTCGACAGACTCCAACGACCTGAAGTCACAATAAGACCAACGGGATGTGTGCCAACGCCCAAGAATCTAGGCAAGGGCACATTCCTGAAAGTCGAACGTGTACAGCGGGTCCTTGGGAATAGTTGAATTATTTTGGTTAGTCGAAGTCTACTAGCCGCAGACAATCTATTTCTCGAATTTTATGTGTTTCGATTTTGAGCCCGCAACTGCTGGCTCTGATAATTCGTCGATTTTATGTTTTTATGTGCTTTTACCTATTTATGTGTTTAAATTTTTGAAGATTTACTCGATTTTGCTTTCACTTCGATCGACACGCACGACTCGCATTGCCTTTCTATCTCAAATCGCTAACAAATCGCCGAATTTTGGACAACCTTATGCTACACTACGCTATTCGATATACCAAAACGCGATCGCCATTCTCGAATAATCACGAACTTTGAATGCTAGGTTTTGTATTCTGAGGCAGTTGGAATACTCTGTGTGTTTCTATATGCTCCTATATACCTCTTGTGTGAAAATGCTTCCTTGCTCTGCGTACTTAGGTATTATGTGATTATGTGCTCTACGTGCTTATGTGATTTGTGCTCTATGTGTTATGGGTGTACGTAAATGTACGTGTTACTGAGCTTTAGTAAGTAGTAAGCGTGTGAGGTGAGATTCGAATACAATGTGTTGAGTTCCGTGGCGATGTCTTTTGCAGACAATGTCGTCTGGATCCCGTCATGCACTTTCTCGTCAAGAAAAGAGAGACAGACGTCTTGCTTCCATCATCGCTAAAAGCGTAGCAAAGGCTGTGAGTGATGTCTATGAGAATGCCAGCAAATCGTCTGGGGAATCAAGAACCGACGCTCCCAAAGCTACCGCAAGGCCTTTCAGCTTCAAGCAATTCAAGTCTTGTGGGCCAAAAGAATTCACTGGCGAGGGAGGTCCCACTGCACTATTTCACTGGTTTGACTCCATCGAGGTTACTCTGCGACAGAGTGGTTGCCCTGATGACCTCCGTACTCTGAATGCTACCGGCGTATTCCAGTCTCGTGCACTAGACTGGTGGACGGCCGAGAGGAACAAGCGAGGGAACGATGCAGCCTACGGTCTGTCGTGGGACGAGCTCAAGGAAGTTATGCTAGAGGAATTCTGCCCTCCTCACGAACGTCAGAAGCTAGAAGATGAATTTTGGCACATACAACAGAAGGATGGTGACAATGCTGGTCTCACTGCTCGTTTCAAATAGCTCAGCATTATCTGTCCCGATCAAGTCAAGACTCCCGACATGACAATCAAGAAGTACATCCGGGCCCTGCCCGACTGCGTTGCTGATTTCGTGCAAGCGGCTAAGACTACGACGATCGAGGAAACTTATCTACTGGCCGCTGAAATCAACGACAAGCGGGTTAAGGCTGGTGTCTGGGATAAGACTTCGAAGCATCTGCATCAAGCTACCGCTACCGCACCAACTGCTGAACCCACCTCATCAAGCAACAAGAGGAAGAACAAGAGAAAGAACAGCTCCAGCAACAAGAACTGTGCGATCACTGCTGCACCAATTCAAGCTGTACCTGCCCAACAGCGTCAAGTAGCGGCGCCTATGGCCAATGCACCGCCTGCAAAGCGTGCATACACTGGGCCACACCCGCTCTGCCCTACTTGCACCTACCACCACCCAACTGCCATTGCTTGCCGTTATTGTGCTCATTGCAATGTATACGGCCATTTTACTGCCAACTGCCGTATTCGTCAAGCTCCTGCCAATCAAGCTCTACTCACTGCCCCACAGGGTCAACAAGCTCCTCCGGCACCCACAGTCAAAGCCAGAGCCTGCTTCGCATGTGGCGACCCGAACCATTTCGCCAACATGTGCCCAAACAGGGTTGTGAAACAAGAGCCTCAACAACAGCAGCTACAGCAGCAACAACAGCAGCAGCAACAACAGGCTGCACGCGCTAGAACTTTCAACCTCAACGTGCGTCAAGCCCAGGCTGACAACAACGTGGTCAATGGTACGTTCCTTGTGAATGGTATTTATGCTTCATGTTTGTTTGATACTGGAGCCGATAACTGCTTTGTGTCGCTCGAATTCGAGAAACTCCTTAGTCGTAAACGTTCCCAACTCTCCTCGGCATTCGATGTTGAAGTCGCTACCGGAAGAACCGTCGCTTTCAATTCCGTTATCCGTGATTGTACTCTCGTGCTCAACAATCACATCTTCCCAATTGATCTTATTCCGATGCAACTCGGAAGTTTTGACGTCATAGTAGGCATGGACTTTCTTCGCGAAAACCATGCTGAAGTGGTGTGCTTCGATAAGATGATTCGTTTTTCGCTCGCAAATGGTGATTTATTGAGTGTTTATGGCGATACTACTTCAAAGGGGCTCAAGCTTATGTCATGCGTGCAAGCCAGTAAGTATCTCCGCAAGGAATACAGGGCTTTCTTGGCTAACATTGTAGTAGCGGAGAAGGAAAAGAAAGAGAAGAAGAAGGTGAAAGACGTCCCTGTGGTTCGAGAATTTCCTAATGTTTTTCCAGAGGATATTCCCGGACTACCGCCAAGTCGTGACATCGACTTTCGTATTGACCTCATTCCTGGAGCCAATCCTATTGCCAAAGCTCCTTATCGACTTGCGCCATCCGAAATACGCGAACTCTCAACCCAACTTCAGGAATTACTTAAGAAAGGCTTCATTCGCCCGAGCACCTCTCCTTGGGGCGCGCCAGTCCTTTTTGTCAAAAAGAAGGACGGGTCGTTCAGGATGTGCATCGACTATCGGGAATTGAATAAGTTAACTATCAAGAACCGCTATCCCTTACCTCGCATCGACGATTTGTTTGATCAACTACAAGGCGCTACGTGTTTCTCAAAGATCGACCTACGTTCAGGATATCACCAGCTACGTATTCAAGAAGAGGATATACCCAAAACCGCGTTTCGTACTCATTACGGCCACTACGAATTCGTTGTCATGCCTTTTGGTCTAACCAACGCACCAGCAGTTTTCATGGATCTGATGAATCGCGTGTGTAAACCATATCTCGACCGTTTCGTCATCGTATTCATCGACGATGTCTTGATTTATTCCAAATCGAAGACTGAACACGCGCAACATTTACGTTTGGTTCTCGAGTTACTCCAGGGGAACCAACTCTATGCCAAATTCTCCAAGTGTGAATTCTGGTTAGAGGAAGTTCAGTTTCTGGGTCACATTGTAAATAGTCAAGGTATTTACGTCGACCCTGCAAAGATTGAAGCTGTCAAGAGCTGGGTTACACCTAAGAACCCGTCTGAAGTCCGCTCTTTTCTCGGACTAGCGGGCTATTATCGACGATTTATCGAAGGATTCTCGAAGATTGCTGTACCGCTTACCTCTCTTACGCATAAGGATCAGCCTTTTGTCTGGGGAACCAAACAAGAGACTGCCTTCCAAACCCTCAAGCACATGCTTTGCAACGCTCCTGTTCTCACGTTGCCCGACGGAAACAATAATTTCATTGTCTACTGTGATGCTTCCAACCTTGGTCTTGGTTGTGTTCTCATGCAACGGGACAAGGTCATAGCTTACGCATCTCGTCAACTCAAAATCCACGAGAAGAACTATACAACCCATGATCTCGAGCTAGGCGCAGTTGTTTTTGCGTTAAAGATTTGGTGACACTACCTGTATGGTACCAAGTGTACGATCTTCACCAATCATAGGAGCCTACAACACATCTTTAATCAGAAGGAACTTAATATGCGTCAACGCCGATGGGTAGAACTTCTCAACGATTACGACTGTGAGATCCGTTATCACCCAGGCAAGGCGAATGTTGTTGCCGACGCTCTTAGCAGACGTAGCTACCTGCTTAGCACTCGTAATGTTCAAGCCCAACACGATCTCGAAACCCTCATTCGCGACGCCCAACATGCATGTTTTAATGAACGCACTTTGAAGAAAGAAAGAATCTACCACGATGGAGCCCAACTTGTGAGCAAATCGAATGGGATATTCCACTTCCTAGACCGAATTTGGATTCCCAAACGAACTGAATTGCGACAGATTTTGATGGACGAAGCCCACAAGTCCCGGTATTCTATTCACCCCGGTGCTGATAAAATGTACCAGGACCTTCGTTATAAGTACTGGTGGCCGGGTATGAAAAGAGATATCGCCCTCTACGTCGGAAAATGCCTAACTTGTGCTAGAGTCAAGGCTGAACACCAAAGACCCTCTTGCTTACTCGAACAACCACCAATTCCCATGTGGAAGTGGGAGAGCATAGCCATGGACTTTATAACCAAGCTACCGCACACGTCATCAGGCCACGACAGCATTTGGGTTGTGGTCGACCGTTTGACTAAATCAGCTCATTTCTTGCCGATACGAGAAGACTACAAGGTAGAACGATTAGCCCGAATCTACACCGACGAGATCATCTGTAATCATGGGACGCCTCGTGACATCATTTCTGACCGTGATGCTCGGTTTACCTCGCGACTGTGGGAAACGTTTCAAACGGCACTTGGTACATCGCTTAATCTAAGTACCGTTTTCCACCCTCAAACCGACGGTCAGACCGAAAGAACGATTCGTACTCTTGAAGACATGCTCCGTTCGTGTGTCTTAGACTTCGGTGGTAATTGGGATAAATACCTGCCGTTAGTCGAATTCTCGTACAACAACAGCTACCATTCTAGCATCCAAATGGCACCATTCGAGGCATTATATGGAAGAAGATGTCGATCGCCTATTGTGTGGCACGAGATCGGTCATTCGCAACTAACCGGTCCTGAGCTATTACAAGAAACCACAGACAAAATTTTCCAAATTCGAGACAATCTGGTGAAGGCTCGGGATCGACAGAAAAGTTACGCCGATAAGAAACGCAAGCCCCGAGAATTTGACGTTGGTGACCACGTACTCCTAAAGGTATCACCTTGGAAGGGTGTGGTCCGATTCGGCAAGAAAGGGAAACTTGCGCCTCGATATGTTGGACCTTTTAAGATTCTGGAAAGGATCGGAAAAGTCGCCTACAGACTCGAATTACCGGAGGAACTTAGTAATGTCCACCCGACTTTCCACGTGTCAAACCTACGAAAGTGCCTCGCCAACCACGATTTACATATTCCTCTAGACGATCTACAAGTGAACGAAACATTACACTTCGTGGAAAAGCCTGTCGAAATCATGGATCGTCAAACCAAGCAACTCAGACGCTCACGCATTCCTATTGTGAAAGTCCGATGGGAAGGCAAACGAGGCGCAGAGTTCACTTGGGAACTCGAAAGCGACATGAAGGCTAAGTACCCGCAGCTGTTTAAAGAGAAAGTCTAGAAAGAGAAAGTTCTCAAACGTGATTCACGGTGATGTACAACTTCCATCTTAATTTCGGGACGAAATTTCCTAAACAAGGGGAGGCTGTAACACCCCGTGTTTTCATAAGTCAAAGTCAAAGTCAAGGTCTAAGTCAACGACCAACTTCGCGCAACTTGACTCGTAGAAATTTCTTTATTTTATTTTCATTATGTGGAGTAAGTGTCATTAATGCAATAATCGAGGTGTGTTAATCGTTAATCAATCAACTTACGACTGTGGAATACAGGAAGTAATAATGCGATAAAGTTAACTAAGCAATAATCAAGCTATGCTAATCGAATCGACTTCAAATCGCAACTCGAGCTACGAATTTTTACTAATTATTATACGTGTGTGTGTGTGCCTTACGTGTTACCTGTGCATGTTTATTTATGTTGTGTTGTGGTAATCAAGCGAACTCAATCGAAACTCGAAATTCAATCGAACTCGAATCGTGAACGAACTAGAATAAATGGTGGAAAATAGATTATGCGAGATATGAGTGTTTGGGACTGAAAGTAGTTTGATTAGGAAACCCTATCGTATCGTACCGCTCGCAATCGAAATCGAAATATCAAAAATCGTCGCGCAAAACACTCGAAGGGTGCGACTGATAGATCAGGCTCCCAGCCGATCGAACAGCCAGCCGAACGGACTGCTGTCCGATCGGACAGGCTGTCCGATCGAGCTGCCTGGCCGATCGGCCAGCACTTACCCCTTTTGGCATCCTATAAATACCCCTGTCATTGTCATTCTTTCCACTTTTGGAAACCTCTGACCGACCAGCACGCTCAGCTCACCTTTTCGCAGATTCCTCTCGATTCCGGTAAGTTTTCGTCCTAATTCTTGTAATTTCTTGATCTATACACACTCCTACACCTTTCTATCTTTCAAATCTTAACTTTTAACCGTGAAATCATCAAGAATCAAGTGTTCTAGGATGATGTCATCATGGGTTCTTGAAGAACTTCATGACTTGGCCTCAATCCACCAAGAATAACTTGGATCTAACCGATTTCCACATAAACAAACAAAGATCTGTAGTAGATCTGAACATATACACGATAAAAAGGGGATTGAAAGAGGGATATTCCAACTTTCTTTCAACTCTTTTACACTCAATGCCGCCAACCGATAGAAACGGGGTCTGAGACATTTTGCAGATCACTTCGGTGGTTGCATGGCTCAGGATCCGTATTCTACCCACGAGGTTAACAGGTTATGGGTTAAACGTTAAACTCCGTTCCGAACTGTTCACCGGCCGGGTTTGGGTGATTCCTGCCCGTGTAGGGGAAACAAGTAAGAACGAGGATTCTATGGTTCGACTCGTTGTCAAAATACCTCGATATAACGACAAACAAACCAGAACAGCCAATTGTTAGACGAAAGGACTGACCAGGCCAGGAAGCTAACTGATTGGCCTGCTGCCCGAACGGACAGACAGTCGATCGAATAGTCAGCCGATCGACTAGGCCAGCCGATCGGCTAGCATGTGGCCCCACACAATCAACTAACCTATTTTGAAGACTAGTATTGAACGAACAGCCGTTCGATCGAACTATTGTCCGATCGGATTACTCTTCGGATCATGAGATACTATGCTTCAATACTTAATCGATTTTTCAACGTGTTCAATGCACTAGAAGTGCCACCCGATCGAACAGCCGTCCGATCAGGTGACACCCTGTTGTCCGATCGAACAGCAGTTGTGTTATTCGATCGATCAACGATCCGATTCATTGCACCACACTTTGCATTTTCATTTAAAGTCTTTGACTAGTTGACCTGTCCGATCGAACACCTGGCCGATCGAACACCTGGCCGATCCAAAGACTAAACATTGCAATTTATTTGAATGTCTATCCGATCGGGTAGTCGGCCGATCGAACGACCGTTCGTTCGACTGACCTGAAAGGTAAAGATACTTCAAAGTTTTCAAATGCTACAACGAAAACTTCAAAAGTCAAACCATCATACACAAACACATATTTCTTATAGGAAGAAACAATCCACTCGAACAGCCATCCGATCGGCCTACCGACCGACCGAACAGCGAACCGGATGGTCAGCCGTTCGATCGAACTACCGTCCGATCGACCAGCCGTCCGACCCTCCAACACTTGTTTTCCGTTTTACATTTCACTTATCATTATGCTACCGAATCTATTCAGGCTAACCGTACTCGCTAAGCGCTCCCTTCAATCCATTAATCGTTGTGATTATACTCGATCCCTTTTTGCTCTAAACACTTTTGGGTGTTACATACGTTACGAATATTCAAACTACAACTATCACACTACTCAAACTATTTGAACGCTAACCGTTAATGCATGTTATATGTGGCTTATGAATGCTTGTTTGTTATGTTTACACATTGAATGTTGTCTACCTGCCTTAGCAACGATAGTACTATAGTTTGGACTCAGCACCCGTTCACACGGGGGTTGTTAAGGATCTTTTACTTGCATGGATTACGGTGGTAATCATGTATTGCGAACTGCCTCGGGCAGTCAACCCGCAGTCATTGGTATCGATGGATCTATGTCGATAACTAACGTGCTTCATTTCACTATGTGTACGTGCTGGTTATGCGTAAACGAATTCGAACTCTATATGCTATTATCAAACTTGTATGCTCACCTTTACATTATATGTATTGACTTTTATTTTAACGTATGTGACAGGTGCTTAGGATGCATATGTGGTAGGAATTTGAAGCTAGAATAAAGCTTTAGAGCCCAACAAATAGTTGTCTGTAGTGGTCGAGCTAAGGGTCTCTAGAAGCAGATAAACAATTGCTCTATTTTGAAATCTGAGTTGTCGGAACAGAATATTTGCCTAGTTTTTGTCTGTAATAATTGTTGTAATGTTTGAGATACGGTATGGGACGTATTATTTTAAATTGAATGGTATTGATAATTGTTATGGAAACTTCTGGACAATCTGTTTCGCTCAGTGCCATGCCCCGATGATTCCGCCATCGGTTGGGGTGTGACAATTAGGTACTCGTTCAAGCGGAATTACTTGTTTGGCCCATTTTTGTCATTTTTACTTGGAATTTTGATCTGATTTTCTCAAGGGTTTGTTAAAACACAATTTCGCTTATGTTGTGAAAAATTCAGGCCATTTTATCCGTTAAAACTTGTTCAATTTATAAAAGAAGGTGTAGATATAAGAGAATGAGATGAAATCCGGCTGAAATCTGCAGAACTCCTCCTCCTGAGCTCTGATACCACATGTAGGATCGTGTATTGACCCGAAACGAGTCGATTAGAGGCGTTCTACTCAAAATGAAAGGCGGAAATAGACATAATGAGTTGAATTCAGCAAGATATCACTTTTAACTGTCTTGTATATTGATTCTGATACGTTTACAGTTCTGAAGACACTTCGACAGAGCTTCGCCGTCGGAAACACACAACCTAATTCCGCTCCAAATGAACCTGATCTAACCCTATATATAGACTCTCTGATTTTGCTTGAACATGTTTCAAGCGGAATCATGTTACAAACGGAAACAACATCTCAAGCGAAATAATACAGTTCAAGCGGAATCACATTGTAATTCCAAGCGGAATTACATGTGACCTATTCAAGCGAAATCAGAAGACATTATGAGTTGAATTCAGCTAGATATTCACTAAAACTATCTTGTATATTGATTCTGATATGTTTACAGTTCTGAAGACACTTCGACAGAGCTTCGCCGTCGGAAACAACCTTCTCTAATTCCGTTTCAAATGAAACAGAACAACACCTATATATAGACCTTCTGATTCCGCTTGAACATGTTTCAAGCGGAATCTTGTTACAAACGGAAACAACATCTGAAGCGAAATAACACAGTTCAAGCGAAATCACATTGTAATTCCAAGCGGAATTACATGTGACCTATTCAAGCGAAATCATAACATTTCAAGCGATATTAGACATCTTCAAGCGGAATTACTGATTTAACTTGATTTCTCGATCTTCGTGCCATGTGTAATGCAAGACTCGATACAAGACGAAGTCGACAGACGTATGCACCAACAATAACTCGTTGGCCTGATGCGAATTAGTGTTGCTGCATGTAAAATTGCATACCCCCTGGCAGATGCTGGTAGTTTTGATTTTATAATCATTGGTCTTGCAACCATTTGAAGTCGCTTGATAAGCGATTCAGCAAGTCCATTCTGCGTATGCACATGAGGTACTGGATGCTCTACACTTATGCCAATAGACATGCAATAATCATTGAAGGTTTAGGATGTAAATTCCCCAGCATTATCCAACCGAATTTTCTTTATGGGATAATCTGGAAAATGTGCTCTTAACCTTATTAATTGAGCAAGTAGTCATGCAAATGCCATATTACGACTTGATAGTAAACTCACATGGACCACCTAGTTGATGCATCAATTAAGACCATAAAGTATCTAAATGGTCCACTGGGAGGGTGTATAGGTCCATATATATCCCCATGTATTCTTTCTAAAAAACTCAAGGATTCTGTCCCTACCTTAACTGGTGATGGGCGAGTGATTAACTTCCCTTGTGAGCATGCAACACATGTAATATCCTTAGATTGAAGAATCTTATGGTTCTTCAAAGAATGACCACATGAATTTTCTATAATTTTTCGCATCATTATTGATCCGGGATGTCCTAACCGGTCATGCCAAATGATAAAATTTTCTCGGTCCATAAACTTTTGGTTTATGATTGCATTTGATTCAACTGCACCAATTTTAGTACAATATAAACCAGAGGCAAATGCGAGTAACCTCTCTAATATGTGTTTTTCCCCGAAATAATATTTGTGATTTGAAAGTACTCATCGTGTCCCTCACAAGTAGTCTCAAGATGATATCCATTTAGACGAATATCTTTAAAGCTTATCAGATTTCTTTGAGATAGTGGGGAAAATAAAGCATTGTAAATTTTGAGCAAAGTTCCACTTTGTAGAACTACATATGCTTCTCCAAAACCTTCAATTAATTTTGTTTTACCAGATATAGTACCAACGCTTGCCTCTTTCATTGTTAAACTAGAGAAATAATCCCTTTTCTTTAGGATTGTATGTGTAGTAGCACTGTCTATTAGACATACATCTTCACCATTAATATGAATTTTAGTTGAATACTCCATATGCTTCAAAACAAAACAAAGCTTCATAAATAAAAGTATAATATTTCCATAAAGTGCCCCAAAATACTTCAAAACAAAACATAACGAAATCCCAAACAAAATGTCTTAATAAAACATCAAGGAAAAACATAATTTTAAATATAATCATTCATGCATAGGGAAAATTGCAAGCATCCAATTGGTTTGTATCAGCCATGATATCACCAGAATCCAAATTAGCTTGCTTGATAAGGAAATCATCATAATCCAGATTAGTTGCATTAGTATGGTCCTTTTCACCTCTTGGGACATCAACATTTCCATCTTCATAAGTGAAATTTGTCTCTATTCCTTTTTGTTTGTCTTTTATAGATTGTTGGTAAAGCTCTACTAAGTGTCTGGCTGTACGACATGTACCAGCCCAGTGGTTGTTACCACCACATCGATAGCATGCATTAGATGAGGTTCCACTTTTCTTTTTACCACTTTCACCATTGGATTTCTTTTCATTATCATGCAACTTCTGGTGGGTTCTTCTGTTTTTGAATTGAACCCCACGATAATTCCCCCGACCATATGTATGTCCACGCCCACGTTGTTAGCCACGACCATGTCCGTGACTTCCACTTTGGTCATTATATGATGCCACTTTCACTTCTGGGAATGGAGTGGTACCAACCGGACGAGTTTCATGGTTTTTCATTAGTAGCTCATTATTTTGCTCAGCCACAAGCAAACATGATATTTAATCACTGTATTTGGTGAAGCCCCTTTCACGATATTGTTGTTGCAAGACAATGTTTGAGGCGTGGAAGGTGGAGAATGTTTTTTTCCAACATCTCCTTATCAGTAATATTTTCACCACATAGAATCAATTGTGACGTGATTCTAAGCATTGCCGAGTTATACTCACTTATAGACTTAAAGTCTTGCAACCTTAAATTAATCCATTCATAACGAGCTCTTGGTAATATTACTGTTTTCTGATGGTCATACCTTTTTATTTTAAATTGGTCCATAGGACAAGTGGATCTTTGATAGTGAGATATTCATTTTTCAATGACTCATGAATATGGTGGCGTAAGAAAATCATCGCCTTTGCTTTATCTTGGGTACTTGTTTTATTTCCTTCTTTAATTGTGTCCCCAAGGTTATTGGCATTTAGATGGATTTCAGCATCCAAAGCCCATGACAAATAATTTTTTCCAGTGATGTCTAAAGCCATAAACTCAAGCTTTGCAAGGTTCGACATGATTGACTATATTAAAGAATTCAAAATTATAATCCAATTAAATAATATTTGGGATAACAATTATTGATTACAAAGAAAACAAGGTTACAAAAATAGTTATGTGTTAAGGCGTTTACAACCATTAAATCATGAATAACTGTTAGCACTAACAAACACAACACGCTATATATTATTCACATTAATAAATTGCTAACATATTTATACCATAATTCACTGATCATTATAACAAAATACAAGTCAATGAACTCATACATTACACAGCAAAATAAATTAACAACTGTTAATGGCAACTACACTAAACTTAAACGAATAAAAACAAATGGTAATACAAACGCATATACTGACTAAACTTTCATACAAAACATAATGTATCTTAAGGCGTTATATATGACTTCACGTATCACACACTGAATAAAACATTAATAAATTACCACTACACATTATAATAACACACATTCCAGACCAAAATAGGACATCTATATTGTACACAAACAAACAAAACTCACACTCTAAAGATTCTCTCTACAATTTATGACTGTACACAATACATAAAATTTTATGAATACAAAACACAAAAGAATAAATGATAATAATAATAATGTATTACATAAATATCCAAAAATTGCCTCTTGACTTAAGAAGAAATAGACTTTGCTCAGACATAACAAGTGACATGAAAGTCAGGCGAACTTGACACAAGAACAGTTTCATTTTAGCATCTAACAACCGTGTCTTAAAACCTGTTCATCATCAAGACCAAAAGATAAACAAGAACTTTTGCACATAAACTTCCACGGATTCTTTTTAACATTTTTACACGGATCATAAACTATGACTGCTTCATACTACAAATTCCTATATAAAACAATCATTTCTGGCATACCGTGAAGAAGGAACCGGGTGGTCTCTAATCCTTGATAACAAACAGAAACATTTTCCATGGCAATATCAATAATAACAGAGTTTCTATCATAAACACATACATACACACACACAAAATAGCAATTTTTTTCCTTTGTTTTTTTCTAATAATGAACAAGTCTCTAACACAACCCACAATAGTGTGAATTACAATATGGATCATGTATGAGAAAATAATGAATAATGATAAAATGGTTAGAAAATATATTATACCTTACGATGGTGTGATCCAAAGCAATGGCGCTTGTGATAATACGATCCAACTCTAAAACAAGTCGTGCTGATAACGTGTTTTAAACAACTAGCCTATTAGAGATGAGAAACAGAGATTGGGGAGATGAATGTATATTATTATTGATATAAAAATGGATTACACATGCCTCTATTTATAGGCTTACAAGAATAGGAGGTTAAGTATATGGAGAGTCATAAGTAAAGTGGATAGTCATACAATTAATACATAATAATTCATAACAAAAGATATAAAATAAGTATATTTTAAAATATATTATTTTATACATTTTGGATGTTTTAATTGTGTATATGACTATTCTTTTGAAATTTCTGGAATTTAATCGCTAACATGGTGCAGGTTGTCTAGAAGATTTACCATAGTCTTAAAAAAAGGATATAGTTTTAATAAAATATTTGCAAAAACACCATATTTATAAAAATAAATAAAAGAGAATGATACATATTCCAACATTCATTAAAGTATTAAATATCCATTAATGCATGCATGTATCTCAACCATAAAACCCATTTGAAACCCTCCATCTCGGCCAGAATTCGACCGTCACGGAAGGCATCGATTATTTTGAGGTATGTTTCTCGCAGTTAGACGACAAGATTGGTTATATCTGCACATATACATCTGATTAAACAATTTATTATTTTCCAGATTTGTGTATATATAGTTATTTTAACTTTATCTCATTTACATTTCTAGTGATTATAATTGCAGACAATTCGACTGTTAAGGCAAGTCAGTCTCTAAGAGAATCGAATGTTTAATAAAGGGTCTACATATTTACACACCTTAATGCCTATTTTGACACCCTTCAGGACGCCTATACGAGGCGTATAGGGTTACTTTTCCGACCAGCTCTGCACCAAAGCACAATGTCAAATCAGTCACATCAGACGGGGAGTCTAGGTCTGTACGAGAGATGGATACGAGGCACTAAGACGCCTCGTATAGGCCTATACGAGGCGTCTTCAGTGACTGATTTACTATACATTTGACAAGTGACTTAAAGCTATACGAGGGGTCTAGAGCTATACGAGGCGTTTAAGACTTATGAAAAATTGCAACATACAATGTATGCTTTGTCCACCCCCGAGCATTTCTTCTTTCATTCTGCTTTGCTTCATCTTTCTGCTTCTTCTTCTTCTTTCATTCTGCTTTGCATTTGTGTTCTTGTCATCCCGAAGTGTTGAAATGTCATCATACTGGGACGGCAACTATGTCTTCGGGCAGTATTATAGCGAGAACTGGGTGCCCGAAAGCGATCCGGTAACAGTACAGGTACTTAAATGTTTTAATTAGTTTTTGTTTTAGTTTATTATTTACTAATGATGATACGGTTCTTTATTTTGGAGGAGTCTTGCGTTCCCGATTCTAATGAGCAAGAGGAGGTTGTGTCTAGTATACAAGGAGAACAAAACAAACCGTTTCTAGATTTGAACAATCATCCCCCTGTTGATGAAACAGCCCCTGTAGATGACTCATACCATGCTTGTCAACCAAGTTATCCGACGCAACAAGGGTATCCGGATTATAGATACGGGTGTGAATACGGAGGAGACGGTGGATACGGAGGAGACGGTGGATACGGAGGAGACGGTGGTTACAGAGGAGATGGTGGATACAGTGGATACGGAGGAGACGGTGGTTATGGTGGATATGGTAGATATGGTGGTGAGACACCTCCCATCCAGGACAGTCCGTACTTAAAAAAGCAGGTATTAATTACTATTTTTGTATTATTTAATTATTTTTATTATTATTAGTATTATTATTAGTATTATTATTAATATTATTATTATTATTTATTAATTTATTAAAATTATTTATTATTATTGTCGATGTTACAGGTTTTCAACTCTTTAGATGAACTAAAGAATCAGATACAAGAAACAGCAAACGCGGATGGTTTCGTTATTGTCACCCGTCGATCAAAGAAAACCGGGGGAAGAATCGGGAGGGTATGGCTTGAATGTGATCGTGGTGGTGAGCACCAGACTACAGCAACACTTAGAAAAGCCGGAAGCAAAAAAACTGGTTGCCCGTTTTACCTGCTGGCTGTGCGAAACCACCCGTATGAAACCTGGGAGATTAAAGACGGAAAAATTGAACATAACCACGAACTTTGTGAGGACCTGTCGGCCCACGCGTTTGTGCGAAGGTTTACTCCAAGCGAAATGAAACTGATCGAGCAGCTGACAGCTCAAAACATGGAGTCGCGCAAAATATTTCAAACGATAAGGAAGCAGGACCCCGACAGGTTTCATGTTCTGAAAGACGTTCAAAACGTTGTGGCGAAGATTAGAGCCGAACAAAGACAAGGATTGACTCCCATGCAGTCACTAGAAAACATACTGATAAACAACGACTTTATTTACGAGACACGGGAGGAACCCGGAACAAAGATCGTAACAGAGATCTTCTTTCTTCATCGGGACTCGAGATGTATGTGGCGTGCATTCCCCCACGTCATGCTGATCGATGTGACGTACAAGACAAACATATACAATATGCCCTTTATCCAGATTGTTGGTATGGCGCCTACCAACAAATCGTTTATTATCGCGCATGCCGTTGTTAGTAAAGAACGGGGTGATAACTTTGCGTGGGTGCTTCAGAGGGTCAAGTCAATGTTGGATGAATGCATGGAGCCACGTGTGATTTTAACCGATAGAGACCTAGCCCTTATAGGCGCGTGTGCTAAAGTATTTCCAAACGCCTCCAGGCTTCTTTGCAGGTGGCACATACAACAGAATGTTATGAAGAACTGCAAGGGTGCCTTCACAGACGAAGACTGGAAGAAATTTTTGTCATTCTGGGGGACATTGATTGAGTCTCCATCCATACTCATCTACGAGTACCACTTGCGCAACATGCGACAACGACTTGTGGAGTGCAAACGTTCTAGTAAGTTTTTATAATAACATACGACTCACCTATGCAAATTTTATTAAATTATTTTTACGTTTTAGGAGTCTTCAAATACGTGTACGATAACTGGCTAAAAGACTATAAGGAGATGTCCGTCTTTGCGTGGACTGATAAGAGGCGCAACTTTGGTAATCGTACCACAAACAGAGTTGAGAGCCAACACGCCAACTTAAAGAGATACGTTGAAGATAGGAGCTCGCTCGACCGTATAGTTGGTTGTGTCCATGATATAGTTGAGACACAGTTCGGTGAAATAAGGAAGACTTTTCGAGATAGCATCGAAAAAACAATGACCCACCACAAACACCCGTTGTTTCAACACCTACTTGGTAAAGTATCCCATACAGCCCTTGACTTGTTGAGGGGAGAGGCAATTAGGAAGCTAGATGTCTTGGAGCGCTTTCATTCATCATGTGGTTGCCAAATGTGGCACAGCTGTGGGTTGCCCTGTGCTTGCAGGATAGAAAAGTACATGCTTGAAGGTAATAATTGTTAAACGTACAACACTTGTGTGATATATTTCCGTTAATCATGTGACTTAAACAATGTTGTTTTTAACCGTGCAGAGCGTCCGATTCAACTCGAAGACATAGACGTCTTCTGGCGGAAACTTAACTTCTAAAGTTGTAAATTGATAGACGATAACGTGGACGTGGTCGAAGAGCTAAATATTGTTAGACAACAATTAGAGTCGCACCCCCCAGCTCAGCAAAAAAGCCTGATGTCAAAGATTAAAGCGGTGTTGACTCCAAAGAAATCTACCAAGAAACCACCGGTTGTCCAACAAAATACTCGTGGTCGACCAACAACAAAGCACGTACAACAAAGGTTGGACAAGGCCTCTCGTATAGATGAAGAATTGAGGAGAAGCTCATTCGGTGATGCA
>CM060374.1:120113317-120320736 GCA_030545235.1 Helianthus tuberosus
ATTATTATTATTGTTATTATTATTATTTATTAATTATTATTATTTATTAATTATTATTATTATTGTTATTATTATTATTTATTAATTATTATTATTTATTAATTATTATTATTATTATTCTGAATTATTTATTAGTATTAGTATTATTTTTGTTATTATTATTATTTATTATTATTATTGTTATTATTATTATTTATTATTATTATTGTTAATATTTATTTATTATTATTATTATTTATTATTATTATTATTTATTATTATTATTGTTATTATTATTATTGTTATTATTATTATTATTGTTATTATTATTATTATTTATTTATTTATTATTATTATTATTATTTATTATTATTATTTTTATTATTATTATTTATTAATTATTATTATTTATTAATTATTATTATTATTATTATTATTATGAATTATTTATTAGTATTAGTATTATTTTTGTTATTATTATTATTTATTATTATTGTTATTATTATTATTTATTAATGATTATTATTTATTAATTATTATTATTATTATTCTGATTTATTTATTAGTATTAGTATTATTATTGTTATAATTATTATTTATTATTATTATTGTTATTATTATTATTTATTAATTATTATTATTTATTAATTATTGTTATTATTATTTATATACTATAAATTTGCATCAGTTTTATGCATATGGAAGTTGTACTTCTTGCTTTTTTTTGTTTTTTATGTTGTTATCGTTTGTACATTATGTACATAGGGTTGTAAGCTTTTTATAAGAGGTCGCGTATCATTCCTTTCCCACGTATTGAACTTTCATTTTTGACACGTACTGACCTTCTCTCCTACCTGGCATCATAAAAACAAAACCCACATCACATTAGAGAGAGATGAAAGTAGAGGGAGAAAGGCCTGGCCGCCAGCGACATGCGGCGGAACCACGACGGTGCGCCATCTCCGGCGTCCAACGAAGTTGTTGAATAAATAGCCAATGATCAGACAATCTCCTATCGTCATCAAGTCGATTTTCTTGGCGTTTGTGTATATATCTTTCTCATTACAACATCACTCTCACAGTTTGATAGTTGGTGTTGCTCAAATTCTTGCAATTTCACAGCTAAGGTAATGATCCTCACATTTTCCCCAATTTACATTTGAACGATTTGATTTAATCGGAGCTTCATTCAGCATAATCTGCTTGAAATTTGAATGTTACTTGATAATTTGCTGTTTTCGTGCATTTTTAATGATACATGGAATGTTGATAATTTTTGTTGGGGTTTTGCTCGATGGTTTGTAGAATTGGGTTTTAACTTTTGATGTCTTTGTGGAAAGAAATTTTGCATCTTTATTTCTGGGTCTCATTTGTAGAGTCCATGTCAACCTAAGCTGTATCAATTCGTTGTGGAATAGATTATTTTACCTTAACAAAATATTTTTATCACCATTATTACTATGTGATTTTGATTTTATAAAGCGGGAAGTGCACCAAGGCGACAAGGTCTAAAAGGGCACAAAAGCACACACTTTTTGTCCGGTAGAGGTTCTGTGTCTGTACAAATTGTTCCAACCACTAGCAGCTGATCCATACCTGCAGACTTTGAAGAATACATGTATGATTTCCAATTTATAATTTCCTGGAGTTAATTACTTGCCATGGTCTCCACCAAATTCAAGCAGAGTATCGATTCATTAAAATTATGGACTCATAAATTGATTCAATACCAACTTAGTAATATTACATGTGCTTATAAGAGTCAAACGGTTTACTAACATGGAGACAACCAAAAATATACCCATTCAGATAAACTGTCCGTAGATCTTGAGAATTTGGCCGAATTTGGTCATGCTAATTGGCACCCATTCAAAAACCTCGGTGTCGTTTAGAGGGTACTGGACTTTTGGTGTATTTAGAGATATTAATTTTCATCTTTTCTTTCAATTTACAGCTGGAATTGTGGAAAGAGTTGTTCTTCTTGGAGCACCAGTTTCTATAAAAGACGAAAAAAGTGAAGCTGTTAGGAAGGTATGGAGCATGTTGTTTAATCTCTGCATTACAAATCAGTTATAGTAGGCATGATGTACTCTTTTGCAGGTTGTTTCTGGAAGATTGATAAATGCTTATTCCACAACCGATTGAACGGTTGGAGTAGCCTTTCGAGCCAGGTACACCGTACACATCATATTTTATTAATGGTATGTTATATTTTGCTAGATGGTTTTTTATAGTCAACAATGGTCTCCTTAGCCAAGGATTAACTGGAATTGAACTCTTGGCTCTTGGATGTTCCTGAGTTGAGAATGTGAGTTCTGTATCTCGTTATTACCCATTTTCATGTATAAGGTTTGGTCTGATCAACCTTCAAGGGGGTGGCATAGTGGTTAAAGCCTGGCAGCCTGAGTTCCTTTAGCAGACCTCATGTTCGAATCTAGATTCTTACGAATCCCATTAGTTAGCAGGTTATTAGTGGGTCCCTAGAATGTTTCGCGTATGAACAAAGAATAGATTATGTCTGATGCATAAACCAATATTATGTGTCGTGGCTGCAAGTTGATGTTACAGAAGTCACAGAGGGCCACTCTTCATATCTATGGGGTACCCGAGAGGTACTAGATCTGGTTTTCAAAATCACTCATACGAAGAGTCTAGATACAAGTTAGTAGTTAACAGAATCTGATATGTTATTTTGTGTACCTATATGTTCATGGGTCATTTTCATGTATACGTTGGTTGATAACGTGATTCTCATAAGGGCCTTAGCCTGAGGTTTCATTATATAGAGAAAGAACTATATTTCCCTAAATCCAAACTATAGAGAAAGAACATGATCCTTGCACACCGCATCCAAAGATATACCCTTTATATATATGTATATATACGTTTTGCTTTTCTAGGTATTCTCAAAGTAATATTTATATATATTTTTTTTTTTACTTGCAGTTACACCTGAGCATCTTGTAGGAGTTCGGGAAAAGCGTTCAGCTGGAGATGTAAGTGGGATTCACGGAATTACTTTAAGAAAAGGCTACCGAGTTAGATGTAAGTTCAGTTCTCTTAACAATTAAGTCACTTATTGAATAGCTGCAGAATATAGTTGCATACTATAATGTAAATGAGTCAATGACCAATTACCCTATTGCAAAAAAGGGTAGTTGCACGGTACCCCTGACCGCGGAAGGGATCTCCCTTCCCAGTTCACCACCCGACAAGGATCCCTGGCGGCAAATACCCATAGCCATCAAAGAGGGGTAAGAAACATGTTTCGAACCCGAGACCTCGAGTGTCCTCGGTCCGGCTTAAAGCGGGTGTTGGTGGCCACCAAAGTGGCACTAATGGGAATTGAACTTGGGTCTCCATTGGAGAACCCAAGTCACTCCACCACTAGGCCACTTGTGGTGGTTAATTACCCTATTGCAGGTGTGCCCTTAAGTGGCAAACAGGTTAAACATGTACTTTTTAGTTTGGGTTCAAATGGAGGGGTTAAGTGGGCTAACTGATAAACATTTGGTGTGTTAGTTTCCAAAAATGTGATAAAGAAACTATATTATTACAATGATAGTGTTATTCTAATTAATTTGAATTTATTTATTTGTGTTCTTGACCAGATATGGATCAAATCTGTTAATAAACATGACGCATGACCCGGATGGCTTTTGGTTAGTCATATGACATACATGCGTTTTATGAACCTGATGTCTTCTTATAGTAGGGGTTGTAAGAGTTTATGGTAATGGTTTTATGAATTACTAATATACTTATTTGTTGATTTTTTTATTTTACCTGTTTGACAACTTATACATATAATAACCTGAATCAAACCACTCGAAAGAAAGTGAGTCGAAAGTGCCACATATACCCCCTATTTCTAACAAAGTTTATAGAATGATTTGGTTTAGCGCGCCGCAACGTGCGCGGGGTTAAAATCTAGTTATTTATTAATTATTATTATTTATTAATTATTATTATTATTATTATTATTATTATTATTATTATTATTATTCTGATTTATTTATTAGTATTAGTATTATTATTGTTATTATTATTTATTTATTTATTATTATTATTATTATTTATTATTATTATTATTATTCGGACTTATTTATTATTGTTTTTATGTGTATACGTTATTTATTTGCAGATTGATTATGGAGGGCGATGAGATTGAGATAGAGCTTGAGGGGGGTCAGCCGGCTCAGCAGGTTCAGCCGGTTCAGCAGGGTCAGCCGGTTCACGAGGGTCCACGACGGAGACGGCGGCCGCCTCTGGATACGCTGCAGGGTTGTCCGTATCTAGAGTTTCCCGCGGGCACCGATGCCGCCCGCCATTGCCAGAAGCTTAGGAGGATGCACATTGGATCGCATGCATCGATCGAATGGGATGCGATGGACCAGCTTGCTGAGACGGCTAGAGTGCGTCGGTTTGTACCTCTCGATTCGCCGTGGCATCGTCTTTTTGATTTGGCGCACACGCCGACCTACAAGGAGCTGCTGGTCGAGTTCCTTTCGTCATTCACATTTCACCCTCCTGGGGTCCCAGTGCCGCTTCCGTACCCAGGGGCTCCCCCTCCGCCTGAGATTTCTTTCAGGCTCGCTGGCGTTTTGCGTACGATGACGCTAGCAGACTTTGCGGTGCGTTCTGGTTTATACATGCAGGGGGAGATCGAGACTGAGGTTTACACAGCGGGGCTAGTGGTGGTTGATAAACCCATTCTTCTAGGGTTTTGGCAGGTGATTGCGGGGCCAGATCATTGGGAGCACGATAAGTCGAATGGGGAGGGTGTCTTTTGTTACGGACCCACTGTACAGGTACGTACGTTTATTACGGCGATTTTTGTGATTATGTGCATTGTTTATTAATCTCTGTTTCTGTATTTCGCTAACACTATCTGCAGGTATCTGCACCATTTGCTCGCTGCTTCTATCTCAGCGCGCGGGTACAGCCGTGAGTGGTGTACGACCACAGATCTTTTTTTCCTTTATTGTTTGTTGTATAGGAGGCCGTGCGCGCTAGCACACGGTCTAGCCCAGTACTACGCCTCCGCCCATCACAGGCAGGAGCGTGGATTTTTGTATGGCGGGGCGTACGTGACCGTCATTGCCCGTTCATTTGGCCTCGTACTGCACGAGGACCCACATCTACGGACGCCGCCAGTCATGCCGACGCGGATGGGCATGCATTCGCTGTGGGGGATGAAGGTAATCAAGAGGTTCGCAGTTGGCCCGCGGTTTAAAAACCGCGATACCGGGGGCATATGGACAGAGGAGGCACTACCATAGCATTTCGAGCCCGTTTATCCTCCTGTATATCCTGCTGATGTAGTGCCTGTGGAGGAGCCTCCGGAGGATGTAGACGGTGCAGCGCTGCCACAGCCACCGCCACCTGCCGGGGCGCCTCAGTTTCCACGTCACGCTATTCCAGGTCGTGCCCCATGAGCTGCGTTACATCCGGATGTACGAGCCGAGCTTGACAGGCTCAACGATTTGGTAGGTTGGCTGGTACAGTGCGAGCAGGATAGACGAGAGAGAGATCGGGTGCCCCCGATACCGCTTCCACCGGCTCGGGCACCACAGCAGCAGCCGCAGCAGCCACATCCAGATTCGGATTCGGATTTGGATGCATAGACCTGTTGTTGTTTTTATTTTAATTATGGATGTACAAACTTATCTTATATATTTTTGTTATGGATGTACAAACTTATCTTATATATTTTTGTTATGGATGTACAAAGTTATCTTATATATGTTATATTTATGTTTGTTTTCAGTTATTCGGTTACCTAATGATTGTTGTCTTAAATTGAGATAATACGGAAACAAAATATGTTTTGAATATAATACGGAAACAATATTTGAACGAGATAAAATTTTAATGGGAAGAATACAAAAGTAAAATGTTAAAAACATTAAAGAGCCGATTTAATCGGAAACAATATTTAATCGATATAATATATTTAAAGAGCCGGTTTTTAAAATAGTTGATTTTTAAAAAACAAAAAAAATTTTATAGTGTAAAAAACAAAACTTTTTTTAAAAACAAAAAAATTTTCAACCAAAAAACACATCTTCAAAAACTATCCAAAAAACCACACCAAAACCCACCAAAACACCCCTCATTTCAGCCAAAAAAAAAACCAACATTAGACGCCTCGTATAGGTCTATACCCTTCGTATAGGGTTCCTTAAACTTTGTGCCTGACACCCTCTGAGACCCCCTTGAATTCAGTGCTTAGACGCCTCGTACAGCCCTATACGAGGCGTCTAGGGCACAAAAGTGTCCAAATAGGCGCAGAGGGTGTCCAAATATCTCCAGCCTTAATAAACCATTCATTAACTTTTTGTCTAGAAGCTCGTTTATATTTGTTTATCCAATAAATGAATGAAATTGTTAAACATGTTTTTTAAATTAATTTAGTTAAACGAAAGAAGATTATGATTACATGTCTCCGGGAAAAGATCAAATAGGAAGTTTATTTTGGCTAGGAAGTATAGAAAGCAATAGGATTAGGACATGTGGCAACATTTAAAATAAAGAGGAAGGGTATTTTAGTCAATCCAACCATTTCTTCTTCCTTTTCAAAACCCAGTAACTTCAAAACCCACCATTTTCAAAACCCACCATCTTCAACCATTTCTTCACTTTCTATCTCAATAATCACTACATTATAGTGCGATTTTCATCACAAATCAATGATTCAAACACCCGATCAACGTGTTCTTCAGCTTTTTTGAAGAAAACCCAGTTTAATTTCATAAAAAATCTTTGTTTTTTCCGGTGATTTTGGAGATAATCACTCGATTCGTTCGATTCGGGCGCTGATAAGTGTTTCTATCATTCAAACTTCGTCAATTGTTGAAGAAATCACTTCGATCCATGTAAGAAATTCTTTAATTTCATTTTTACGATCTGGGTTTTTGATTTAGTCATTGCGTTTTACGATCTTGGCGGGGGTCCGGGGGCAGCGCCCCTGGTAGCGGGGTCCCAGGGGCGACAGTGTTTCTGGTTCTGTAAACAACAGGTTCTGGTCATTGCGTTTTAGTTAGATTATGGTTCTGTAAACAACAGTTTCTGGTCATTGCGTTTTAGACAGTTTCTGGTCATTGCGTTTTAGAAATAAAACATTTTTGAAGTGTTTTTACTCATTGTGTTTTAGGTAAACACATTTTTATGTGTATTCAGTTCATTGCGTTTTAGAGAGAACAGTTTCTTTTGTGTTTTTAGGCCATTGCGTTTTAGAAATAAGACATTTTTATGTGTTTTCTAGGCATTGCGTTTTAGAAATAAGACATTTTTAAGTGTTTTCTGGCAATTGCGTTTTAGAAATAAGACATTTTTAAGTGTTTTCTGGCCATTGCGTTTTAGAAATAAGACATTTTTAAGTGTTTTGGGTGCATTGCGTTATACGTAAAACACATTCAGTTCATTGCGTTTTAGAAATGAGTCATTTCTTTGTGTTTTCTGGCCATTGCGTTTTACAAATAAGTCATTTCTTTGTGTTTTTGGTGCATTGCGTTTTAGAAAAATGTCATTTTTTAGTTTTTTTTTTCAATGCGTTTTACGTAACTGGGGGTTTTTGTTGATACATATTTATGGACGCGACTCGACGCGACGTGATTCGATTAGTGGACGCGACTCGACGCGACTCAGCACGGCTTATATTGTGACGACTTTCCTCCGTCGTGTACAAGACTTCAAGCCATCAAAGGAGACAGACAAGGACTGGGCTCAACATTACAGTTCTTGGGCTAATAGATGATGGCGAAACACAGTTTGGGCCTCAACTGATTGGACCGAAGCCCACTATCGACGAATCAGCCCAGAAGTCGACGAAACACATCTGTTTCGTCGACCATGATCTATTTCGTCGCCTGTCTTTCTGTTTCGTCATATGTAGTGTGTCTGTTAGTATAAATAGCATGTTATGTTTCTGTTTCAAAAAGCAGAACAGAGAGAACACATTGTAGAGAGCACACACACATGAGAGTTTGAGAGAGTTTACAAAGAGCATTGTAAACATTGGATTGTAACCGAACCCTTTTTATCGTTATAATACAGTGGTGTTTAACGGTGATATCTGCGTGTCGTGTTTTTACGTGTTCCGTCTCGGTTTGCTGTTCCGGTTGGATTCCGCACAACCGGAGTGGTTCGTACACAAGGATTAGGCGACTAGATCCTCCCCTAGCCGGACCTACAAGTAGAGAAAGACAAAGACCTTCGCTGGTGCAATTTGGAAAACCAGCCGGACCCAGAGGTCTGTGATCTTGTTGCTGTGAAGAGATTTCTAAGTAGCTACAAAATTGACTTTGAAGTCCACACCAGGTGGATATCCAGTTTGGGAGAACACTCAGATTCCTTGCAATGCACGAAGCAGTTGCAGGATACGGTTTTAAATTTCTAATCTCTCCTATACTTGTCGATATTTAAGCTGCTTTATGAATTTTTTTATCATCTCATACAGCACTCTTTGACCTGACACGTTGATCTCAAATATCACCTCACACGTGATTGTTTCACTATGAAACTCATCAATGTTGTCATGGTCCGCACCGATGACCAACGTGCCGACCTTTTTACCAAAACATTTGACAAATCAAGATTTGACTATTTATTATAGGTAAACGGCATTAAGGTCAAGCAAGAGTAAAACCAACATCGGAAAATCATTTTTGTAAATACCTGTGTGTTTTAAATTTATCTTAGTTTGTTGATTTTAGGGGGAGTAAATCCAAAAATTTGAAAATCCAAAAACATTGAAAAATTTCAAAAACACAAAAACAATAGAAAAGCAAAAAAATGAGTTTCCTGGCGAGCAAAAGAGAAAATGATAGTACATCAGTGGTCTGTTTAAATCTCTTTAAACCTTAAATGAAAAATGTTAAGCAGTTCTATATAAGATGTATCGGTAGGCTCACAATCATTTTAAAGTGTGCAGGGTGATATAAACTTAAATCGACTGAAGACTGGGTGGGAACCATTCATTGGCATATGGTCTTGGTACCGAAATTTCGTTTGAGAGATTGCCGAGGTTCTGAGATATTCGGTCTTTATGCTGCTTATCATCTGGGTATCATGGTTGTTTCTTTTTCCGAAAAATAACGGGGACGCAAGTCTAGATCTTCCATGATACCATACATACGTGTACATATTGCATTCGACCTCAATAAGTGATCAACAATCACATGTCCCACAAAATAAGTGATAATATATCACAAATTCTTTCCGGGTGTCAAGTTCGTCTCTCTGCTGTACGAAAGTACTGACCTGTTCACGGACTTGCTCCTGTGCCCTCATGCATCGAAAATCAAGTTCCTCATCAATAAGTGATTCTATCACATAGGGCTTGTTTTCAAATCAAAATAAGTGAGAATCTCACATCATATACGGTCAAACAGATGATAATCGGTATACTCACCGGTAAGATGAACCCTCGTGCATACCTTGATACGGGAATGTGTCGTGATGTGGATGAACACCGGTCGGTAAGTATAAATCATACCTTAACGTATCCTCTCGCCATGATTACATCTGATAAGTTGAGCTTATGTGGACAACAATACCGATAATCGTTATAGGATGCTTATCTTAATGTTAACTAAATGAACAACAAGAGCGTTTTGGCATGACCGTAAACTGATATGATTCTCTTACCCTCGAAACTCACAAAAAGAATGTTTGTATATATTTATTTACTGCTTTCAGTCTTTACATTTGAAATATTCAAAAAATACCAAAAAGATTTTAAGTTTTTTTTTAATATAAACTTTATAAAATCCAAAAAGATTTTATTTCTATTTTATTTTCGATCGTACGATGTTGGAACTCGAGTCTTCGTTACCTGAAACCTGAACGAAAACCAAAACGACTATATCTTCATAAACGGTCGAAATTTGCAAGTTTTGAAAGTTAAAAACTGAAATTTACAAATTTATTAAACTTTCAAACTGTCGGACGGTAGTTGATTGAGATATGGTCATACGTGTGTTGTTTGTTATACTAACTATATTCCAAGCAGTTGTTCTCATTACGCGTTTAGATTTCTTGCATGTGCAGATTCTAAAGGCAAGGAGAACATGGTCGATGACAAGCCTCGGAATGAAGACACGACGTGAAGGCACTCAAAAGACAAAGATGATGGAGTTGCCGCTGACCTTCAACACCACAAGGATCTCACTTCATAAAGATAAAGACTTTCACGAGCATAACTCAAGGGGGAGCTTATGTTAAGGGGGAGTTTGTCAACACACTTCTTACATGAAACAAGGAGTTTGTTGATACACTTTCTGCCTACAAGACGTGAAGACTTTGAAGATCCTCCGACATAGAAGAAATGAGAAGAGAATCTCTCGAGTAGCGTCCAAGGGGGAGTTTGTTGATACATATTTATGGACGCGACTCGACGCGACGTGATTCGATTAGTGGACGCGACTCGACGCGACTCAGCACGGCTTATATTGTGACGACTTTCCTCCGTCGTGTACAAGACTTCAAGCCATCAAAGGAGACAGACAAGGACTGGGCTCAACATTACAGTCCTTGGGCTAATAGATGATGGCGAAACACAGTTTGGGCCTCAACTGATTGGACCGAAGCCCACTATCGACGAATCAGCCCAGAAGTCGACGAAACACATCTGTTTCGTCGACCATGATCTATTTCGTCGCCTGTCTTTCTGTTTCGTCATATGTAGTGTGTCTGTTAGTATAAATAGCATGTTATGTTTCTGTTTCAAAAAGCAGAACAGAGAGAACACATTGTAGAGAGCACACACACATGAGAGTTTGAGAGAGTTTACAAAGAGCATTGTAAACATTGGATTGTAACCGAACCCTTTTATCGTTATAATACAGTGGTGTTTAACGGTGATATCTGCGTGTCGTGTTTTTACGTGTTCCGTCTCGGTTTGCTGTTCCGGTTGGATTCCGCACAACCGGAGTGGTTCGTACACAAGGATTAGGCGACTAGATCCTCCCCTAGCCGGACCTACAGTTTTTCTATTGCGTTTTACGCAACATGGTTTTTAAAAATTTTTTTTTGAAAATATAGCAATAGCATACTCGTTTTAAAGATAAAAAAACGCTCGTTTTTTTTGTGCAATTTTTATAAAAAAATAATGTCGTATGAAAGAGTTATTAACGTTTAAAAAACGGGGGGGGGGGGGGGGGGGATTGGAGGAGAGAGAAACTATTGGCTTGGATTGACTAGAATGCTCCTAAACAAACTCACGCGCCTCTTTTCTTTCCTTCAATTTCCCTGATTTAATCTTAGCCAATGATTAACTAAATGGATGGTCAAGATTACTTCCTAACCTTCCTAGCCAAATAAACTTCCTATTGTATCTCCACCCACATGTCTCATTTAGTCTTTAATCTCTGTGAACGTTCAATACATTTGTTTATGTTTGTTTACGGTTGTTTGTATATTTATATATTTTTTTAGGATTGTTGGAATGTAGTCTAGTTTTTTAATGAGATTATCAGTTAGGGCACACGGGGTGGTCCGTTATACCACCCCATCACTCGTTAAACAAGAACGAAACACCGTCGCCGGCCTAAGTATCACTCGTTAAAAAAATAACGAGTTGAATAAATAACGCGTGAAACATGAATGTATCATTGTTTGCATGCTTGACACCTATGCTCTGACCCATTGCATGTCTTGTTGACCACCTTTTTTTGACACGTGTTTGACCCTCTGCATTTTTGTGAGATTAATATTTTTAAAATTTGGGAGTGATAAAATTCCATCACTAGTGATACCACCCCGCCTACATTTCTATCACTAGTGATAGAATATTGGGTGCTGACATGGCATGATTTGATTGGATAGTGGGAGTGATAGAAACTATCACTAGTGAACCCCCCCCCCCCCCCCCCCCCCTCCCCTTATATTACAATTTAGTCTTGTTTTATTAGATTTTTAGGCCAAACGTTTAATTTTTTTTTGACGTTGCTTAGTTATGTTTGTTTACATTTGTTCATCATGATTCATTTATATTCGCTAGTTTTTGTTTATACTATTAACTCAACATAAAGATATGTACGTTCATTTTCTTAAAAAGCAAACACAGACAAGAATGTCTTGTTCGTTTATTTGTTTAAAACTAAATAAGTTTTACGGCCTACATTGAGATGAATTGATGGTATTTGCTCATTTGTGGAATAAAAACTGTATATTATAATTAATAATTCAAAATCTAAATTTCTACAAGTTATGCTATTACTTTTTATGTTTTTTTTTCTATTTGTTTCAATTAAAATAATAATGTTGTATAACAAGATCAAACTGAGGAAAGTTAGGATGAAGGTCTGTACCGGAGGCGAGAGGGAGCTAGTTGATGGTCTGTACCAAAAACGTATTTGGTTGTACATAGAACAACACCTCGTGTATGTAATGTAGCGCATCAAACCTTGCCTCCAGGCTTTTGGGACCTAAATGTCTCATAGCGTATCCGCACACACGTACACATATATTTGTTCACACAATTAATTATTTTCCAGGTTCGTAAATATATAACTTTAGATCTTTGGTGTAAGTTGATGGTATAAAATCTAAATTTTTAACCTAATTATAATATGAATTTTGCCATTTATACTAATTATAGTTCTTATATTCAGGATAATGGAGGCATATTTTCCAACAGTTAGAATATTGGTTTGTGGCGAAGATTGTTGGCAAAAATCTCAACGTGTCTTAGAATTACCATTTGATTTAACATATTCTCAGATGAAGAGTTCTGTAGCAAAAAAGTTTAATTTATCCAAGTTAAAGATGTCTTACCATTTCCCCCTCTCCTCTTCTGATGAAAATAAGCATGCAGTTGTTGAGATTGTGGACGACCATGACGTCAGGATTTTTATGGATATCGCAAAAAAAGCGTCACATGGAACCGTTACATTGTATGTTAAAAGAGAAAAAATAGCTTAATCCTGATGGATTGACGCCGTGCACGTACTACCGATGTTGTCCCCTAAAAAAATAACACGTTCAGAAAACAACAAGTTCGCTAAATTCTTTAAATGTTAATATTTCATTATGCACCTGTATGTCATCATTGAAAACAGGTGAGTGGGACTATACTTTGCAAGAAGATCAAACGCATTGTGGTTAGCAAAATCCTCAAACTGCGCAACGAAAATTAAAGATTCGATTAAAATCATATATCCCTCATAAATTAAATCATTAGCAAGTGAATATAATCAATATATGCTTAGGTATAGGTACCTGAATAAGCACCTTCTCCCCATAGTTTTGCTTCACAACAGACATAAATTCATTCATAAGTTCTGCATATTCCTGACAAATATATACACAATTTATTTCATTGTTTAATAACTTTTGACATGATATATGTTAACAAAAAGAAGAAACGTATAGTAAAAATAAAACTAACCTGTGCGGTTGCTCTTTTTTGTCGCAGACCAATGTAGAATTCATCGTTTAACAGTTTTCTCATTGTTTGTACCCACATCTATGGTTATAGGCAAGCACTGCACATTGTTCACATCATTTTTGCATTTTTAATTATCATTTGTTATTTTTGTTCTGAAAGTTTTACCAATGGATCTATTCAGTTTAGCCATGAGTCAAACATCCATTTATACCATGAGTATAGCTCTGTTATCCCTAGAAAACATACTATTGAATTCAAAAGTAAATCCGGTTTTTATCCCAAACAAATATCATAAAGTGAGCTTCATTTCACACATGGAGATCCTATTTGTACTCTTTTTGGCCAATTAGTTTTTAAGAACAATTAAACAAAGTCAATAATAAACCTCAAAACATTCAGCAAGCATCTAAACAACTAAGCAAACTGAAACCAGCTGCCCTAAAAAAACAATTAACCAAAGTCAAACCGAGACCTACTCAGGCCACCATATCAGCACTGCCCTCTCATAATCTCGACATTCCCTCTCTCAGCCCTGCCCCCAGCATTATTATACTTTAGAATCCGTTCAATATAGCAAAAAACAACTGTACATCAAAACTTGCATAATCCGTTCAAAAACAACATACATAATCCGTACAAAACTTGCAGACAACATTACTTACACCCTAAATCATCAAAAACAAGAACAGAATCCAATATATCACCCCATATTTTTGCTCTATACTTAATCCATAAAACCAACAGAACCCTAATGTGTTCAATTACCACATAAATAGGAAAACCAAATCAATAAAACTGAAGAAAAGGAAGGTGCCTGGTGCAGTGGACGTGGTGCGTCGAGCAAGCGGCTGAGGATATGTGAGATGACTCCGAACATTGCAGATCGTGGCGGCGAGCGAGCGGCTGTGGCCGAGTTGAATCAATCTGGCGGCATCTTGGGTTTGGGTAGGGCTGGTGGATCGATTTGGGGGGAATGAGTGATTTGTTTGCCCACCACAAGTTTTGTACACCTAAGAGCATTCACATTCAAGGCATCATATTATGAGTGTGGGGTTTTTAAAATGTAAAGAGTATAAAAAGTGGTTGTGAGTGAAGGAGAGAGAAAATATTACTGTTTATCTGTATATTTGTGGGGACATTGTTCACCCACTATAATTTTTTAATATATATTGAAAGTGGTTGTGAGTGAAGGAGAGAGAAAAATGTAATATATATTGAAAAGGAGAGAGAAAGTATTTGTTTTTAGTGGAAATATATTGATATAGGAGTTGTTTTTTAGTGGAATGTATGTATATTTTTAGTGGATTGGATGGGAATGCTCTAAGGCAACAATAAAACATGGACCGTCAGATTGCACAGAAGATCAGTGGTCAGTGATTTGTTTTAGAACCTGGACACGGATTGGGCTTTTAGCGACGACTTCTTTGATGTCGCCGCTAAAGGGGTCGTCGCTAAAAGCCAACTTTCTTGTAGTGGTGAAAGCGTGATATCATTTTGCTATGTAGTGCATGGACAATTTACTTTTGAATCTTGCCATTTTGTGTACCTTTTATGGTGAAGTTGATTTTGAGGATTATTAATGTATGGATTGTTTTTTAATTATCGGTGGTCTAAGTGTGAACAACTTTTCTATCTCCTAAGATTGTGGTAAGGTTTACCCTTATTTTATCCTTTCTAAATTCTACCACTGGCCAAGCTATAAGTGAAATTCCTCATTTTGTTTTATATGTTTCTTTGTTTGTTTATCTTTAGTAATACAAATTTTATGATTGAGAAGTGTAAGTTTTGTTTAGTCTGCAACAAATGGGCCGGTCTACATATTAAAGGGAGAATTTCATATACATTTAAATTCATTTGAGAAGAAAATTAAATTAGGAAAATAACAAATGAGATAATTGTAAAACATTATATAGGTTTTCTCTCATCTCATTTATTATTATCTTTGACTAATTAATTAGTCATAAAGACTATCATCCACCACACTAAAATTTTTGTCTACAAAACATAAAAATTTGTCCTACACTTTTTGAAATTTATTCTACACATATTGAAATTAACCTACACACCTTGTAATTTATCTGACACTTTAAATTATTTTTTCTTCTTCTTTGAAAATATGTATTTTTTTTTAAAATAAGTTATAAATTTAATGTAGTTAGCTATTAAAAAGAAAGACTACCATATAATAATCTATATAGGTTTACCAATATACCATTACACTAATGGTAAAATACAAAAATTAAATGAAGTAAAATGAATAATTCTTATTAGTTGAAATTTCTTTTTTTTATTCTTACAAAAAAAAAATTGTTCTCATTTGAACCCTCCACTTTCTTGAATTGTTGGAGGTCCTAATGCAAAGATCAATAAAAAAATGGTTTAATTGAAGGCATTAATTTGCCGAATGGAGGTCCAACTATTACACACTTATACTATGCCGATGATGTGATCTTCATGGGTTAGTGGTCGGATAGAAACATTAAGAATCTTCAACGGATTCCTAGATGCTTCTATCTATGTTCCGGGCTAAAGGTAAATTTAACTAAGAGTAGCTTGATCGGGACTGGTGTGGGAGATGAAGAAATAGTCAACATGGCGAGGAATCTAAAACGTAAAGTTGGTTGTGTTCTGTTCACTTTTCTTGGACTACTGATTGGGGCAAATATGAAAAAGGCGAAACATTGGAAACCGATTGTGGATAATTATAATGCAAAACTCTCGAGTTGGAAAGCAAAATGGTCATCGTTTGCGGGTCGGGTTGTATTGGCAAAAACGGTGCTGGGGGCTTTAGCTAATTATTATCTTTCTTTGTTCAAAGCGCCTAAAAAAGTAGTGCTTTCACTTGAGGCGATTAGGCGAGATTTCGTGTGGGGAAAACAGGTGGAAAGCATAAGATGCGATGAATAGCGTGGCACAAACTAGTGATACCGAAGAAAAAGGAGGTGTGGGTATCGGAGACATTCAAAGCATGAACTTGGCTCTACTAGCAAAATGGTGGTGGAAGTATAAAGAGCAACCGATGTCTACATGGGCAAAGGCAATACAAGCCATCCACGAAGAAGATAGATCGTCGAAAATTGTTCCGTGCAATACCGATGTTGCTGGTATTTGGAAAGATGTAATGAGCATTGAAAAGGAGTTCGCAGGTATGAATCTTTCCTTAAAAACTAACCTGATGTGTGCTCTTGGGAACGGGGAAAAGAAGTTTTGGAGCGGCATATGGCTAGGAAACGAAGCTCTGAAGGATCGGTTTCCTAGGTTATATGCTAAATCGAAACAGAAAAACATCAAGGTAGCAAATTGTGTAACAAAGGTAGGGTCGGAAGTACAATGGGGTTGGATTGGATTAGTGGGCCGGATGGAGAGATGGAATGGGCTTAATTAGCGGGCCTCATAGATGTATTTGATCTGGTTGTTTTGAAAAATAATGAAGATTCTTGGAAATGGAATCCAAACAAAGTTGAAATGTGGACGGTTGCGACTATTCGACACAATATTATAAATGATTCGATAGCTGATGTGGATGAAGAGTGGCCTTTTTGGAATAGGTGGGTTCCGCCGAAAGTTAATTATCTGGGCTGGAGGGCTTTGATCAATAAAATTGCAGTTAAAGTCGAGCTAAGCAAGCGAGGGGTTGAATCTCAGCAAATAATACGCTCAAATTGCGGAATCGATCCAGAAACAGTGGATCATGCTTTGCTAAACCGCTCTTTAGTGAAAAATATATGGAGAAAATTTCTTATATGGCTCAAAATTCCTAGTGATCAGGCTGTGGATTCATGTTTCAGCATGTTGGAGACGGCTCGAGGTCTTAATGGGTCGAGTGAGTGGAAGAAGACGATATCGACAATCTTTTTGGTTACTTTGTGGCGGGTTTGGAAGGCAAGAAATGATTTGGAATTCAATGGGAGGCGGAATTCGACAAATAGGACGGTGGAAGATATCAAAATGAATTCTTACTTATGGATTAAAGCACGGTCGAAGTACAAGGATCTAGTTTGGGAGAGATGGGTTGACTTTAATGTGTGAGATGTAATATTTTGATCTGTTGTTTAGTTCTTTGTTCCATTTCGTTTTCTTGTTCTTGTTGGGTTTTACAGCCTCGTTGGCCCTTTTGTTCTATAAATCATAGAATTTTTCGTTGTTAAAAAAAATAATGTCATATTCTAGCAGTTCTAATTTATGTTAGAAAAACTTTCACAAACCTTTAAAGTTGAAATATTATGCGTTGGTATGTAAAAGCTCACAGCCACTCTAGAAATAAATGCCAAGCTAACCGAATCATAGCTTAACAATTTTACAAAATTAACGATAACTGGAATGGAAAGTTTTTTTTTTGTTACTTGCGCTTTTTGAGGATAAGGACTGGAATTTTGTTTTGAAAAACAACCTTTACAGTGGTGTAAGCAACATATATACGCTTTTTACAGTGGTCTAAGCAACCTCTAGAGAGGGATTTTTGTCAGGTTTACATGTTGTTCAGTAGGTTTTTTGTTAGGTTTTACCTGCTGGGTTTTGACGCTTGTCGCGTGGTTGATTTGTTTGTTTTAGTAGGTCCCTACATGGGATTTTATTGCGAGAAAGAATGCTCGATGATTAAAGGGACGGTGTTACGAGGTCTAAACCGGGGAAAACTGTTGATGCAGATTTTGTGTCCGATGCTTGTCGAAGAGATTAGATGTATTTTATGTTGATTATGTAATAGTTAGTGAAACGGTCAAACAAATGTGTATTGACCCGCTCTTTTGAAGTGGTCAAATGTGAGGGTTATGAGTTTGACCCTGTGTGTGTGTGCAAGTAAAGTGGGTGTGACTATAAATGCCACCCCTTGTCTTTCATTTGCACTAGAGAGAGTTAGAGAGTGTGGGTGAGCTCATTTTGAGAGTTCACAATGAGTTCTATTGTGTGGGGGAGAGATTACCACTTCGTCTCTCCCCAGATGTATACTCATTTGGTATTAGTTCGGTTAGCTTGTAATCGAGCTGACTTGTAATGTTATACTACCGATTAATACAAAGAAGTTTTGTTTATCCATCTCTAATCTCTCCCGTCTTGAACTAATCTCACACTAATCACGGTTTCGGTCCCGAAACACGGTCCTACAATTGGTATCAGAGCCATGGTGCCCGATTTAGTGAACCTAACAGTTTGCTAAGTCACATGTGCTCTAAATCTGTGATTTTTATGGTTTTTGTTCAAGATGTAAAAAAGGTGAAAATAAGAAAAACACAGATCTGACCCGAATGGATGGGTCTGACCTGAAACGAAATGCATCAGAGAGTTAGGTTTCCTGTTTTACACCAAGAAAAAAATGTTTTCATCTTGTTTTGAAAGTATTTCTTCAGATCTGCGTAAGAACAGCTTGTTGTTCTTCACTATGTTCTTGAAAAAAATGGTGGCGGCTGGTTAAAGAAACTAGGGCTTCTTCTGCTTATGACAAAACACCTGCTGATGCTGTTGACGAAACACCTGTTGAAGCCAGCGATGAAACACCTGCTGATGTGTTTGATGATACACAGACCTGCATGAGTAACGAAAAACCTCCTGCTCTTACTCCTGACGAAAGACCAGCATGTTTCGTCATCCATGGTCTTTCGTCATGATGACTTTCGTCGTCTGATAGTCTTTCGTCTGCTATTTGAGTGTTTCGTCGGCTGCACCTTGTTCATCAGCATGTTTCGTCGACCAGCCCTATATATATGCAGAACTGAAGACAGGTAACAGAGAGAAGACAGAGTGAACACAGAGAGAAAGAGCTGCTGGAGATGGATATTCGGTTTATTGTAAGAGAAAGGCAGATGGTTTTAACGGCTGATTGCTGGATTTTGTTTTGGGGGTTTTGATTGTTTGATATTTATGTATCGCTGGTGCTTGGTATCGAAGAAGGAGAAGAGGTAAGGAAAATGTTTATGTCGGCTGGACTGTTTGATTGAAGGAAGAAGAAGACAAAGTTGAAGAATGATGGATGCTGGTATTGTTCATCGAAGATGTAAACAAAAGATAATGTTGGATGAGGTTGATGATGTCTTATCCACTAACTCATGTTTGTCGGCTGAAAAAGGTGGAATGCGGCTAGGGTATATGAGAAAAGATTGGGCTTACATGCAGATAACGGTTAGGTAGTATATGGCTATTCTTCGTGGACCATATACTACATTGGGCTTACATGCAGACATGTGTGAATAATGGGCTATATCTTCATCACATGTTGGGGCCCAGGCCAAATTTAATGCCTCGTATTGGGCAGCATGAAGAGAACAAAATGTCATAGTGGCCTAATCAGTTCTTGGACCTACTGATTTTTTTTGGGGCTTGCATCAATAACATACATCTCCATTAGTTTCTTTTGTGGTGTGGTTTGGGCGTACATCAATATTGTGCAATATTGTGAAGTGGGCCATGAATGCACGATGACAAATTTCGTTTGGGCTAAGCATTGTTTAATTATACCCAGATTTTTGGATGGATTTTTTTTTTTAATTTAGGGGCCCACTAAATAAAAGAATTGGCATTGGATGATTTTTTTAAGGGCCACGCATGGGTTCACAGCATAACAAAAATATATTTATTTTTCTTGGACCGACTCCCATGATGAGAGGGCAGTCGCAGATAGGGGTAAAGTGTTCGCGAAAGATATTTGAGTTAATTTTTAACATCAAATTCGTACGGGTTCGAGAGCGCGCGGGATGATGAAGCTTGATGAAAACAAATGATTTATTTTGAATGTGGGGTAGTCTCGGTTACCGATGCAAACGTCAAATTTGGTGACTTGACTACGATGGGCCAAAAACCAAAAACGGTATGTTTACTTTCGCACGTCAATGTTTATGATTGTTATCGGTTATTCGTAAATGTTCGAAAGCATTTTGTTTATTGTCATATTCTCGCATTTGAAAACGAACGTATGAACCTGGAATGTCAATACCGGTCCTAACGAGTTCACAAAGTCTTTGGAGGGATACAAGTCGGATCCTACGGGGTGCTAGGCGATTTTCTTTATCAACTAGAATATACAAAGAAGAAAGCATTTTGTTTATTGTCATATTCTCGCATTTGGTAACGATTGAATTAACATGGAATGTCAATACCGGTCCTAAGGAGTTCACAAAGTCTTTGGAGGGATACAATTCGGATCCTACGGGGTACTAAGGGACGTTCTTATTCAACTAGAATACGCAAAGAAGAAAGTCGTTTTCGTGATTTTTCAAAAAACTGAGAACATTCAGTGAAGATTGAAGACAGTTCCGCTCAGTGGAGGGAATTGGTGAACATTTGAAGATAAATTCTACTCAGTGGAGAGAATTTGTTCTGTGAAATTGACGACAGTTTCTTTGAAGTGGAGAGAATCTGTTAAGGTTTAGAGATCTTACCAAAGAAATGGGGGAATAAAAATTTTCATATGTTGAATTTCTTCGGTAAATTTCTAAACGCAATCACAGGTGGTAGAGTTTGTGATTTTCTGGTGATACAAACGGTTCAGTGTGGAATGTTTTGCACAGATACTTATTTGAGGATTTTAATTAATTCTCCAGCCAGCGTGAAGGGTTTTGCCCGAAAACATACAGGTATCTAAAGTCGACATTAGTTTCAAAGCGCTGTTCACTGAAGACCTGGGGGAATCTTTATGAAAGCTGATAGTTCAAAGCTAAAGACCTGCAGGATTCGGTTTTGGGTTTGATGTTTCTTTGGGATTTTACAGGGATCTGGGGGTAACTCAAGTCGTTGAGTTTGCAAACGATGTACTTGGTCAAGCTGACTTCCTGAGTACTGATGCTGAAGATCCGTAGTGCATTACGTGGTCAACTTCACAAAGGCGAGACAATGAGATCTGGATGTAGTTCAACTAAGCGTGCTGTTTGGTTGAGCTTGCAAGGGATACACTTGGTCTAGCTGACTTTCCTGAGTGTTGATGCTGAAGATTAAAGTGCATTACTTGGTTGTTTCCACAAAGACGGTTTACAGAAGACATTTCACCAAAATTTTCTACCAATGTAGTATGCTTGAATGAAATAGAGTTCTTATGACAGATCAAGACTTGATGCAGTTCTTAAAGAACAGAACCCTTATCAATTGCCGGTTGGAGTATTGGAAGATCAGCGGAAGATCGGTCAATTGAGCCTTGTGAGGAAATTGCACAACACCCAACACGGATGCGCGTACTTTGAGGGGGAACTATCATACAAGGAGTGTCAAGATACTACTTACCTGGATCATCGGTCAAGGGGGAATTTGTTAACACAGTGAAGATAAATACTTGACTGAAGATCGATTGCGGTTGCATTTTTAGCATTCGACAGCAACGGACAAGGGGGAATTTGTTGATGCAGATTTTGTGTCCGATGCTTGTCGAAGAGATTAGATGTATTTTATGTTGAGTATGTAATAGTTAGTGAAACGGTCAAACAAATGTGTATTGACCCGCTCGTTTGAAGTGGTCAAACGAGAGGGTTATGGGTTTGACCGTGTGTGTGTGCAAGTGAAGTGGGTGTGACTATAAATACCACCTCTTGTCTTTCATTTGCACTAGAGAGAGTTAGAGAGTGTGGGTGAGCTCATTTTGAGAGTTCACAGTGAGTTCTATTGTGTGGGGGGAGAGATCACCACTTGGTCTCTCCCCAGATGTATACTCCTTTGGTATTAGTTCGGTTAGCTTGTAATCGGGCCGACTTATAATGTTATACTACCGATTAATACAAAGAAGTTTTGTTTATCCATCTCTAATCTCTCCTGTCTTGAACTAATCTCACACTAATCACGGTTTCGGTCCCGAAACACGGTCCTACAAAAACGAAATCAAGGAATGAGGTGTTGGGGTTATCTTCTTCCAAGATGATACAAGCATGATCAATAAATGTAGAATGCCATTTTTTTAACTGTGAATTTTGTATCCATCTATAACATAAATTCATGTTTTACACACATATAGTGACTATTTTTTGCAATGTATTCATATATGTTTTGTGTTTTTTACATTAGTGCACGCCGTATTACACCCCGTAAATAGACGAGAAGAGAGAGAGTAATATTTTGTTTTGAAAATTAAGGAGTGAGTAATATTTTTTTTTGAAAGGTGAACTTCATATGATGATGAGTGTTCACACCCGTCTCATCAACGAGCCATCATCCACCACATACCTAGACTATGTTGTCTTAACTTTTGCACACCTTATTAATTCTTTGGATTAAAAAAACCAAATTACACTCCAAAATATTGCAAGATCAAATCTCAGCCACATATCCGATATAAATCAATAGCTATGGAGTGTTCTCATGGTTCCCTCAACTCAGTATAGTTCTTATTTTAAACATCCCTTATATAAATGAATTAGTAGGCCATTGTTTACTGGAAATTAAAAATATATATATACTTGCTTTTTTTAATGGAAATGGCTACTCACTCTTAATTTTCACTAAATTTAAAAGGACTGACATAGGATCTCCCACTAAAAGATAAGAGTGTCCACCAAGTGATCTAGCTTAACGTTGGCATATACTTGCTTTTGAAATTCGTTTGTTCACAAAATTCATTAATCAAGATACTTCACAATTTGGGCTAGTCAAAACTGTAGAAAAATATATTTCTTCGGTCAACATAAAATAGTTAAGATGGATAAAAAAAGTCATTTTTCACAGTCATTCATTCAGAGATTTAACCAAAAAACCACTATAGCTTAAGATTTTTCATTTGCTAACTTTTTTCTCTCTCTAGAATCTGCTCTCTACGGTTCCTCCTCCCTTATGCCCGAAATCTCTTCTTGTGGTGGTCAATCACCACTGCAAATCCCTCCGTTACCTTCTGATTGCCCCCTGATCATTCCCCAACTTCAATTGATGCCTCGTGTGCTAATCCGGTGCTCAAAGGAGACCTTTTTCTCCAGCCGCCATCTGAAACCCAGATCCTATTACGCCATTGGAGAGTGCCGCTCTGAAGAAAACCCATGAAGGGCCTGATGGGGCTCTAAATCTTGTATACTGTGTGTATCAAGAAACATTTGTTGTGTTAATACCATATCGTTGACCAATTTTGGCTTTCATCTCACCTTTCCCTTTTAACTTTTTAAATGATGATGACCCATAAGACTATCTCCAATGCTAAAGGCGTCCTTAGGCGTCCTTAGGCGCCCTTAGCTGTCACGTCATCTGCCACATAATATCCTTACAAATCCTTAAAAACCCCTATTTCATCTACAACCCTACAAATATCCTTACCTTCTATAATTTCCACCTCATCAACTACCCATTACACACAATATTTCAATAAAACTTTTCTTTTTTTTTTTACTCTGAGCCCACCCCATCACATAAACCAAGACAAACACATGCCCTTGTGCAAGGGCATCTCACCTAAGGGCCTCTAAGGATGGATGAGGTCCAATGATAAGGGAATCCAAGGGCCTCTAAGGGCATGGTCTCCAAGGGCCCATTGGAGATAGTCTAAGTTGTTTTTCATGTCTGTTATTATGCAGCCATTTCTGGAAATGCATAACCCGTCTCAATTAAAGTTGTGACATGACCCTACCGAAATTAAAAATTCGAACATTAAGTTAAGACTTCCTAGCACCAAAAAATAACCAACCCCCACTGTATTCGAATATCATGTATACTCTTTTTAAATGAACTATTAGTTTTTGATACCTTATTATATTTTTCTTTACCCTCATGTAATTTTTGTAAATATCGTTGCTTCCATCGTAGGTTAGTTTGACAACATTCATAATTAAACAAAAAAATCCACTAACATGCAAAAGCAACTAAAGTGTTCTTTTTTTCGTTCTTTTTTTTTCTTGAATCGTTAATTACAAGGAAGAAAAGATTACGTGTTTTCTAATATGATTTTCTATATGGATGTTTACCCAAAGCTTGAAATATGGGATAGTTTGGACTTAAAAAACATTATAATGGGTCGCTTTGTGTTAATTAACTAATATTCTTAATAGGTCAAATTCGGCAAATTGTAATTAAGAAAACCAAGAACAAACTGCCTAGGCTGAAAAAAAAATAAGCGGGCCATTCCAAGGCTACTACCATTGGAAACAATCACGGTCTCAGGTTCTTCCAACTGCATTAATATGTTGATGTTCATATTGCCCATTTACTACTGTTGTTGCCAAATCATATAGACCTCCAAACAAGATCCCTTTTACAATATACAACCATGAAGTAGTCAACAGAAGCCCATCTTTGAACGGCAAATTAGGATCACTGACGGACCACTGGAGTATCATCGTGCCACCATCAGAACCACCCGATCATATCCATCTCCACTAGGCTATAACGCCTATACACCAATTCAGGAGGAAACCCAATAAATCTGGGAAAAACCTCCCTTTGTGAGAATCGAACCCAGGACCTAATGGTCCCAAAGCCTTATCCCACCCCCAAGATGCCACTAGGCTATAATCCCATGGGCTTTTTTTTTTTTTTTTTTGAACTGCTATCTGACTAACAATTACACTCCAATTCAAGCTCAAACTGAGATTTGATTTCAATTGACATTTTGTTACTATTGACTTTTGACTTAATATGAGAGTTAACCTTAGTTAAGGTTGTTCTACTTTCTCCCATATCAACTCATCCTTGAGAACATGCAAAGCTTAATTAAAGGTATCACCAAGTACGGAATGAAATAATTCACTACACATTACATAACAAAACATTGTTATTATCACAGATTATCTTACCTCTAGATATATCTTCAAAAAAATAAAGGTCAACATAATTTCTTTAATAAGTAGTCCATTGTGTTAGCTAAACAAAGTTTTCTGGAAGCTCCAAAGTCCAAACGCACTCCTTTCGACATGCTCAAACCTGTCATGCCCAAAGAAAATCACGTCCATGCCAAACATTCAATTAGTGCATAAAAGGAACAACAATAACTTAAATCTTTATGTAAATATTTGGTTCTACTAAGCGATGCGGGATGAGTATGTGAATCAAGAAGCCTTATGGGTTTGGGGGTGAGATAAGACTTTGGGACCAATAGGTCCTGGGTTCGATTCTCACAAAAGGGGGTTTTCCCAGATTTATTGGGTTTCCTCCTGAATTGGTGTATAGGCATTATAGCCTAGTGGAGATGGATATGATCGGGTGGTTCTACTGGTGGCACGATGATACTCCAGTGGTCCGTCAGTGATCCTAATTTGCCTTTCAAAAAAAAAAATATACATCAAGGTTTAATCATGAACTGTAGCTCCAAAATTTCATTTTTAGCAGGTGGTGAGCTGCCATTATCATTAAGAGTAAAAAGGAATTCAAAGATACTGTCATTTGAAATGAGTTAATGCATTTTATTAAAGAAACTGAATATCCAAAATCAAGAATATAATGGACATAGAAAGTCGTATAAATTTTATTTTTAAGTATTGAAAGACACGTGAGGATGAGAAATGCAAATCGAGTATATGACGGATGTAAACTGGGTCTGATTACCTAGTAACTAACATGTGGTTTCTCATAATATTCACATCAGGAAGGTTAAAACTAAGAGCAACTCAGTAAACATACTAAGACTATGGGGTATGGGGCGGGGGTTGGGGTGTGGGTTGGAGAGAAACGCCCAAGTCACCACCCCGGGGGGGCTTGGGTTTGGGCGTGGCCCCATTGGCGTGGGATTCAGCCCGGGCGTTGGGCGGGGCTACCCACATGACATGGTGTAACCTCATTGGCCAAGAGCCCTAGCCACGCTACCCCAACCACGCCCCCACCATACCCCTTTGAAATTGGCTTTTGGTCTTGGGTGCCCCATGCTTCACGTGTCGCACCATGCCTCCAACCCATGCCCCACCATACCCCACGGTCTAACCCATATAAGTTGCAACCTTTTGATGACAATAAGTAGCATAATTTTGGTGATGGCATAACTTTCATACCGGTGCTCATTTACAATACCTAAACTTCTAAAAATACAAATCAAAAACATCATTAAAACAAGAGGTTCGTGATATAATTTTATTTTCAAGATTCTGCAACTATATGAATGAGCATGGTTGTGTATAGGTCGGTTTTGGCCCAAAACTATAACCATGCTTTCGCTTAACCAGAAAATGATAACCATGCAGTTTCGCTTAGGTCGGTTTAGCTTAATCGGTTTTGCATGTTGGATCGGGTCTGTTAACCAAGAACTTAACAAGTATTGACAGACAAACGAACCGAACGTTCAGTGAACAGTTCGTGAACCGTTCGGCGGGAAGTTCGTTTATGTTCGTTCGTTTAATAAACGAACGAACATGAACAAGAAGTTCCGTTCGATTAGTTAAATGAACGAACATGAACAAAGGTCTCGTTCGTTCAATTGTGTTCGTGAACGTTCGGTAAGGTGTTCGTAAACATTCATTCATTTGCCTTCGTTTATGTTCGTATGTTCATGTTTTAATTAAAGATTTTTGTACTTTCATATATTTTATCTATACTTTTTATACTATTAAACTTTTATTTATATCATTACCCTAACAATTAAACTAGGAAACCCTCTTTCACCTTGTTTATGCACCATTTCCCTTTCTTTTCTCATTATTTACATCGACGAATATGATCTACCTTCGTTCCACAATAAGGGATTCAAGTTCTAGTGCTACTCTCTGGGCCATCCACCTTTATCCTTCATCGCGTTCGCCAAATTTATTTGTGTTCGCTTGTGTTCGTGAACTGTTCGTGAACACGCTCATTTCCTTAATGAACGAACACGAACATAAAATCTCGTTCGGTAAGTGTTCATGAACCGTTCGTGAACACGTTTATTTCCTTAACGAACGAACACGAACAAGGTCTCGTTCGTGTTCGTTCGGTTCGTTTACAGCCTGTGCGGATGAGCTAGTAACTAACATGTGGTTTCTCATAATATTCACATCAGCAGGGTTAAAACTAAGAGGAAAGCATAATTTTGGTGATGGCATAATTTCCATACTGGTGCTCATTTACAATACCTAAACTTCTAAAAAAACAAATCAAATAAAGCAAATATTATCAAACATAACACTAGTAGAGAGGTTGAATTACAATCTCAGTTTTGCGTTTTGCTATACCTCAAGCTTCTATTAATAACTATATATCTAACGAATGCTAAATAACTTAATGGCTAAACTATATTATGAAATGCCTAAGCGTGATCTGTAAATACATACCTTTCGTTGTTAATCAAGAATGCAAAAACATGTAATATGTCGGTTCAGTTGGGTAAATTCGGTTATCACATACACCATAACCAAAACCGACCCACAATTTTCGGTTAATCGGTTATTGCTTAACCGAACCGTTGGATAACTGTTCGGTTTGGTTAAGTCGATTACGGTTCGGTTAATCCCACTTATTTGCTCACCCCTAAATTTAGTAGTCTTATATAATAACTTTTCAATATTTTGCAACTTTAGTAGCTCGTTATGCAGGATGCTATTTCTCAAATCACACCTTTTACTTAATTCATTTTTTTATCAAATCAAATTAGAACAAGACCAAGAGTCCAAGACATGCTATACAAAACAGGGGCATAAACGGTAATCATTTAGAAAGGAGTAACACCTTAATCAAAACACCCCTTAACCTTGTAACATCTACCACTCCAAATTTATAAATGTTGTTTTGTTTCATCGTAAAATGGCTAAAGTCTTAACACAACATATATATGGGTCTTCCATAGGAAAAATCCAGATTCTTTTGACTTAATAATGTGCATATTCACATACCCTGCAGAACCTCACATTAGTAGCTACTAAATGTGTGCCTCTACTTCTTAAATATATAGTAGCATTATATGTTTTTAACACTTTACCAATAAAATATTGACAGCTTTTATATGTATATATAAATCTAGATGTATGAAGGAACTCCCAACTTTTAAACTAATTTAATAAACATAAGAAACTTCCAATCTACGAATATGAGTAATAAACAAAACCAACTAAGAAAAAAAAAAGTCCATACCTTGCTTGTATGTTTCAAAAGCAGAAGTAAAAACGGGCTGATCAAAGAAGAAGTAGTGTTTCCATGTAGGAATACACAGTATATGAAGAATAATTTCCATCATTCCTAATATTAGTGATGGATTTAGAGTAGGGATCATAAGCAGCAAGTATACTAGTAGATCCAGGATGAGCTTCTGATAATTCGATTAAAGGTTGACCTGTCTTCCTAAATCCACACACACGCAGTATGGATACATCTGGTGAGTGACTACTATTAATAGTGTAGAGCTTTATAAACGAATCATCCTGCATCATCCATACATCATGATAAACTCGTTGATTGGCCTCCACACCATCTTTAATCACAGCAAGGGACTCCCTTAGCTTATACAAGGACAAAGCCAAACTACCATGAAACTCGGCTAAACTATCCGGAAGGTTTACCTCTCTAAATTCTTCACTTGTCAGATCAAACGAAACAATCAAATAAGAACACCCATCAACAAGCCCATCACTAGCAAGCCAATAGAGACACCCATCTACAACCACCTGATTCATATAGATACTAATCGAGTTACGAGGGAGATTGGTGCTATATGCACTTCTCCAGGTACTTGTGCTTACCGTAAACACCCCAACTTGCCAAGGACTACTGATATGTCTATCGCTTTTTTTAGTAAGTGTAATCTTGACAATCTTAGGGTCCGTGGTGTGACGACAAACCCCAAAACCTATAACGGTTCGATATAAGCGATCATTGGTGACACGAGGGACAGCAAAAGCAAGCGTTGTTCTAATGCAAGGATTGAAGATAACAGCCCTGCCCGAGGAGGGGCCGTAGAAACAGAACAAGCCGTGAGAGGTGCCGATTAAGTTGGGATATTCAACCAAGGAGGGAAGAGTAACGGAAGCTGTCTGTGTGGGTAAACTATCATCATCAACAATGGACATGGGTTGTTTTTCAAAATGTGCAACGCAATCATAACAACGTACAAGCAGATGCTGATGTTGGCCGATATAATGCTTAATAAAATCAGAGCTGTCGATCAGAGACTTACATGATTTGGAGACAGATCGGAATCGAAGCAACGACTTCACAGGAAGCCTCTTCATGATTTCCGTTTGGATTTCCAACGGTATGTTGTCGGACATTTTGATTACGAATTTCTTTATAGGGTTTAAGGAAGAGAGAGATCACCTTTTTATATTACCTTCTTACTTTTCTTGGTAATAATTTGGGCCTGGATGGTAGCCCGCAAGCCCATATCTTTGAACGGCCTAATTCAATCCAAAGCAGTAGGCCTGTAAACAAACTGAACGACCACGGACATAGGCATGTTCGTGTTTGTTCATTTAATTTTAACCGAACATGAACACGAACTTGAACATGTAATCGAACACATTTTTTTGTTCGTGTTTGTTCATTAAGAAATCGGGCATGTTCGTGTTCGTTTATGTTCGTTCGTTTAAAGCTAAACGAACAGTTCACGAACACAAACGAACATAAACAAAAATAAATTAACATGATTGAACAAACACAAATGAACGTGATTGAACAAATATAGACAAAAACAATTTAACATTAGTGAACACAAATAAACAAGTCTAATATATTACAGTTTATCCGAAAACACATATAAATTTGGGTTCATAGATGCTAAAATTAAGTAGGTTTTATATAAATATTAAGTGATCAGTTACAATCTAAGAAAAAGTTAAAATTTCATTTTTTTACTAGAAAACTTAATTACTAATTAGTTATATTTATATAAGTAGTTAGAGAAGCTAATTTTCATTTAAATATAACTATTTATGTATTTACTAAAATTTAAACGAACATAAACAAACGCTCACAAACATAAATGAACGAACATAAACGAATGTTCACGAACGTTAATGAATGAACACGATGTGTGTTCATGTTCGTTCATTTAATTAAACGAACAAAATTTTTTGTTTGTGTTCGTTCGTTTATTAAATAAACGAACATAAACGAACTTCCCGCCGAACAAGTTCACGAACAGTTCATGAACGTTCGGTTCGTTTACAGGCCTACAAAGCAGAAAAGGATTATTCAACACCGTTTAGTAGAGGTGAAAAAATAAAACCGGTTCTATACCCGACCTGGAACCAGTTACGATTTCTACCCGGTGGTAAGAGGAACCAGTCCCAACTCGCTTATACCCTATTAATCCTACCCGGTTCCACTGATTTTGCCAACATCGGGTCGTACCCGGTTTCCGACCCGACCAGTTTTTACCAGGGTAGGAATCGGTTTTAACGGTAAAAAAAATCAAAACTAGTTCCTAGCGTTAAAATAGTACTTTGACCAGGTTTTTACTATTTTGATTGTTGAACCAGTTCTTTGACATCCAAAGGTTATTTTTTAAACAGCAGGTTGTTTAAGTTCAATTTAATAACAAACTAGTATAAGAACCCCCGCGTTGCGGCGGGGGCGAGCACTAATGCCACACTACTGCCAACGATCATCGACACTGAAGTTGCGGTGTTAATGCGAAGAAATTAAACCGAAACGTAAAACATGGAATAAAATAACTAAGTTGATCTAGGACTCGCGCGTTACGATGAACCCGCGTCTATTTTTCCTGTTTGACAGGTTCATCGTAATCTATATATATACAAACCATAATGCATACATTACAACAACCATTGCATCAATATGTTGCAAATTATATTTATACAAGATTTTGGCCAAATTAAGTAGATTATTATAAATAATAATAATTTACAAATAAAACAACACAACTTTGAATGGATGAAACCGATTGAATATGGTAAGATAATGAAACCATTATTTGATTATGGTACAACCACTTAAGCACAATTTACAACCATACATGCATACAAAAGATATTGAACTTGGTAAGATAATGAAACCGATTGAATAATGAAACCATTATTTGATTAGGGTACAACCACTTAAGCACAATTTACAACCATACACGCATACAAAACAGATTGAATTTGGTAAGGTAATGAAACCATTATTTGATTAAGGTACAATAACTTAAACACAACTTACAACCAATATTTGATTAAGGTACAACCATTTAAACACAACTTACAACCAAACATGCATTCAAATGTTTCAAATTAATAGTATATAAATAACTTTTATAAGATCTATAATGTTACCAACTTGTTGTGTTTTGTAAGTTATATATAATTTTTGAAAAAAAACCCAAGCTTAAGGTACAACTCTACTAAACATTAACATTTTTTTTTGGGAAACCCCCAAAGCTTAAGGTATAAGTATACTAAACACCAACATGTTGGTAATTTATAATATGGTAATATTCCTTTAATAGAATTATATTAAAACAATTCTAATTATATTAAATGTATATTTTTTTAACTTAGTTTATAAGAATAATAAAAAAAAACAAAAGTAAAGAAATAACAAAAAATATTAAGTTAATGTTGTGAGGGCTATAAGTGTATAACAAGTATATGGGTGAATACATTTAGCCTAGTCTTTAAAAATTTTCTTTGTTTTAGAACAGCGTTTAAAAATTTATATAAAAGACGCATGCAATATGATAAAAATTTAAATACTTTATACCAAAAAAAACAATTGATCTTTTCCATTTCCAAGGGTAATATAACTTAAGATCAGTATTAAACATCCATTAAAGCATGCTTGTTTCCCAAAACATAAAACCCTTTTCAAATCCTCCATCTAAGAAGAAAAAGGCGTATAAAACCGTACACAAATATACGAAATACATCACCTTCTCGGCCTAACTTCGTCTGTCATGACATCGATTATGTTGAGGTATGATTTTTATTTGCACACATAAATTGCTAAAATATTTTATTATTTTCCAGATATGTTAATAATATCTCGTAAATTTACCTATAATTGTTAACTCTTATGTTTATTTCAGGATTTTGGCATCACATGACAAGAGTGTAAGGATGACTAACCTACTCATCATCTCCTACTCAGTACTTCTCATTCTAACTTCGTCTGTCACGACAACGATCATATTGAGGTATGTTTCTTAGGGTGTCCGGAGTGGGGGCGGTAAACCCACCCGGCACCGCCTACCATCCCACCGCCAACATGTTGCCGAAAATAGTTTGCCGAAAAGGTGTAGAAAATCGGTGAGGGAACACCGATTCGGGGAGAGGGAGGAGAGGGGAGAGAGTGGGGGTGTGTGGTGGGGTCCATGTCATCTCAACCAATCACACATTTTTCCCATTTTTTTTTAAAATAGTTTAACACTTCACCAAGTGTCTAACCATTACCAACATTTTGAGCATAGTTTACCACTTTGACATGGCACACTCTCATTGGTTGATTTTTTAGTTTGCCACTCTCAAGTGTCTAACCACTCCCTACACCCTAAGTCCCCCCGTAATGGGGCGTTTTTTTTTTTTAAATTTCAAAAAAAACGCCCGAAAACGCCTAAACCTCCATTACATACCGCGTTACGGGGCTTTTTTTTGAAAAAAATTTGCTCCGGCGTTTTAATAAACACGCTGAATTGATCTTGGGTTGCGAATTCGACCGTTGTCAAACGGTCAAAACTTTATTATTTTTTTTAATTCAAAATTTTACCCACTATATATATATCAACCCTTTTTCTTCAATTTTTTATACAAAATCCTCCTACTTGCTCTCCCACTTTCTTCTATTTTTTATAAAAAACACCCACTTTCTCCTATTTTTATACAAGCATGAATCCATTCCGACCCCCTTTTGGTGGCCCCGCAAGACCCACGAACCCGAACACAACGCAACCTCAAAACCTGGCCACAAACGGATGATTTCGAGGAGATGAACCGTCGTCTCCAAGACATTCGCGACCTCGGCCACAAACGTTGGGAGATTATGAAAGACCGAGTGGCCGAAACCAAAAAGTTCAACGAGTTGCAAGAGGCGAGACAAATGGAAAAGGACATTGAGTTTTTGTCCAAACCGATCGACCACCTCCAAGGCGACGCGTTGATCTTGGCGCAAATGCGTCGCCAAAACATACGAGAAAAATATGGACTTTAGATCATCTATTTTTTTTAATTTTATTTTCTGTTTTTTTAATTTTCTGTTTTTTTTGGTATTTTTTTTTCAAGTATTGTAATTTTTATTTTAAATTAATGAAGACTTTATGTTTTAAATTAAAAAAAAAATTGTCAAATGATTGAATGGGCGTTATTGGAATAATGCCCCACTACGCCTCTTTTGCTATAATGCCCCATGTGTGACTAGGATGCCACGTGTCGTATAATGCCCCATGTTGGGGGCATTATTCTTGTTTACCACTACGGGTGGTCTAAGTATTAGGCTACTCGGTATGGTGATGGACCATCCTTGGAGGATCCGCCACGTAGGCGCCACGTCATATTCCTCCCAAGGATGGTCCATCCTCCAAAATTAGAGGGCATGGTAAGATGGTCATAGTCATAGTCCTCCACCACTTTTATGTTTTTTTATTTTTTTTAATCTTTAACTTTTTTTTAACATTTAACAAATGACTTTGATTACTGTTACGGATATTGTTAACAACCGAATCAAACGAACCATGCACACCCTCTACGTAACGATAACTTTTGTTACACAGTAAATATAATTAAATTAAAAACACTTAGGAAATGATTTGAATAGTCAAATCCTAAGCAAATAACAAAAAATAATAATATTAAAGAAAAACAGAAAAGTTGTGAAGCTAGAAGCCAAAAAGACCAGACCTTTTTAAATAATAATATTCCATCACTTCTTTTCTGCACCTCCGCCGCTCTCCCTCTTTCTCCTTCTTCTACACAACAAACCCTAACCTGCAACTCCTATTTTTCTTTTCTCTCAAACTACATAACCCCACATTTCATTTTTTCTTTTTCTTTTTTATTTTCAACGGTAACTTTTGGTTGGGCCCCACCTTTTTTGGACCGTCACAAACGGCGAGAACTCGACGGGGAAGACGCGACGTGGGGGGGCGGCACGGTGTTCCGCCCGTCGCCGAACCAAGACGACCCGGGGACGAACCCCATACCGTGTAGCCTTAGACGTTTAGACCGGCTAAGATTGGTCTTATTTGCAAAGATAAGTTGTTTAAATAATTTGTTATTTTGAAGATTTGTAAACATATCATTCCATACTCGTAAATTTATCTATAATTGTTCAAACGTATGTTTATTTCAGGATGATGGCATCACATGACAAGAATGTAAGGATGATGGCATCACATAACGAGAGTGTAAGGATGATGGCGTCACATAACGAGAGTGTAAGGATGATGGTTAGTACCGGAGGGTGGTTTCGGTTGATGACACGTACCATACAGCTGTGTTCGAATATACCATATCATGAGTTGCAGTCTAAGGTGGCAAAAAAGCTGAATGTATCAAAGCCGATTAAAAAGCTGTATTACCGTTTTCCTAATAAACTATATGTAGACATATGTGACGATGAGGATGTTAAGATATTTATGGATATAGTACGTAAAAAGACAGATGATATGGTTATGTTGTATGTAAGCTACTGAAAGACAGCTTAACTAATCCTAGGAGATTGATGCAGTGGGAACTTGTTATCCTTTTGTAATGTACTCTTAGACAAGTTACTTTTGGGAATGGAGTTTATTTTGAGAATTTATCTTTAATATTACAATTTACAAATGTTCTTTTTGTTGTTCTCCCTCTTATAATGACAAGATATTGATGAGGTTAAAGATCTTACTTTCCTATGGTTAAAGCACAGAGCAAGATGGAAGGCTATTACAATAGAGAGATGGCTGAAAATTCGATGTAAATTTGCTTTTAAATTGAGTTTTGTGATGTAAATGGCTGTATTTAGGCTATTCTAACATGTAGGGGCGCTCCACTAGTGATGAAATTCCATCACTCATAACATCCAATCAAGTTCCGTCACGTCATCAAGCTTCATTGTATCACTAGTGATGGATTTTAGTGGAAATGTCCATATCTAGTGATGGTTTTTTTATTATTTTTAAATTATAAATTAACAATAAAACAATAAAATTATAAATTATAAATTTCATTAAATTAAAAAACAATATTTCCAGAAATATTTTAGATTACAACTTAAAAATAAACATATAAAAATAAAAATATACTTAAAGAAAACCTACATCCTTGTCCGAATCCGGAAACTCCAAACCTAAAGAACCTACAAGTTCAATTAAATCATATCTCAATCGAAAGTGAATTTCTTCATTGCGCAAGTCTTGTTGGACATTTTTGGGAACGTGAATTTGTGTAGGAGGATCCTGCACCCAATCTAGAGATATTGCACGCCCATCTTCTTTTATTAGCATATTGTGCAATATCATACATGCATATACTATGCTATGTATTGTTTTCTTATTCATCGCACGAACCGGTCGGTTTAGTATGCCCCATCTACCCTTTGAAACACCAAAATCCCTCTCAACACCTTTTCTTGCCGATTCTTGTAACCTCACTACTAGAAAATAGGGCTTTTGCCACCACTTTTTTGGTAATAAAATGGTCACAATTACCATGTTGCCACCGTTTAGCAACCGAAAGTGCGGTGGCAAAAACACCCGTGTCAATTGCCCTGTTTCCACCAAATAGCTACCACTTTTATATTTTGCTACCGGATTTTTGCCACCACAAAAACGGTCAAAATAATTTGCGACCGCTCCTTGATTGCCACATGACCAGGACTTTTTGCTACCAAATTGCTACGGTTGTTTTGCCATGGTTTTGATATGATTTAGCCACCAATATTGCCACTATTTAGCCACCAATTTGCTACCATTTAGTTGTAGTATTGAACATTTGCCACCGATTAGCCAGCTATTGCATTGAATATTTGCTACCATTTAGCAACCACATTGAATATATGTTACCACATATGTTTCCCTATTTCCACATTTCCCATTTTTTCCTGTTGTTTTCATACCAATTACATTTCAATAATATTGCAAAATTATATAAATACTCCAATAAAATTACGAAACCCCAAAATTATATAAAACATTTCTATTGTAGTTTTTCATGTTACAAAATCATATAAAACAATTTAATAATAAATACCAACTAAAATGTTAAATAACTGGAATTATCCTAATATGATAAACATCGAAACAACAAAACTAAGTGTTTATAACATATCTTAGAACAATAGCTGTTAACATAGCTTCAACTTGTGATATCCTATTGAGCATAGTATCTTTATCCATCTTATATTTTTCTTTTTCAGCCGACGGCCCCGCAATAATTCTATTCAATTTTTCTTCTTCATCCTTTTCCTCAACAAGCTCCTTGATAACCAAGTTTACCTTTTCAATCTACGAAACAACCAATAAAGAATATCCAATAGTCAGAATTAAAGAAAACTGATAACGGGTCAAGTTGGTTGAGGAAGAACAAAATCCAATCTTAGTTATACACTTCTAGTTTGTATAACAAGTTTATCAAATTCACCTGCTTGCTCCTACGGGAAAAAAGGGAATAAAGAGAGTACAAATTATTTAGATTTATTTATTTTAGGTCAACCCAACCCAACTCATATAATATACCCTATTATCAACTACAATATTTTTCTATCATTTACCATAGTAGTATCATGTCATATATATATTTCTCGCATCACATCTAACTCTTTAACCAACCACAATAAAGAGGGCCTAATTCTACTTTTAAAATGGTTTTGCCGAATATTTATAGCATAGCATAAAATGATATGTGATTATCAACCAAGACCCCATATTAGTCCCCCAAAATAAATATGAGAAAAGAATCATATATCTTTCGAAGGTTTGACTGATTATACACCATACAAATTAGTGACTCTACCCCATTTTGAACTATTACCTGATCCGGCTTACCCATTTTGCCATGCTCAACATTACAGCTATCACTATTGATCCCTTACTTTCTCTTGTTGGTCGTTACCAAAAGATGCTTTATAAATGAACACTTCCATTGGATAATGTGTAGTCAAATGGTCACCTCCCATAGCCAGCAGAGCCACAACACAGACATTTCCAGACAACTTCAGAGGTGTGACAGATCGAACACTTTGACTTTACAGGCTGCTGTTGACAATAACGACACACATAAAATAATATTAGAGTCAGACGATGATTAAAATATTCTAATTAACCCCATTTTTACCTGAGCTTCCAGTTGTGTCTTTAATTGTGCATTCTTCTTTAGAGATTCGTTTACAACATCTGAAAGAAACCTTCCCTTTTGTTCTTCAAATCTCTGAAGTGAAAGCTTCAAATCTCGGAAGTGAAAGCTCAAAAGACTGCCAAAGAAACAAATCTCTATATGAGCTACTAAATTACACGCTTCTTAAATCGCTTTTCAATTCTCTAACCTAGTTTTGGTAACCACGCTTGGCCTGGTTTTCAATCAAAACCCTAAATAAAGAGCGGGATATTAACCCGCCTAATTAAATTTGTGCTTAAAATTTTATTTTGTTACCGCTAAGACGGTAGCAATTAAAACAAGACGCGTATATTTGGGATAATCTAGGAAGTTATTCTTTTTTTCCACGAATTTGTCACCAAAAATAGATGGTGGCAAAATTTTCCACCACTTTGCTACCAAACGATGCTGAGTACGCTTAATTTACATATCCGTGGGAAATAGGTGGCAAAATTTGCCACCGATTTTTTCGGTAGCAAATTTTGGTGACAATTGCCAAGTTTTCTAGTAGTGCCTATTGAACGTCTTTTCTTTATCCTCGACAGGAAATGAAGGAGCTTTCACAAAAACAAACCATGATGGGTAGATACCATCCACAAGAAGAAAGTCTCGTCTGTAATATCTTTCGTTAACAAAAAAAGGGACAGAAGGATGCGGTACCATCTTTTACGCTTTGAAACAACGGTTGTCGCAACCCCCGACCCCATCCCGGCAGCGGGTGCCGCGAGACTCAGATTGGTGGTATCGGTGTTTATTAATTTGGCAGCGGAATACATCAGGAACGTAGTTAGGAAATATTTTTATCAGAGTTAAACACCAAACTTTTATAATAATAAATTATTGGGATAAAACCCAAGTTCCTTTGACAATACATTTGTAGGGATTACCCTAATTATTGAAAAAAAAAACTTCTTTTTATTTAGGTAACTTTTATAGCCACTTTTCCAAGCCTTCAGTGCTCTCCAGCTGGCTTCTATTGGTTTTCACATTTTGTTACCCGAAACACGTTTTAAAAAGATTTTATCAGCAAGAAATACTGGCGAGTGCATCCCAGTTTAATCAAAACAGTTTTACAACTTCACAGTATTGAGAGCGATTACAATGTTTATATATACACAGTTACTCATTCAGTACTGTCAACACCTGACTTGTGGGTCATATTACTCATTGGCTAACTATTTGTCCAATGGTAACGTCTTTCACATTTTGTATACAAAACCCCAACATACCGGCAGTAATTGTAGAATACATAGACTCAATCACTTTTAATTATAATCTTAAAACATTTGAGGTTTTGGTAAAACAATTTGACTCACAAAAAGATTTACAAAAAGAGAGTGTACTCACATTGTTTACTTAGGTAAAACTAAGGTGCTGTTTGTTTTTTCAGATGTAAAATGTCTGTAGTCTGCGAACCACATCTGCAGGCATCTGCAAGAGAAGATGTGGTCCAAATGTCTGCAGTCTGTAAGGAGAAGAGGGTTTGTTTTTTTTTCCTTCAAAAACAACTTCACACACATAACACACAAGCTCTCCCTCTCTCTGCTCTCTCTCTCTCTACAAACACTCTCTCTCTCTACAACCACCACCACCGCACCTTCTCTGCTACCACCACCGCACCACCTCTGCCACCACCACCGCACCACCTCCGCCATCACACCACCGCACTTTCTCTGAACCGTAATACGCCGAGACGTGTCCCGAGCCAGAACTGAGTCGAATCACAGCCGCCGGTGCTGAGTCGGGGCCCAGCTCCGCTGAACCACCATTATCGTTGTCGGACTCCACAAACCGTCATCGGAGTCAGACGATAGGAGAGAACAGAATCGTCATCGGAGTCAGACGATAGGAGAGAACAGAGGGTGCTAGTGAAGAATGGGGGGGGTTTGTAGGTGTGTGTGACGTCGGAGGAACCCGCCGCCGGCCGGAATTAAAGATCGAGAGGGACAGGGTCTGATGTGTACGTGGTTTAAATATTAGGGTTTTCCAAATGAGATGTTGAAGAAGGATATCAGTTTATTTCTAGGGTTTGGATTGGGTGTGTCTGCACATTTAAACGAGAGAAGTCGGAGAGGTTGAAGGTGGCGGTGGAGGTGGGTTGAAGGTGGAGGTGGAGATGGTGGTGGTGATGGGTCTGATTGTGTAGAGAAATGAGAGAGAGAGAGAGAGAGAGGAGGAAGATGTTTTGAAGATCTGATTGTGTGTGAAGATGTAAGACATATGCTTTTTTTAAGCTAATTTAAGCACTTTTCAGATCTTCTTTTATAAAAAAAAAACAAACGGTCTTCAATGTTTTTTGTCTGCCCGCCTGAAGACATTGGGCCCTTGCAGATGTTTTAAGCAAAAACAAACACCCCCTAAAGCTTCCTGGGAATCTCCTGGTTATTATCTATTAAAATTAAACAATGCACAAGTGTTAGTAAAATAACCCAAATCACATTAACCTTATAACTCGAGACAGAACTCCAATGACTGAGTCAGGCAGAGCCTTGACATGCATTACGGAGTCCTAGATCAATCGGGTGTAACACGAGACAAAACTCCAACGACTGAGTCAGGCAGAGCCTTGACATGCGTTACAGAGCCCTAGATCGATCGTGTAGGGTAACAGCAGGGTTATAATACTTACAATAAGGCAGAGCTTCGCTTTATAGGGGTATAATATCACGGGTACAATAATAACTAACAGAAGTTGAGAGAGAATTCGAATTTTTGAACAAAAATCAAATGAACTCGTCGACCTCTATTTATAGGCCGATCAAAGGCGACTCACGACCCGCGACAAACTAAAGGCCGGCCTTCGCGGCCCGCAACGAACGCGGCCCGCAACGAAGGTAGGTGTAAGGACCTGTAAAAATGTCCCAAAACGACCCGTAAGTGAAAACCCGGACCCCTGAAACCCTAACGTACATGAAAAACCAAGAAAACCAGGTTTTTGGTTTTCACGCGAGCCGCGTAAGACACAAGGGTTGTCTACGCGGCCCGCGACAACTCATCAAATCTCCGGATAAGCGATCAGGCCACGTGTCGCACACGTGGCAGGCCTAGGTGTGACACGCTAGCCCTAGTCTACGAATAGGTGGTTCTCGCGGGCCGCGTAAAAGCATGTTAAGGCTTACGCGGGCCGCGTAAGACTCAAAATCAGGCTATAAGTAGCCTGTGCATGGGGCATTCATCTGCACTCGAAATTTTTACTTCAAAACGACCAAATTCTGCAGAAAACAAGTTTTAAGGTATCAAGGCGCTGCTACGATACAGGGTATTAACTCGATCGCTGCTACGATTCAATGTCCGATCGATTGAAACCAATCCGATGGATGTTTAAGTGCTGCCCATATTAGGGTTATACTTTGTCATTCGTCGTGAATTCGATGGATGTTTAAGTATTGCAATATGTCATTAGTCGTGAGGGTTTTAATCTCATGAGTTATCATAAATGCTGTATTAGTTACTGACCTAGTTCGTGTGCATTGTTATTTAAACTAGGTTATCAGGCTTATCAGTAGGCTAAACTCTGCCCGTTTAAATCTGCAATGTGAGTCATTCTGTTGGTGCATAGATGTCTGTTAACTTCGTCTTTATAGAGTCTTGTATCTAGATAGGATGAATCAGGGCACATTGTACGAGAAAATAAGTTTTATAGGTGAACCAGTTGATTTCACACGAAATGACTTAGGTCATTTCGTATGAAATGAAGCTTGCTATTTCGCACGAAATGACTTAGGTCATTCCGTACGAAATGACATTTCGTATGAAGTTGTTTCGTACGAAATGCTGCTGCCTATAAATACCTATTGTGCCATTTCATTTGTAACTTTCCGATTTCAGAGCCGAGGTGCTGCCGATTTGTCAAACGATCTGTAAAAGCTTTGAAATCATTAATAAGAAGATAATTAGGGAGAATCAAGCTGTATCAAGTTAGAATCATTGATTCCGCCTTTGATTCTGACTCAAAACTCTTCTGAACGACTCATTAGGGTCACACGACGATCCAACAAGTGGTATCAGAGCTCAGGACGAAGAGTTCATACCAATTCAGCTTGTTTTCATCAGTTTTTCTCACTTATACTCATTCTTTTCAAAATTAAACGAGATTTTACGGTTAAAATGGCTTAAATTTCACATATATCATGTAAAACATAGTTTTAACTAATCCTTGAAAGAATTGGACTTAAAATCGACCAAAAACCAGATCAATTGGACAAAAATGTGTCCGACAGGATAATGTCATCATCATTTCGCACGGAATAGACATTCTTATTTCCCACGAAATCAGTTTATACTTCCTTATTTCGCACGCAATCAAATCTTTGGACCTCATTTCGTATGAAAACAACATTCATTTCGCACGAAAGTCGCTATTTCGCACCAAAACTGTTATTTCGCTTGAAGAGGGTGATTTCGTTTCACTATTCCGCACGAAATAGTCATTTCGTGTGAAAGCTCATTTCATGTGAAGTTCATTTCGCCTGAGATTCATTTCGCTTGGAGATTTGATTCATTTCGCTTGAATCTATTTAGTTTGAAATTGCTTTAAAAAAATTCAAAAAAAAAAAAATTTCTAAGTGTTTGTTGATTGTTTTAGGTACTTGAAAGATGGATGAGTTTATGAATCCGTTCAGTGACGTTTTTGCTTACACTAGCAGTTCTGGAAACAATGGAGACAACACATCAAGTAACACAAATGAAAATACTCCACCACCGAGTGCAAAGAAAACCATTACCGATTCCTTAAGTGTTGATAACGCGTATGGAACCTACAACAAACCGCCCAAGCTAATGGCAATCGAAGAATACAACCGATGGGCTACTAGGTTTGAAGAATGGTTGAAAGCTTTTGCATATCAGAGTTGGAAAAGCATGAAGAATGGTTTTGATATGGGAAGAACGGATTATGAAAATATAGAAGATAATGAAGTAGAAAGATTCGTTGCTGAACAAAAATGTGTCGCCTTACTTCATCAATCTGTGAGGGATGACATTATATCATTAATCGAATATACAAATTCAAAAGATCTATGGGAAAAATTGAAAATGAAATGTGTGGGTGGTGCCGAAATTGTTAAAAACAAAAAGAAGTTGTTAAAAAAAGAATTTGATTTGTTTGGGTGTATGAAGAACGAATCTGTATCAAAGATGATTGAAATATTTGGACATTTGAAGATGGAACTTGCAAGATACGGAATCGTGTATACTCAAGAAGAGTTGGTTGACAAACTGTTTGACTCACTACCTGATGAGAAAGACTGGCAGTACTTTGCCTTGATGCTGAAGAATACAGTAAGTTCAAAAGATTTAACAGTGGATCTGCTAATTGAAAGGTTTGAGAGTCATGAATTAGAGATCAGAAAAACCAACAAAGTCAATAACTCTTCTTATCAGTAAAAAGTTGATCTGTATTACCGAGGAAGTATGATCCGGAAATCTGCGTCACCAAAAACAACATTTTCAGCAGAAAATTCAAACACGGTGAATCAAGAAACTCCAAGCAGTGGCTATCATGGAGGTTCATCTTCAACTGCTCAAAGTCAATCAGTTCCGAAGAATCTATTTCAGTGCAACATTGCTGTGGATCTCAAGAATGCACAGAATTTCAGTGAAGAATCCACCAAGCAGCAAATGGTGTTTTTGGCATTTGTCTTAGAATCTTATGAAAGCCTCGTAGCGGGAAAGATTGGAAACACTAGCCTCACCAAGGAAGATTATGATCAGATCGACCCTGAGGAGATATAGTTGATTGATATCAGGTGGTGTATGGCGAGTGCGGTTAGGAGAGCGCAAAGATTCATGGAGATTACCGGTAGACATTCTATTGGTGGACCTTCAACCAAGCTAGGGTTTGATAAGTCGAAAGTCACGTGCTTTAAATGTAAACAAAAAGGTCATTTTAAACGTGAGTGTCGAAATGCATATGCTGATGATACGGCAAATCCATTCCGAGAGGATTATTATAAAAGAGCCATTTATCATCAAAACAAGTCTGAACCTCCCAGAATGAAGCAGATAGAAGAAAATCCCAAAGAAAAATCCAGAGCACTTACTGTTATTCATGATGATGAGGGATTTGATTGGAGTGAACTGCTACCAGAAGAAGATGCAGTGGGATATGCGTTTGTGACAAAGATCGTTCCTTTCAAAGATACCAGAACAGAAGAAGTAAAATATATCAACAGAAAGGTGTCAGCTCAATTCATGAAAAGCAGAATCTATCAAACATGGAAAGAAGCGAAAAAGGCAAACATATGGGATCCTGATAGAGAATGTTATCTAGATCCTAAAGGAAATATAGCTGTTGATCCAGATTCTATCAGTGTTGAGACTCTCACCCAGCAAATTGCAGAACAAGAAGAAGCAAGACAAAGAATGTGGTGGGGAGGAGGAGAAGCTGATGAAAAAGAAAAAGAGAAAAAGAAAACCAAAGAGAAAGAGTCACAGCCAAAGAAGGTTGATGACGGGATAATTGACACATCGAAAGAATTCACCGCAGAAAACCTGAAGCAAATGGCTGACAAAGTGCTTGCAGCGAAAGAACTAGAGGTAGTTTCTGAGTCTGGAACTGAGTCTAAAAGCAAGGCCAGTTCAAATGATTCAATTGATGAGTCAGGTAAGAAAGTCAAAATTGAGAGCGACTGCAAAAATTGCATGAAAGACTGCAAGGTTTGTAGTACACTTGCTTACCTCAATGGTAAGAAGACTGAAGAACTGACAGAAAGAGTCAGAGAAGTTGAAAGTCAAATCTTAAACCGTGATAAAATGTTAAAAGCTTCAAATGATCGATTAAAAGAATTAACTGTGAAAATTGAAAATGATAAAATTGACGTAGAACGAATCAGGAAAGAAAACGAAAAGTTAATTCATGAAAATCGTCAACTTTCAGAAAATTATGAAAAGCTAAAAAGAACCGTAAAAGATTCTGATGAAAGAAATGGTAAAACAAACAAAGAAAATTTGCAATTGACCGGAGTACTTAGATCAAAAGAAGAGCAAATCAACCAACATTTGGATGAGATTGCTAATTTGAAGCTTCAAGTTCAGGAAGCTGAGATTGAAAATGAGCGCATCAATCTAAAACTGAACAGTTACAATTCCATAAGTTTTGTTCTTTAACATATCGTTCCTAAACCAATTGGGAAGAACAAAGCCGGCGAAGATGCTTATTCGGACGGAACTGGGGTTGGGTATCATCAGGTTCCACCGCCAGTGCTAAATAATTTTTCAAAGAAAAAGTCCGGGTTGGTTAATGATGAAGAAACAAATGAAGTTAAACTTCCAGAATAAATTGATGTCACATTCAATTCATCATCCGATGAGGACAGTGTTCAGTTTGAAATTGTTAAAAGCATGGCTGAAAATGTTTTAAAATCTGAGAGTGATTCAACTGAGGATTAGGAATGTTTTCTGGATAAATACATTCCGAAAGCAAAATCCAAAAACAACTTAAGTGAAGAACCTACTCTTGTGATGTACAAGATGTCGGGATCGGATAAGTTGTATTCGGATTTTGAGTTTCCGTTGGAAAATGTGAATGTAGATAGATTGAAAAATGTGTTTAAACTTGTTGAGATTGATGTGTCTGAGATAGAAGGTTTGAAACGAACTAAGAGGCTATTGAACTTTGAAAAAGATAAAGCTTACTACAAAAAACCTGTTGTACCACCACATTATTCCAACAACTATCAAAACAGATAGTCGGGTGGTTATCAGGGTGGTAAGAATTATCAAAGAAGGAACTTTCAAAACAAGAAGTTTGTTGAGAAAAAAAGGTGTTTGTCAAAAGCTCGAGTTTTCATTCTGAGCAAGAATCTGAGATTTTTTCGAAAACCAATGAGGAATTCTTTGAGAAGAAAGCCTCACAACCTCAGACCGAAGGCAAAAGTCGGGAAGTTGATACCCGTACATGCTTTAAGTGCAACAAAGTTGGACACATTGCACGAAAGTGCACCAACTTAAAGCCTAAGTCTGAAGTTGATGAGAGTCAGAAAAGGAAAGTTGATGCTAAAGGAAAAGCTCCAATGGTTGTTGAGAAGAAAGTTTTGAAAAATGAAAACACAAAATTCAAAACTGAACTCATAAAGAATGTGGTAACTAAAACTGACAAATTTTACAAACGGGTTGCTTCGCCTCAACAAACATGGAAGCCAAAATCGGAAGTAAAGAAAATGAGTTCTCCAAAACCAAAGGTGTCTGAGACAGCAAAATCATCATCTTCAACTGAGAAAATGCATGTACCTTTGGATTACTATGAGAAACTTGAAAAACAAAAGTCTACTACTTCTGAGAAGAAAGATGTACCAAAGAAAGACCAATCATCTGGTCAACCTCCTAAAAATGATTTCCTTTTATACAAAGAGGTTGAGATTGGGTCTGAGGAGAGCTTAAAGATGAATGACAAGAATTTTCAGCCACTTTACACTACAAAAACTCACCTCAAAGTCAAGCTACCTGAGTCAAAAGAGGCTTGGGTGGCATCAAAATCTAACTAAGTGTTTGTGATATGTGCAGGAGCTTCCAAGATCCGTTTCACGTTGGATTATGGATAGTGGAGCTTCTCGGCACATGACAGGGAAGAAGACCCTACTGTACGATGTTCGAGGGTTTAATGGAGGTTATGTGGGTTTTGCAGGCAATCAAGGTGGTCGTATAGTTGGTGAAGGAACTTTATCAAATGGTATTGTCACGTTTGAGAGAGTTAACTACATCGCCGAGCTTGAAAACAATCTTCTGAGTATTTCTCAGATCTGTGATCGTATGTATACAACACACTTTACAGATAAGGAATGTTTGATATTGAAACCAGGATTTGTTGTTCCCGAAGAATGGGTTATCATGAGAGCACCCAGAGTCAATGATCTATACGTGTTGGACATGGGTGTAGCAACTACTACCACGGGTCAGGCTCACTGTTTTATGTCAAGAGCAACGGAAAAAGAATCACAGTTATGGCATCGAAAGATGGGCCATATTCATTTGCGAAAAATGAATCACCTGGTGCATAACGACTTAGTAACTGGTGTTCATGTGAAAGGTTTTCATCTTGAAGGGGGGGGGGGTGCATTAGCTGTGTCAAAGGCAATCAAAAGAAGAAATCTCACCCCGGGAAGAAGGAAAACTCGATCTCGAGACTGTTAGAGAGACTTCATATGGATCTTTTTGGTCCAGTAAATGTCAAAAGCATAACTGGGGATCTCTATTGTCTAGTAGTTACAGATGATTACTCGAGATTTTCATGGGTATCATTTCTGAAATCAAAGGATGAGACATTTGAAAGTTTGATGACATTGTTCAGAAAAATTGAAAACTTGTACCAAACTCGAATCAGAAGAATCAGGAGTGACAACGGTACAGAGTTTAAGAACAACAAGATGGAAGAGTATTGTGATAAGAGAGGTATATTGCAAGAATTTAGTGCTTCTTACACTCCGCAAAAAAATGGAGTAGCTGAAAGAAAGAACAGGACGCTAATTGAAACGGCTAGGACAATGCTTGTTGATTCGAAATTACCAGTTAACTTTTGGGCAGAAGCAGTGTCAGCCGCTTGCTATACACTCAACCGGGTTCTTACAGTGAAGAAATTCAACAAGACATGTTTCGAGATGATCAACAACCGCAAACCTAATCTGAAGTATCTGGAACCGTTTGGGTCTCCCTGTACAGTTCTAGAACCTTATGGTAAATTTGGTCCAAAGAGCTTCGAAGTAATATTCGTGGGTTATGCAAGTCCATTGAAATGAGTCTTTGTTCCAAGCTTGAAGCGGATTATCGAAGCACATAATGTTGAGTGTCAAAGTTATACCATGCCACCTCAGAATCCCGGCGACTCATGGCGTTTTAATTATGATAATCTGTGGGATTCATTCGACATAGAAGCAGAACCAGATTTCTTTGACGAGTTGGATATTCTGAGAGAATATGAAGAATCACAAGAAAGATTCCCAGCAGAACCTTATAGACGTCAACGACAAGCTTTAAATGACGATGAAGTAGGTCCAAGTAATGTTGGAGAACATGATAATATACAACAAACTCTTGACAATCAGACAGCAGTCAACGGTAATCTAGAATCTGATGATAGACCTATATTCGATCATGGTGATTCAGATTCTGAGGGGGAGCAGATCCAGATATCTGTTGGAACCTTGAGGTTTATACATAGAGGAATACAAAAGTTTAGGGTTGGTTTTGTAATGTTTAACTAGTTATTTTGGGTCACATGTATGTAATGGGTTTTAGGGGATCTCGAGTGGGCTTAGGGATGGTCTCGATCCATCTTAGTTAGTATTTAAGCAAACTCTCATTGTGTTTAGAGGGTTGATCAGTTTATCGAAGTTCAGGAGGCCACTCGAGATCTTGGTGCTTGTCTTGTATCAGTCATCGTGTCAAAGGTGAATGCAAGATTAGTGTTTTGATTTGATAATTCTTGTTTCTATTACTTTATAGTTTTCTTGAATCCGCTTGTGTTTGATTTCCGCACTTACACAAGTTATTGTTGATATCATTAAAAGATCCTCTCAGGTTTTACAATTGGTATCAGAGCCAAGAAACCAATTCTTGGTTCGGTTTTGATATCACTTGGATTCAAGAAGGCATTACTTGTTATTGATCCTGTTTGCTAGTGTGTTTTACAGAATTTCAGTATTATTAGTGTGTTCGGATTCAAACTGTTCTTCGCAAATCTTGATTAAAGTTGCTGATTTTGGTTTGTGATTCGTTGACAAAGGTGTTTGTTGAATTATCGGAAGTTTGTTGAGGATAAAAATTCAAAGATTTCATATCTTTGAATTTTTGGAAGCTGCTGAAAATCAGGGATCACAGTTACTTTTATCTCACAAATCTGTTTTGCAGGGTCTCGATTCGCAATCAACTCAGTCTCGACTCAAGATCATCAGACTCGAGTGCTAAATTCTTCTGTCTCGAGTGGAAATCTCGTTCTTGTCTCGACTCGCAACTGCAGTGGTCTCGAGTTGTCATCTTAACTCGAAACCATTTGTCTTGACCGGCTTCAAGTTTTGATTGTTCCTGATCTCGACTCGCAACATTGGTCTCGACTCAGGATTTAGTTTACTCGCATCACCCGTCTCGACTCAGGATTAAATACACTTGCAAACTTGCAAACTCAGTCTCGATTCATAGTCTCGACTCGCAACGACATTTACAATGTCTTTCAGCTTTTGAACTTTGGACTCTTGGACTCTTGGACTTAAATAATTAATTAATCAGTAAATTAATTAAGTAATCGAGTAACCATGACTTCAAGTAACCAAAGTGTTGACCTGGCAGCTATGACTAAGCATCAAGAACTGGATTCCATCATTGGAACCACCACTCGTGTTCCCAGGCTGTTAGATGGAAATGACTTCCCTGAGTGGAAGTGGCGTTTTAAAAAACATGTTAAGGTCAAAGATGCAAAAATTTGGCGAAGTATTTTGAGAGGCCCAAGAAAAATCATGGTGGAGAGTGCTACTGAAGCTGGTGTGAAAGTGAAAAAGCCTCATGATCAGTATACTGAAGAAGACTTTAAAATTGTTGAGGAAGGTGATATGGCATTTTCTTACCTGACCATGGCTTTGGGACCAGACATTGCTATTGGTTTTCGCACTTGCAAATCTGCAAAGGAATTGTGGGAATCATTAATAGATGTCTATGAAGGCAATGAAGATATGAAAAAGAGTCGTAGAAATCTGCTGAGCCAAAATTTCAACAATTTTAACCATATATATGGAGAGACTGTTGATAACCAAATTCAGAGATTCGTCAAGTTGGTTACTCAAATGCAGATGGAGGAAATGCACACGACTAATGCTTCAACATGCTCTACCTAAAAGTTGGGATCATCACGTTGCAATGATCAAGAAAACCAAGGATCTAGCAAGGTGTAGCTTATCTGAAATGATTTCTCACATTAAAGCGTGCGAGCTAGACGATAAACAGAGAGAAACAAATTACAAGAATAGCATGTTGGCCACTGGATTCACTTCTACACCCCCTGCCTCAAGAAATAACACTGCTCTTGTGTCTCACACTGGTTTTCAAATGTTCAGCAACTCTGCTTCTGCTAAAGCTGCTCCTACCTCATCGAATGCTTACTACTCTGGAACTCCAGCACCTACTGCTAATGTTACTGCTGCTGCATCGTCAACTCCCACTGCGAAAAATGAGATGATTGCTTTCTTCTCGCAACAGTCCAAAGAAAATCTTGATATAGCTGCTTCTGTCATAAATTGCTTGAATGCTTTTGTTGCAGGTAAATTTGGTCCTCCAAAGTTCTCTATGGATGACTTAGATCAAATTCATCCCGAAGATGTAGAAGAAATGGATATAACCTGGTAGATGGCTATGGCAGCATTTAGAGCTAAATATTTTGTGAGAAAAACTGGGAGAAACAAATGGCAAGGTCTTACCTTTTCTGGACCCACAAAAATGCCATTTGAGTTACGTTGCTACAATTGTCATGAACCAGGACATTTGGCAAGAAACTGTACCAAGCCTAAGGTCAATAGAGAACAAACTCCAGCCCAACCTGTTTCACCTAATCGAGAGAGAGCCCTTGTGACCACATCGAGTATATCTGCTGATGCTGCTGCTGGTGGAAGTCCTCAACCCCTGGGATTAGCTCAAGCCTTGGTGGTTCAGCCTAATGTCAACTTTGATTGGAATTCGGAAATTGAGCGACTGGACATCTCAGCTCCAGAAAATCAAGCTGATTCAAACAACATTGCTTTCATGACCTCAAATGATCAAGTTTCTGCACCTGAGGAGGAGACTTCAGCTGAATACCTTGCTCTCATGACCCAGATTCTTTCAGCTCCAGTCAAAGGTCTCACCAAAGAAGAGGTACTTTCTGTTTTCTGTACTCCTGAATGTAGAGAACGAGTTGAAGCCTATAGAATACACAATGCTGAGCTAATCGAAGATTATAATGACATTAAAAGGAAAATTTTCACTTTAGCTAATAATGAAAAACTTTTTAAAGAAAAAAATTGAAGCTCAGCGAAAAGACATCATCCAACTCAAAGATGATGTCAGTGTAAAACCAACCCAACTCTTATATGTTCAAGAAAAATTATGCACTGTGACTAAAGAACTGGAGGATATCAGAGATAGATATCAAATAAATGAACTCAATATTAAGAAATTTTATTCTTCCAGTAAACTAGTTAAGAATTTGTGTGATCAACATCTTGCATATAAGAAAAAGAAAGGGCTGGGATTGGGTTTTAATCAGGATCATCCTCCTTATAATGACAATTATACTTACTTACCTATGACTGAGGAGGAGATGATGAATGAAAGTAAAATGACTTATGGTCCCAAAAACAATAAGTCATCATTTAATGGCAGACCTGTTGAAAAACAGGTGGTTTAACCAGTTTGTTTTGTGTCCAAGGGTACATTTGATCCTAATGTTTCTTCATCATGTGCAGATGAAGTACCTGAAGTGAGGTGTGGAGATATGTTTGGGAATGAACAACTTTTCAATTCTGATTTTTCTAAATCTACTTTTGATAAAACTGATTCTGGTTGTGTGTTTGGTCAATCGTTTTTGAACTCGTTTCATAGTTATGTTTCGTCTTCTTTTGGGCCTGATGTTTTGGGCAAAACTGTGAATGCTTGTGATGAATCTTTGAATAATGTGTGTGATGATGGATGTTTTGCAGTAGCTGAAAATTGTGATTCTAATGTTTCTAACTCTTCAGCTGATGATAGTGTGACAGGTGAGGTCCCTCAGGACACATTCAGTGAAACCACTGAAACTTCTTCTCAAGAAAATCAACAGTGTACTGATTCTTCTTCTGAATCGGTCTCAGTGGACGTCCCTAATGTTGAACCTAGTGGGACCCCATTGGAAACCGAGGTTGAAAAGGGACCACTATCAAACTCAGATGATACATGTGTTGATGAAATATGTGTTGATAAAGTGTCAACATCTTCTGATATTATAACTGAATCTGATTTTCTAAAAGAAGAAGTGGTTATTATAAATGAAAAATTAGAAGAAGAAGTTTTTGAAGTGAAAATTAAAACGAAATCTGAAACATCCTTTCAAAATGAATCTGATAGAATTATAAACAAGGATAAATCAACTCCATCTGAATCTCATACTTATGCTAGTGCTAGTTCTGATCAGCAGGTACCTAAATGCTCAGATAAGGCACAAGTTAAACAAGCAAGCAAAATCAAGCATGCTCAATCTTCTAAACCCAATAGATCCACATCTGCTATGAAGCATCAAAACTTCCACACATTGAAACGACAAACATGTTTCAATTGTGGAGTTGCTGGACACATTGCCAGAAACTGTGTTCACCGCCCAAGTGTGCAGTCTAAAAACAAGTATGCACAAAATCAGAAAGTTATGCCAAACCGATATCGTTGTTCAGAGTCAGTGACGACTGAAAAGTCTAAGACAATGATGAATAACTATCGTAAGGCTAAGCCTTCTGATCAAGATTGGAATGCAGCCAAATGTAGAAATCAAAATCGACAAAATGATTTTCGAAGAAATCAATATAAAGCTTTTGGTAACTACAATTCTCAATGGTTAAATAAACATTGGAAACCTAAAGCTAAGGCTACGCAATCCAATTTTTCTCATACATCTCATCAAAATTCTGCCATTAAAAATCCTTCGAAATTTTTAAATAAAGAAAGTTTAGTTTGGCAGAGAGTGACTTACATTGATGCACAAGGAAAACCCAGATCCGCTATGGGATGGGTTCCTAAATCTAACTGATCCCGCTAATCGTGCAGGAACAACTGTGGAGGACTACCGTGCGCCTCTGGTACATGGATAGTGGCTGTTCCAGGCATATGACAGGAGACTTGTCTCAACTGGTCAATGTAAAAGAATTTGACGGTGGATATGTCTCTTTTGTGGGAGGAGAATCAGGAAGAATCACGTTGAAAGGAACAGTGAAAAACGACGTTTTAAGCTTCGAAAATGTGAATTATGTCCCAGAACTGAAACACAATCTTTTGAGCATTTCACAAATTTGTGATCGAGGAAATTCAATTCATTTTACAAAGAAAGGATGCTACGTATTGAAGCCAGGGATTGTTATTCCTGAAGATTGGTTTTTGATGACAGCCGAGAGACGGGGAAATGCTTATGTCATTGATATGAACAAGAAGCCGTGTGAAGAAGTTACTTGTCTATTTTCGAAGATTTCAGAACATGATGGTTTATTGTGGCATCGTCGCCTTGGACATGTGAATATGAAGAACTTGAATCAACTTGCCAAAGGTCAACTGGTCTGTGATCTACCAATCAAAGACTTTATGTTGGTAGAAAAATGTGTTGATTGTGCAAAGGGAAAAGCACATCGAAAGCCTCATAAATCCAAGCCTACACCCTCAACCAAAGTTGTGCTTGAATTACTTCACATGGATCTCTTTGGTCCGGTGAATGTATTAAGTATTGGCAAGAAGGCTTATTGTCTCGTGATAGTTGATGATTACTCACGCTACACCTGGGTGTACTTTCTAAGTCATAAGAATGAGGCTGCGGGTTTAATCAAACAATTCATTACTCTGGTGGAAAATCAAGCCAGTACGAAAGAGAAGGCTATTCGATCAGACAATGGGACGGAATTCAAAAATGTCACCATGGATACATTCTGCGTTGAAAAGGGAATTGATCAACAGTACAGTGCACCACGTACTCCACAACAAAATGGAGTGGCTGAAAGACGAAATCATACTCTTATAGAGGCTGCGCGTACCATGCTGGCTGATTCGAAGCTTCCTAGTTTCTTCTGGGCTGAAGCTGTTAGCACGGCTTGTTACGTCCAGAATCATGCTTTAGTAAACAAACGACATATGAAAACTCCTTATGAGATTCTGGAAGGACGTAAACCTTCGGTTTCACATTTTCGCATCTTTGGTTGTCCATGTATGTTACTACTTATGGACGCTAATGGAAAGTTTGAAGTCAAAGGGGACGAGTGTTACTTTGTTGGATATGCTAAAGGTTCAGCCTATAGAGTATACAACAAAGTAACTAAAAAGGTCGTCGAGTCGTGTAACATTGAATGGCTCGAGGAAAATGCTACGGACGCTAGAGTTGGACCAGATTGGTTGTATGATTATGCTGAATTATTTAAATCATTTAACATTTTGTCAAGTGTCCCTACAGATGCAGGTGTGTCTACTCCCAAACAGCCACTGTCCTTTGGTGATACTGAAGAAGAAGAACAGGCTGAAGGAAGTTCAAGAAATCATACCATTGACCCACCGGGAATGGTTTTCACTCGGCACCCTACGCCTCAACAAATGTCCCATCAATCCCCTGAAGGTGCTTCATCAAGCGGTACTGCATCTAGTGGTTCAGGATCTGCACTATTTCCTGAATCCATTCCTAAAGACTGCATAGTTACAACTCCTTTAGTTCACCATACTGTAGCATCTAATGAGGGCGAGACTAGCAACACCACTGATGATAATCAAAATGCTTCTACTGAAGACGAGACCGTACCTGACATGGCAATTCCTACAAGTGTCCAACGAAATCACCCTATAGAGAATGTGATTGGTCCTGTAGATGTAGGTGTTTTAACCAGGAGCCAATCAGGGACCATCAATACATGTTTATACTCTTGCTACATCTCACAAATAGAACCTAAAACTGTTGATATAGCTTTGCAGGAACCAGGTTGGGTAGATGCTATGCATGAAGAGCTGAACCAGTTTGAGAAGCTTGGAGTATGGAAACTTGTCGAGTTGCCTAAGGGAAAGTGCAAACTTAGAACTAGATGGGTGTTCAGAAACAAGCAAGACTCTGCAGGGGTTATTGTTCGAAATAAAGCACGATTGGTGGTCCAGGGTTTTCGACAAATAGAGGGTCTAGATTATGATGAAGTATATGCTCCGGTTGCCTGACTTGAAGCCATCCGGATCTTCTTAGCCTACGCGTCATATATGGGGTTCACTGTGTATCAGATGGACATCAAGACAGCGTTTCTATATGGAGATGTAAAGGAAGAAATCTTTGTTGAGCAGCCACCGGGTTTTATTCATCCAGATCATCCAGAATATGCCTACAAGCTCGACAAGGCATTGTATGGATTGCACCAAGCACCACGAGCTTGGTATGCTACTCTAACTGAGCATCTTCTGGCTCATGGGTACACACGTGGCACGATAGACCAGACTCTATTTATCAAGAAAGTGGGCAAGGATCAGATCTTGGTTCAAATTTATGTCGATGATATTATCTTCGGATCTACAAGTGAGGAGCTTTGCAAGGAGTTTGAGAGAGTTATGAAAAAGAAGTTTGAGATGAGTGCTCTCGGAGAAATGACACTGTTTTTGGGTTTACAAGTCAAACAAAATTCTCAAGGCATTCTCATTCATCAAGGGAAGTATGTGGATGATGTGCTAGCAAATTTAAGCTTGCAGATGCAAAATTGGCTGAAACACCAATGGCAGAGAGACCGTTATTGACTGAAGATGAAGAAGGATCCCCTGTTGATCAACGTCTTTATAGGTATATGATCGGGTCGTTGATGTATCTGACAGCGAGCCGTCCAGACATCATGTTTGCTGTCTGCAACTGCGCAAGATATCAGGCTAATCCTAAAACTTCTCATCTTGCTGCTGTTAAACGAATCTTTCGGTACCTTAAAGGCAGACCTCGGTTTGGTCTGTGGTATCCGAGGGATTCCAATTTTGATCTGTTTGCGTTTTCTGATAGCAACTTTGGAGGCACTAATAGTGACAGGAAATCTACATCAGCTGGATGTCAATTTCTGGGTGACAGGCTCATTTATTGGCAATGCAAGAAACAAAGAACGGTGGCGATTTCCACAGCTGAAGCTGAGTATGTTGCCGCCTCTGCATCTTGCTCTCAGGTGGTGTAGACGCAACATCAATTGCAGGACTACGGTTTGACTTATCTCAACACTACTATTTACTGCGATAATGATGCTGCAATACAAATTGTTAAAAATCTTGTTTTTCACTCCAAAACCAAGCACATTGACATAAAAGTTCATTTTATTAGAGACTGCTTCGACAGAGGTCTTATTAAACTGGAGCAAATCGACACAGATGCAAATGCTGCCGATTTGTTTACAAAACCTGTAAGCAGCTCAAAATTCAAAGTGCTTGTGGATTTTCTGAAAATGATCCGGTATGCCGACTGAGCATGTTTTTTTAGTAAATTTGTTTATAAAGTTTTCTATTCATAGGTAATTTTTTATTTATGCACAAATTTAGGGGGAGAAATTTTGAATTGAAAAATACAAAAACATTGAAAAGTTTTGAAAAATACAAAAACATTGAAAAAAAAATCCAAAAAGAAACATTGCATGACTGGGAAATGAAATGAATTTTCACATTATGGTCGAGGGCTGATTCATGTAAGACCAGCATTGAAATAGTTTGACTCTAGTATGATGTGTTGCTAGGCTCTATCCATAAGACTGGAAACGTTGGCTGTTTCTGTTTAGAACTAAATTAGTACATGACCTCAGGAAAGAAAATCACTTGGAATTAGCTCATGTCTATTTGAATGTCTGTATGTTGTCCCGATACACACAATTTTGGTCTGACTCTGAAATCTTCTCTGGAAAAGTCGTGTATCTCCTCTACTGCATCCAGATATATGCTGACCTGGAGGTGCTAGGCAACGTCAGCTTTTGCTGCATTCAGATAGATGCTGACCTAGCTGTACGTTGTCGCACTGTAGATCAATTAAACACCCGAAAGAGGCCTCAAGTGCCCAAAAGAAACCCAAAAAACCTATATCAAACTGAGAAAAACTCATTTGATCTGTATATTATACCATCTCTGCTTAAGATCTATTCTGTTCTTTTCTCAATCTATTCCCAGTTAAGATTTCAGAGATCTGGATTGGACTTGTGAAATATGTGGTAGGGAAGCTACTTGCATGATAGAGTGTGCTGTATATAACTCCGGGATTTGATTAGTATTTGTTTGGGTGTTCATTGTTAAGAAATCAAAACTTGATAAAATTTGTTACAGGCAGTTATATGGAAAAGGTTTAGGGAGATGAGTTTAGGAGGACAAATATACTGGCAATCATCTAGATCATTTAGTAGTAGATCAATGTTGATAAGTGTGGTCAAGCCCGAAACCTGTGATTTGATCCCTGAGCATTTATAATTTTTCCTTATTTTAATTTTTGTAAATAATATTTCGATATTATTTATTTTTTTATGTTTGTAGGTTTTTGTTTCATAAAAAAACGTGCTCAGAAAGTTGAAGGGTTGTATAAGAAAAGATTGATTTTTAATTGGATTATTAAAATAATTGGAAATATGTTTATAAATCCAATATTCAAACTGAATTGTGGTCTCGAATCGAGACTGTGGTCTCGGCCCAAACTGTTCAAGGCCCGGCCCACAGATTTGAGATATTTAAAGGGATCTCGACTCGAGACCTCATTGTGCACTCGCAATCATCACTGTTACACTCAAAAACTCTTTCTCACTCTCCGGCGATTTCCTTCGTTTTTCTGACGTTACTCCGGTCTCGACTTGCTGTTTTGAATCAGTTGAAGGTAGTTTGATGGATTTAATGATGATTAAGTTGAAGTTTTGCAGGTTCTCTTGAAGATTTGATGAAGAATGTTTGAACATCATATGAATATTTGAAGATGCTCATGAACCCTAAAATTGGATATGTTTTGGTCTTCAAAAAGTTTGAAAGTGTTTTTGGATTTTGATCCAAATCGTAACAGATCAAAAGGTGTTTGGGAGGTCTCGACTAAGATTGAAGAACATACCTTAGGGACTCGAGATCTGTGTTTGTGAGTCGCAACCTCATCAGTCTCGACTGAGGTCTCGAGTCAATGTTATATTGGTCTCGAGTAAAAAACAAAATGGTTTCGAGTGATTTTTCTTGTCATGACTAAGGTCTCAACTCGAAACCTCACGGTCTCGACTCGAAATCTTATGATCTATGCTGACTTTTGCAATCTGAGTTATTGACCAATGACTGACCTTGTTGATTGTTGACCAGTTGTGTTAACTATGAACATGTTTCGTCTTATTAACAAATTTCATCAAGTTAACAAATTCTTATGTGCTCAATGTTTCTGTTGTGTGTAGGATATGGATTTAAAGTTTATTTCTACACATAATCAAGCTGGATACTTAGCTGCTCCTCCAGAGAAGCACAAGAAATTATATACGTCGCTGATTAAAGGGTTGAATAGATGCCGACTTATTCATGCACTGAGAGATAATCCAGTTGTCTATGAAAGTCTTGTTCAAGACTTTTGGAAGACAGCAAGATTTGAAGCACAAGGAGCTGATGGAAAGGGGATGATAGAAGCTGAGATTCAGAAGAAGAAGATTGTTATTACTGAGCAAATGATAAGAGAAGTTCTACAGTTTGGTGATAATGAATCTGATCCGATTGATCTTCCAAGTGGTACTGTAGAGGCTGTTTTGCCTCGTTTGAGCTACGAAGGAAAATATCCCTCACTCGTAAAGAAGTTTTTGCACCCGTATTGGCGTTTGCTGGCACATATGTTTATTTTGTGTATGACAGAAAATCGATGGGGAACAAATCAACTGAACATTACACAAACGGCTGCCTTTGTTGCACTTATTACAAATGAGCCGTTCAATTACTCGAAGTATATCTTTGAAGGGATGAAGAGAAATGTTACTGGGATTCGAAAAGATAAATTTATTATGTATCCACGATTTTTGCAGATGATCTTAAATGCTCGTTATTCTAATTTGGAGCGATCCGCTGATACTTTGGAGCTGAAACCCATGGGACCAGCTTGTTTTGGTGCCCTTACGTCCAAGAAAGGCACTGAGAAGATGTTTGAAGGGCGTATTCCATTAGAGAAATTTGGTCAGTTTGTAGAGACTGAAGATGTAGCTGCTGATCCAGTAATAATACAACCTGTTCCAGTAAATGCAATGGTTGCTGATGAGCATGATGTTCACGGTGCTGTTGATAATGAGCCTGAGACAGAGATTTTAACAATCAACTCCGACGATGAAGGCATAGAGATTATGTGTGATTCAGGAGATGATGAAGAGCTTCCTCCTGAAAAAGAAGCTGATGTTGCTGTTTCTACTGTTCCGTCTGTGAGTACTGCTGACAGTTTGGCTTTGTTGTTAAAGTCTGTGACTGATAAGATGGGAAATCCTCCTTCCAATCTTACAGTATCCAATGAAGAGCCTAGTGAGAACCCAAAGGATCCTGATTCATTGCCCTTGAAGCGGAAAAGGAGGGATTTTGACGTGATTGTCGTGGTCACGCAAATTTAATCCCAATAACAACTATATAGATAGTGGTAAGTGGGTATTGAACACAGGGAGTTTGTGGAATATGTGTTATCTCAATGTATGTCTAACTAACTATATTAATCTAAATTGCAAGAAATGTAAATTCAAGGAGTTGGATTGTTTGGTTGATTTTTAAAACTAAGATTACTAATTAATTTGCGAAATGAGAATTGAGTTTGTAAACACTTTAGAGACAAATGACTATCTTAAGTTTCCGGTTTGCTTCGACGTTTGTGCTAACATTCAACTAGAAAGAACTACATAGACATAGTTCATGTATGACCAATTGCAGTGATGAAAGGGAACTAAGTACTCAGATTCCTAGAACGTGAGGTTGTTACCCGATGATCAATTAACCCTTACCCGAACCTAACTATACCCATGATATCTCGATTGCCAACGGCACCAAGAACGTATGGTTTCTAATTAGTTTAGCATAAAAATTAATACTTTACTAACAATCAATCATGCACCATAACAAACAAATCACAAAGAAGAGTTCATTATTCTAGAAATATAAAATCAAAACACAAAGTCTTACACAAACCTTCAACCCAAGATAATCATAAAAAGTTAGCTATTCATGGCTTGAACAACCATCCCCCGTTCTCTAAACTTCGTTCACTAACCAAAAACTCCATCGAAATTAGATGATTACATGGATAAAAGATGATGTCCCCCTCCCACAAGTCTCCAAAAGTCGTTTTAAAGCCAGTGTAACCGAAAGAAGATGATTAACCCTCTTAAAACTTCATCAAAAAAAATTAAATGTCATAAGTTACATCTCCATTCCACTATCTTGTGTATATGTCGGCTCATAAATCAGACCCACAAGAGCCCATGCTTTCGCCTAATGCTCCACGTGCACACCACCCCCTTTTTCTTTTATCAAATTTAATTTTAGAACAAATAATAATAATCCTTTTCCTCTACACGTGAATTGATGATGATCATATATGGCTGCTTGTTGACTTGTGCTGCCCCAAAAGATAAGATCGGCCCACTTCTTCTAGTCCACATGATGATTATGTTGTGTGATGGCCCAACCATCTCCTCCAAGTCCAAGGTGGCGGCCCAATGAAAGAAATCCACAAGTCTTATGTTGCCCATGTCTTGTGCCTTCACGTGATTATAGATGATTATGTTGACTTTTTGTGTGATGGCATAAAGCCACGTGATGCTCAAAGAACTAGCCGCCACTTGTTTGTGTGATTATTTTATTCTTGACTTCTTGTGCCTCACCAATACTAAATCACGAGATGATGATGATGTTGTTGTTGTGTATTGTGAGGTGTAAGACTTTTTCTTGTGCCTAGCATGTGCCTCTCGAAAACCTCCCAAATAATTCTGCCGCCAAATGTGATGTTGTTTCCAAGATGTTTAATGTTGTTGACTTTGTTATGCTTCTAAAAACAAAGAAATCCTCAAGTCACGTGGACTCCACAAAAGCCCAGCCGCCCAAGATGTTGATCAAATTGAGGTGATGTTGTCCTCACAAAGTCAAAGCTCAATAAAATCCACATTTTAAACATTATAATGCCTGCACATCAAATCATCTAGTGATTATCATGTTCAATTAATTAACCAAAATAAGCATGGAATGTGCATGTATTTAGATCATTTAAGGGTTGTCCCATGGACCACCCGTCAGCATGATGTTCACGGTGCTGTTGATAATGAGCCTGAGACAGAGATTTTAACAATCAACTCTGACGATGAAGGCATAGAGATTATGTGTGATTCAGGAGATGATGAAGAGCTTCCTCCTGAAAAAGAAGCTGATGTTGCTGTTTCTACTGTTCCGTCTGTGAGTACTGCTGACAGTTTGGCTTTGTTGTTAAAGTCTGTGACTGATAAGATGGGAAATACTCCTTCCAATCTTACAGTATCCAATGAAGAGCCTAGTGAGAACCCAAAGGATCCTGATTCATTGCCCTTGAAGCGGAAAAGGAGGGATCCTCGAATCGGAATGTATGTTGAACAAAACAAAGATCAATCTATGAATATTGTTGAAGATGATGATGGGTTGTATGACTTCGATTTTGAGAAAAATGTCGCTGATACCACCACCACTACTGAAGATATTTTTGAGCTTAACACTGACACTCAAAGAAATGATTTAGAGACCACCACTGCTGATGTTCAAGCTACAAATGTTGTTTCTGACTCTACAGGTCCTTCTAGAGCTATTCATGACGTGCCTAGCAGTTCTAGTGGTAAGAGACCTGAAGACCCGTTGAGAATGCCGTTTGATGATGATTCAAGCGATGATGATGAATTCATTAGTATAAGAGAAATGAAGAAACGACTAATTGTGGTTGAGCAAGATTCGATTCATAAAGACGCCAAGATTATTCAACTTGAAGATACTATAGTGCAAAAGAATCAACAAATTGAACAGCTTCAAGGAGACGTCAGCTTGCTGTTTAATATGGTTTATGATTTACGTGGAAAGCTGGAGAAGAAGTTTGGACAAGAGTTTTCTGATCCGACTGACGTAGAAAACAAAAGAAAAGCCTTTGAAAAGGATGATGCTGAGAGAAGTGCTGCTATGGAACAATACTTTAAAAGAGTTACTGATCCAGTTGCAGATAAAGAAAAGGCTGAAAGAATCAAGAAGAAAAGGGAGTTTGTAATTCTGAAGAACAAGAATCTTAATCTTGATGATGATGATGATGCTCAAGCAACTCATCATTTAATGGATGTTGGTGAAACTCTCTATGATAAAGTTGGAAATAGATCTGGTGTGGTTAGCTGGGGTTTTGATCATGATCGTCGAAGATGGTGGATAAAGAGAAAGGTTGGACCTGTTGAGTGGTACAAAAATCCAGCTCAGTTTCAAACTTTCACAAAAGTTGATTTGATAAATTTGTCTAAGTCACCGTATGTGGATGATTGACCTGGAGGTCGTGGATATTTGTTCTTTGAACGACTTCAGAGGGAAGTTCTTCGTAACTTTCCTTCAATGCACACTGCATAATCTATTGTTAAACCAGCTAAAGGCATTCGAGATCCATACACAAACAAGCGAATGAAGATCGTGCATTGGCCAGCGACTGATAAGGAAAAGGTGATTCCTTTAGTGAGAAAGATTCCAAAAGGTGCTTTGAAGTCCCTGCATTTTTGGGCTTATGATGAGCGTCTAGGGCAGGCAGTAATTGTTTGTGATGATGATGTGAATTTTCGCTTGGTGGATCAAGTTGATTTGTTGAATCTTGCTTATGAAGATCTGGAAGTGTTAGCTCGCAATCAAATTAGAGCTACTGAAAAATATGAAGAAATTGTAAAAGCATGGACAGGTGCTGTTGCTTCAGCCATTCATATTCACACAAAAGGCTTTGGTGGGATCAAAGATCGTTTGGGTGGTGATCGTGATAGTTGAAGTCTCAAGAACCTCTATGCATAAACCTAGGGGGAGATTGTTGGAACCTAGAGGTTTATACATAGAGGAATACAAAAGTTTAGGGTTGGTTTTGTAATGTTTAACTAGTTATTTTGGGTCGCATGTATGTAATGGGTTTTAGGGGATCTCAAGTGGGCTTAGGGATGGTCTCGATCCATCTTAGTTAGTATTTAAGCAAACTCTCATTGTGTTTAGAGGGTTGATCAGTTTATCGAAGTTCAGGAGGCCACTCGAGATCTTGGTGCTTGTCTTGTATCAGTCATTGTGTCAAAGGTGAATGCAAGATTAGTGTTTTGATTTGATAATTCTTGTTTCTATTACTTTATAGTTTTCTTGAATCCGCTTGTGTTTGATTTCCGCACTTACACAAGTTATTGTTGATATCATTGAAAGATCCTCTCAGGTTTTACAATATCAAGTCAAACATTTCCAGTCAGTGAAAAAGGTGCAAATCAGAATGTCACAAATTTGGAAGGCGAGGTAGATGTTCCAGGCGAGGTGATGCCGAGAACTCTTTCGTACCATCCAGAAGAGCTAATTATTGGAGAATTGCAATCAGGCATCCGCACAAGACAACAAATTGATCAAGGGCTTACTTGTTTTTATTCTACAGTTGCTTCTTTACAAACTGAGTTTTCACTTAGTTGTTTTATTTCGCAGATTCAGCCGCGAACATATAAGGAAGCACTAACTGAAGATTCTTGGGTCAACGCGATGCAGGAGGAGTTGAGTCAATTTGAGAAGTTAGGAGTGTGGAAATTGGTAGACTTGCCTGGTGGTCATAGGAAGATTAACACTAAGTGGGTGTTCAAGTGCAAGAGAGACGATCGAGGGGTTAATATTCGTAACAAAGCTCGACTCGTAGTCCAGGGCTTTAGTCAGCGGGAGGGTATAGATTTCACTGAAGTATAAGCTCCCGTTGCTAGACTTGAAGCAATCAGAATCTTCCTAGCATTTGCATCTTGGAAAGGTTTTAAAGTTTTTAAGTTAGATGTGAAATCGGCTTTTGTCACACCCCGGATTTCCACGTGTCACCGGTGGGCCCGGTGGGGGAATGTCGTGACGTGGTTGGCAACGTAATAGTCAAACAACACAATATTTAATATGCACAGCGGAAGCAATTTAAAAAGATATAATTTAACCGAATAAATTATTGTAATATCATGTATCACAACGTTCGGATGTTTATCCACAGAACGGATCGAAATAAAATATGAAACAATAGTTCAACAGACTTCAGGCATCTTAAGCTTGCGAGACTTCTAATGATGCTAAGGAGAAATCCCAGCCAATTTCGCTTAGTGCCTGCATTTAATCTTTTTGGGAAAATACGTCAGTTTACACTGGTAAATACAATCAACTGACTCATTTTGGAAAATGATTTAAAATTGGTTTGGATGCACATGGCATAAACATTTTTATAACTTGGGAGAATTATTTAATATTATAATCTTGTGAACGAATTACATGTTACTTGTGCGTTCAGTAGCCCGGATCTTGTCCGGGTTAAAGATCAATAGACACACCACAATATAGAGTTATACACTGACAGGTGTACGCCTACACCTCGTGCTCAGGTCGTGGCCATCTCGTAAGATGATGCCAAGGATATCCGGGACATGGTCATTAACCCCCCAAAGGCTTTAAGTAATCAAGACTGTTTAAACGAGCCGATCAAATTAGTCAACTACCCACTCAACTGTGGAGATTTGATGCTCGATCAAGCGGTATGCTATATACCGTAACCCAAGCCTGTATAGGGAAAATAAGTTAAAAGTATTTACCTGAGCAATGTATAGATCACAATAAGCAAACGCAAGTAGCTTTTACTGGTACTCCTAATCTGGACCGAAGGTTTTATAATAACCTATTAGAATCCTAACGGGTCTTAAGCTTAGACCGGCTAGTTTCAAAGATACGGTTCGTACGCACGATTAAGCGAAGACCAGATAGAATGTGATTTAGACCCGACAAGTTTGAAGACTTGTTTAATATGGGTTTATTATTCACATTCTGGATTTTGAGATTAAACCGTTAAGGTTTGACCCGTTTCGGCTAATTTATGTAAACTTGTTACATAAACCTAACCGTACGCGTAATAAGCATGACGGGTATTCATGAGAGCTATAGACAGGTTTCCTAAGTTAATTATGCCTCAAATATTTTGTGACATCAGTAAGATGTCTTTCATTATGCCCGAAACGTGTTTAAACACAAACTAGGCCCCGTAGGGGTAGTTTGGTCATTTAAAAGTTTATAAAAGAGTTTAAGTAACAAGCTGAGTTACAGGTCTGATGTAATCAGTAAATATACTCAATTTACTAAGTTGTATCAGTAGGATAAAATATATATGTGAAATTTATCAATTATAACCAAACTATGCCCCGTAGGGGTATTTTGGTAATTTCACATAAGCCGAAAAGCTCAAAACTGAAGTCTGAGATAACAATTTCTGCTTACTGTTAAAATGTCATAATTTGACTAAAACATCAGTAGATACCACCCTTGTATGTTTAAAAATAGTATTAGTACCTACTATGCGCTAAAAACGCTAAATAAGGCGACTAGGAGCCGTTTACGGGTTCAATACCTAAAGCTGATATTTTTATTATTCCAGAAGGTCTAAAATAATTTATTTATCATAACTAATCAGTAGCAAAAGGTTTGGAGTCGTTTTGATATGTAAAACTCATTTTATGGCCCGTAAGGGCAAAACCGACATTTACCGAATTAAGCCTACGACTATGAGTTATGCTCAGCCTAAAATTAATTAAAAATATTTAAAATTCTCAAAATAATATATTACATCAGTGGGTAAAGATTTTGATATCAAAAAGTAGGCTTAACTAAGCTATACGCTAATTACGCCATTTTATTAACATAAAGCTTTAAATTTGCGATAATGAGCATAACTCTCAATCTACACTTCAAATTGATGTCAAACTTTGCATACAAGTTTATATATCAGTAATTAAAGTTTCTACTCTTTTACTTTTCCAAAAATCACGTTTTAAGGTAATAAGGGCATAATGGTCAACATATGGGCAATTAACGGAATCATACATATTAATTGGTTAACTAATGAACCATGGTGTATAATCACAGAGGGTTATACTAGCATGTTACCTGGTCCAAATAAAGTTCTAAGGCATTTCTAAAACATGCTTAAACGGGTCAGAACTGAAAGTCAAAGTGAATGTCAAACTATGTGACTTTCGGTTCCGAACCGGGTATTTATAGTAAATTTTCTGGTTGAACATGTTTAGACATGTTCTTACATTCATTACCAAGTTATATTGATGATCAAACAGGTTATAAGTGTTCTACTTTGCTAATCATGCATAGATTGCATTTTAAACATTCTGTTGACTTTTTATTTGTAAGTTTGACCCGACATTTGACTTGGTTAGAGTGGGAATCAGGGGAAACCCTTTTAAGGTTTTATTACCCACATAATTACCTACTTAAAGGTACTTTTGATTCGACTAATCGCTGGACCATTAGTGATTAATCTTAAAGTCAACCGTTAATTATGACGGTTTGACTTCTAAGCTACAACTAAGCTAAAACTTAATTAAGAAAGTCAAGCAAACTTACAAGAGTCCTAAGCTTGATTAGTGATCACTTGAGAGTGCCTTGGAGCTCCAAAAATGATCAGATTGCAAGAGGGAGTGTGAAGAACAATGGTTGCACATCATGGCCTTTTATAGTGGATTAATCACCACAAAACTTTGACACATGAGTCTACAACCCACGACAATTGATCAACACATGTTCCTAGTGCTTAGGGGGTGTCTAGGGGTCAAGCATGAAGAGGCAAAGTCGATTAAAGGAGGTTACAAGGGCTGATGCAGACAAAGATCAAAGAAAATCAAGAATCTGTCCAGACATGGCAGTGGCGTAGCGCCACTGCATGAGCAGTTAGTTCTCGCGCTACGCGAGCCCCTAGTGTCATCCAACAAAACTTTTATTAATTGCAGTTTTGGTCCCTGGCCCTTATAAAGGTCATTTTCATGTCTTGTTTTGCACATTGAGCCCTTGAAATTATCATATAAGGGCTTTAAGACATTTACCCACTTTGTTAAGTCCCCGGTTAACTTAATTGTTACCCGAAAAGGCCTAACTTTCAACGTTGACGAAACTTTATGAAATTTTTATCGTGCATTCTAGTGAGCATAATTAATCGTTACAAAGCTTCGGGTTTGTCAAAAGGTCACTCAGAGGTATAAATTAAACATGTTGACACATTTAACCCCTGTAGTTTGTAATCTCTCACTTTTAGCTTCGTATGATCCATGATTTATTCGTTTGAAGATATGAGCATCATGTAGGGTTAATATACAGTATATTTATTCACTGTTGACATTTAGAACTCGTATATTCACATACTTTCCATGACTGTCAACTTAAATCCTTTTATAACTTTCTTTCATACGTTTATACATATGACACGTGTCTACACATTATAGGACGTGAATTTTCAAGTTGTTACATCCTCACCCCCTTAAAATAAATCTCGACCCGAGATTTACTGCAATAAATGAGGGTACTTTTCTTTCATCGTGGATTCAACCTCCCACGTCTAATCGGGACCTCTACGGGCATCCCATTTGACCTTTACAATAGGTACATGCTTCCTTCGAAGCTTCTTTACCTGTCGATCTTCAATCGACAAAGGTTTTTTTTTTCCACAAACCTTAAGCTCTCATCTATATGCACATCTGTATGCGGTATTACCAGTGATTCATCAGCGAAGCACTTCTTCAGATTGCAGATGTGGAACACATTGTGAATTCCACTGAGCTCTTCCGGTAAGTTTAACTTATAGGAAACTGACCCGACACGTTCGATAACCTCGAAAGGTCCTATGTATCTCGGGCTTAGCTTGCCTTTCTTACCAAACCGCATCACTCCCTTCCAGGGTGATACTTTAAGCAACACTTTATCACCTACTTCGAAGTGAAAAGCTTTACGCTTCGGATCTGCGTAGCTCTTCTGCCTATCTCGGGCAGCTTTGAGACGGTCACGAATCTGGACAATCTTGTCCGTCGTTTCCAAGACTATCTCTGGTCCTGATAATTGGACATCTCCAACTTCCACCCAACACACGGGCGATCTACACTTTCTACCATATAATGCCTCAAAAGGCGCAGCCTTTATGCTGGTATGGTAGTTATTGTTGTAGAAGAATTCGATTAATGGTAAGTTCTTATCCCAACCACCACCCAAATCGATCGCACATGCACGTAGCATGTCTTCCAACGTTTGAATAGTACGCTCACTCTGACCGTCAGTCTGAGGATGATAAGCCGTACTAAAATTCAAACGTGTGCCCAAAGATTGTTGGAAACTCTTCCAAAAATGCAACGTGTATCTTGTATCTCTGTCAGAGATAATAGACACAGGTATGCCATGTAAGGCTACAATCTTATCCACGTATAACTGGGCTAACATATCGGAGCTATAAGTCTCCTTGATGGGTAGGAAATGTGCTGACTTAGTCAGTCTGTCAACTATAACCCATATTGTATCATTGCCTTTCCTTGTCTTGGGTAACTTGGTAATAAAATCCATAGTCACCATTTCCCACTTCCACGTAGGTAGTTCAAGCTGTTGTAGCAAACCTGACGGTTTCTGATGCTCAGCTTTGACTTGCGCACAAGTCAAACATTTAGCTACATAGGTGGCTACAGACTTCTTCAAGCCTATCCACCAATAATTTGCCCTTAGATCCTGGTAATTGAACTTACCAATCTATTGCCCCTACAATAGATGTTCATCATTCTATCTTTACAGGGTCTCTAAGGGAGAAGCCTTGATGCTTACATAACAACTATCATAGACCAGCTTATCTTAAGGTGAGATGGTTATTCCAACCACTACTTAACAGATTTTAAGGATTAGTTGATCCTTGAAGTTAGTTGAACAAATCGACGATTCAGAACAGCTGATGGCAATTTCTTAATTGTTGCCTAATTAGGGTTGCGGTAACTAATGCATAAGCAAAATGAACTGTCTTTCTTATTTAACAATATCAAACTTTCGGAATATCGAGTTAGGCTATATGAACCCTCTATTTTAAAACTTAGTAAATCAGGGTTTCGATTCTTCCAATGATGGTACTAGCCGTCTTGGAGATTTCATAATAATACAGCCTTAAATGGGATATGAAACTTAACTCTACCTGCCTCCCAGGGGTAAACAGGGTAATCTTAGGAGAAGATAATCAAGGTATAAGGAGGTTACAAAGATTTCCATATCTCAGGCTCCAGTTCACTCATCAACGCTTGTGTCTAATAAGTGACACATTCATGTTATGAGTCCACATATTCCGTTACCAGGGAATAGTTATTTGGACCATTCTATTCTGGATATCTTCTTTGAATACTATTAGTTGACTTTAGTACCATATGATTATTGGGATATCTTTGTGGTCCCATGCATTAAACCTCCATACTGATCAGGCATGGAAGCAATCTATGGAACTTATTAAGATACATCAATTTTCATACGGCGGTTTTGTCATACTATTTGGTATTCATAATCAATAGAGATTTAATAGATATCAACTACATAAGCTGACGCACTTCCTTTTAGAAAGAGGACATTTCGAAAACCATACGACTGAAGGTTTCCGATAGGAACAAAAGAAATGATTCCTTCGATTTCGTCTGTAATTTTTACTTTACACTTAATATCTGGGGTTTTTATGGAAAATTTCTAAAAGTTTGCCAAGCTTAAGATCTTATGAGAGACTTAGCAGCGTCTTAACCCAAACGTATCTCTTAGCAGTCAAACCACTAATAATTATGTGCTTTAAGCTTAGATTTTTGGGTATACTGAATAGGGTACTATCTCAGCAAATGAATTAAAATTTGCGACATACTGTCGACTGTCTAGAACCTTTATGGCGAGAGTCAGAAAATCCTTATTCCGTCTTTTCCCTTTTCGCGAAACGGATACTAGGTTTTTCTAATAAGGTCCTTAAAACTTGGACCATTCCACAATGTATAAGAGGATCCTTCTTGAGGATTTCATTAATGTCCTTACTAATTAAGAGTATTGCCATCGAATGACTGTGATGTATACCTTACCTTGTCCTTTCTGGCATAACCACTGATATACTTAATGGTTTCTACTTCATCCTTTCTAGTGTTTAGTCAACATAAGCAAGCCAAGAGTAACTAAAACATAGAGGTAAAATCTTGGATTCTAATACTTAGTCAACATAATGAGGATAAGTAGGTGACTTATAGAAGAAATAAGGAAGTTATTGTACATGTGCTTATATTTAATCAAAATGGAAATTTCACAAACTAGGCACCTAGCTCGGTTGGCTAGGCGCGCGAAAGGGTGTGGCCTAGACCCAGGTTCGATTCCGGGGACGGCCAGTTCCACCATTTTTTTATGTTTAATATTAATTAATCGTACGGATACATGTAATTATGAGGGTTGTCTCATAAGGAGTCTTGATAATTAATTGCTTCTTATCACCCACAATATGGGCTTGATTTTCAAGGCAACCAATCGATTTTTATCACTATATTGAGTCCTTATAGTTTAATGGAACTAGGACATCGGAAAAATTCCTAATGGATATAAAACATCCATCTAATATTTCTGAAGCCGTCTATGAGGTACTATCGGTAAATTTTACTTTACATTTAACACTCAGAGTTTTAGCAGGCAGATTTAATGATTTACAAAAATCTGTTGTCTACGGAAGACTTATCTGAACCTGAACCAATTAATACTCTAGCATGAGCGTTATTGATAAAAATACCTGTTATGACCTTGTAATCCTGAATAGCCTCCTGAGCGCCCATCTGAGAGCCTCCAGCTTCGGTCTTCTTAGCTTCCTCAAGCTTTTTAGCGTATTCAGGGCAGTTGGTCTTAATGTGCCCTTTTTCATTGCAACCATAGCAGGTTGCGTCTCCCAATCTCTTGCAATCCAAGGTCTTATGCCCCTTGGACTTGCAGATTCCACAGGGTAGAGACTGAGATTCATATCTGCATTTTCCGAGGTGGTATTTCCTACAGGTTTTGCATCTAGTCTTCTCACCGGTCTGCTGTTTATCCTTCAAATCCTTCCCAGACTTAGTTGCTCCTTCCTTGGCAGCCTTAGGGCAATTAGTACTGATGTGGCCCTTTTCGCCGCAGCTGAAACAGTTTGCATTCTTTATGTCCCTACATTCGTGGGATTGGTGGCCATCTCTTTTACAGATGCCACATTGTTTTATCCTTGGGTTTGATCGACACTGCCCCCAGTGTCTTCTTTTGCAGGTTTTACATTTGGGTTTTGCCTCCCTTGGTTTGGACTGGTTATAGCTTGAACCGGTCTTACCCTTTTTGTAACCTTTATTTGGGGTATTATCGCACTTTCGCTTAAGATCCTTCAACACACGGTCCACAGCGTTGCTTACGGCTATTTTGATCATAGCCTGTAATCCGGTGCTTATTAATTTCTGTCTTGCATCATCCTTCTGATTAACTGGATGATTGTGAGCTTCAGAGGAGTCAGCCATGGTGAAGCTTTGAAGGCTACAAACCAAGTAGTGATAATTGGTTTAAGTATATGGGGAATTGTCAAATTTGATGATTATTTAGCCATGGTACAAATAAACCATATAGGCGAATAGATAGTATTAACTTTATTTGATTATGTTTTGCCTAAGTTTTTAAATAAACTATCTTTGGCGTTTAAACGGACTATAATCCTTCATATTTATTAGGCAGGGGACATAAGTCACGGCTGCCAATGTCATACTGACATCTTTTATATATAGTACAAGGCTTGTTCCAAAGGACTTTTGATGGCTCATAGGCCTTGTCACTAGAGAAATTTTTAAATCATAATCAATGATTCCTTTGGATCGGAAAATTTCATATGTCATTGTCTTGACAAGAAGTTATGAAATAAAACTATCTTGTCATGTATACATCCTTGCCCGTAGGTATACATCCTAATGGACGTTTTGATGTGTTCATCATGTTCAACGTTTATTAGCCATGATTCCTATTGATCATAGTCTAAACAAGGGGTTTGTAAAAAATTTCCTAATATATCGACGACAAGTGTGATTTTATCGCCTCACTGTTGCCAGGAGTGATAACATATTTACAATGTTACAAGGATTTGAATCCTTTGGATCGGTTCTACCATCTTGGCCTCTTCTGGAATGACATATAGGCTAGGTCGTACCTTTAAGATTCTTTTTAATATGTGTACTGGCAGGGAAGGAAGGATATTTATCTTATTCGGGATTTTTATCATAAATCCTAATTTACAAGTTAATAATAGCACAATTGGCCTAGTCGCGTAGACAAGTTTAATTTATAAGCCATGACTTTAGATAATCGAGGCATTAAGGTTTGAATCAAAGTTCATTACCTTTTCCTGACAGGGAGCTGTAGGCTACCACTGTCTTTAGTCTCAGAGGACATTAACTATAGCCCGTAGGCACTTCCCTTCTAAGGGATGTTTATTACGGAATTGTCCCTTAGGGACATTCATTAACCATGGTAAACAGAGACCATATTTGGTTAATTTATTAATCACATATATTTAGGATTTCTATTATAATTTATCCTAATTATAAAACATTAACAATTTTATTAGTGGCACCCAAGGGCCTGGTCACATGGACATTTATAAATTATAAGCTAGGATTTCAGAGAATCAAAGCCTTGAGGTTTGAACCTAGTTCATTACTTTTTTCTGACAGGGAGTCATAGCTACCACTGTATTTTGGCTCATGTAGAAATGAGCAAGGCCCGTAGGCACTATATTACCACGTATGGTTAAAATATGATCATCTTAATTGATGATGTAAACCCAGGATTCAGAGATCATTAAACTGGGTTAGGAATCTTTTGAAGAATCCTTAATAACGTGTGTGATTTCCAACGAATCACATCTGCCGGGAGTGTTAACATGTTTTCAGATGTTAACTGGGATACGAATCCTTTAAACAGGTCTTACCATCTTGGCCAGGTCTTTATAATGACACTCAGGCTAGGTTTCACTCTTAAGATTCTTTTAATATTTATCGTAGAACAATTTCTAAATTGAAATGTTAATAAGGATCTGAATCTAAATTGAGGAACTGCCATCTTGGCCGGTCTTAATATGACCCGAAGCTAGGTCTTGTCCTTTTTAGATTTTGCCATTTTATTATAATGGTAGATCTTGCAAAAGGAATGTTATTTTCCATTTATTTAATATTTCCTGATTAGGATGAATATTCAGTCATTCCACTATAAAATTAAAATTCAGGTTTGCCTTAAAAGGGACTTTGAAAGGAATAATGTTGTCCTTGATGGGACTGAAAAATAAATATGTCCTTAGAAGGACTATTAAGGAAACGATCTTCAGCAAAAGGAGTTTCTTCTTCATTCAATTCCTGAATGCTTTCTCCGAGGTTGCTCGTTTCCCCCTGGCCGCGGTACGAAGCTCAGCATTTCAAGGCTCCAATACGTGGAGAAATCCTATTACAGCTTCTTCACTTGGCGACGTATCTAATATAAAAATTTAGGAGCAAAAATCTACAGATTATGATTAAGATTATTACTATGTTAAGTCTAGACTCAGAAAGTCAAAGAAACGTGCAATTGTGTCATTGAGATTAAACACAAAAGGCTAGTGTTTAATTCACTCAATGTTGGCTCTGATACCAACCTGTCACACCCCGGATTTCCACGTGACACCGGTGGGCCCGGTGGTGGAATGTCGTGACGTGGTTGGCAACGTAATAGTCAAACAACACAATATTTAATATGCACAGCGGAAGCAATTTAAAAAGATATAATACAATCGAATAAATTATTGTAATATCAAGTATCACAACGTTCGGATGTTTATCCACAGAACGGATCGAAATAAAATATGAAACAATAGTTCAACAGACTTCAGGCATCTTAAGCTTGCGAGACTTCTAATGATGCTAAGGAGAAATCCCAGCCAATTTCGCTTAGTACCTGCATTTAATCTTTTTGGGAAAATACGTCAGTTTACACTGGTAAATACAATCAACTGACTCATTTTGGAAAATGATTTAAAATTGGTTTGGATGCACATGGCATAAACATTTTTATAATTTAGGAGAATTATTTAATATTATAATCTTGTGAACAAATTACATGTTACTTGTGCGTTCAGTAGCCCGGATCTTGTCCGGGTTAAAGATCAATAGACACACCACAATATAGAGTTATACACTGACAGGTGTACGCCTACACCCCGTGCTCATGTCCTGGCCATCTCGTAAGATGATGCCAAGGATATCCGGGACATGGTCATTAACCCCCCAAAGGCTTTAAGTAATCAAGACTGTTTAAACGAGCCGATCAAATTAGTCAACTACCCACTCAACTGTGGAGATTTGATGCTCGATCAAGCGGTATGCTATATACCGTAACCCAAGCCCGTATAGGGAAAATAAGTTAAAAGTATTTACCTGAGCAATGTATAGATCACAATAAGCAAATGCAAGTAGCTTTTACTGGTACTCCTAATCTGGAACGAAGGTTTTATAATAACCTATTAGAATCCTAACGGGTCTTAAGCTTAGACCGGCTAGTTTCAAAGATACGGTTCGTACGCACGATTAAGCGAAGACCAGATAGAATGTGATTTAGACCCGACAAGTTTGAAGACTTATTTAATATGGGTTTATTATTCACATTCTGGATTTTGAGATTAAACCGTTAAGGTTTGACCCGTTTCGGCTAATTTATGTAAACTTGTTACATAAACCTAACCGTACGCGTAATAAGCATGACGGGTATTCATGAGAGCTATAGACAGGTTTCCTAAGTTAATTATGCCTCAAATATGTTGTGACATCAGTAAGATGTCTTTCATTATGCCCGAAACATGTTTAAACACAAACTAGGCCCCGTAGGGGTAGTTTGGTCATTTAAAAGTTTATAAAAGAGTTTAAGTAACAAGCTGAGTTACAGGTCTGATGTAATCAGTAAATATACTCAATTTACTAAGTTGTATCAGTAGGATAAAATATATATGTGAAATTTATCAATTATAACCAAACTATGCCCCGTAGGGGTATTTTGGTAATTTCACATAAGCCGAAAAGCTCAAAACTGAAGTCTGAGATAACCAACTTTTTCTTACTATTAAAATGTCATAATTTGACTAAAAAATCAGTAGGTACCACCCTTGTATGTTTAAAAATAGTATTAGTACCTACTATGCGCTAAAAACGCTAAATAAGGCGACTAGGAGCCGTTTACGGGTTCAATACCTAAAGCTGATATTTTTATTATTCTAGAAGGTCTAAAATAATTTATTTATCATAACTAATCAGTAGCAAAAGGTTTGGAGTCGTTTTGATATGTAAAACTCATTTTATGGCCCGTAAGGGCAAAACCGACATTTACCGAATTAAGCCTATGACTATGAGTTATGCTCAGCCTAAAATTAATTAAAAATCTTTAAAATTCCCAAAATAATATATTACATCAGTGGGTAAAGATTTTGATATCAAAAAGTAGGCTTAACTAAGCTATACGCTAATTACGCCATTTTATTAACATAAAGCTTTAAATTTGCGATAATGAGCATAACTCTCAATCTACACTTGATGTCAAACTTTGCATACAAGTTTATATATCAGTAATTAAAGTTTCTACTCTTTTACTTTTCCAAAATTCACGTTTTAAGGTAATAAGGGCATAATGGTCAACATATGGGCAATTAACGGAATCATACATATTAATTGGTTAACTAATGAACCATGGTGTATAATCACAGAGGGTTATACTAGCATGTTACCTGGTCCAAATAAAGCTCTAAGGCATTTCTAAAACATGCTTAAACGGGCCAGAACTGAAAGTGAAAGTGAAAGTCAAACTATGTGACTTTCGGTTCCGAACCGGGTATTTATAGTAAATTTTCAGGTTGAACATGTTTAGACATGTTCTTACATTCATTACCAAGTTATATTGATGATCAAACAGGTTATAAGTGTTCTACTTTGCTAATCATGCATAGATTGCATTTTAAACCTTCTGTTGACTTTTTATTTGTAAGTTTGACCCGACATTTGACTTGGTTAGAGTGGGAATCAGGGGAAATCCTTTTAAGGTTTTATTACCCACATAATTACCTACTTAAAGGTACTTTTGATTCGACTAATAGTTGGACCATTAGTGATTAATCTTAAAGTCAACCGTTAATTACGACGGTTTGACTTCTAAGCTACAACTAAGCTAAAACTTAATTAAGAAAGGTCAAGCAAACTTACAAGAGTCCTAAGCTTGATTAGTGATCACTTGAGAGTGCCTTGGAACTCCAAAAATGATCAGATTGCAAGAGGGAGTGTGAAGAACAATGGTTGCACATCATGGCCTTTTATAGTGGATTAATCACCACAAAACTTTGACACATGTTCCAAGTGCTTAGGGGGTGTCTTGGGGTCAAGCATGGAGAGGCAAAGTCGATTAAAGGAGGTTACAAGGGCTGATGCAGACAAAGATCAAAGAAAATCAAGAATCTGTCCAGACATGGCAGTGGCGTAGCGCCACTGCATGAGCAGTTAGTTCTCGCGCTACGCGAGCCCCTAGTGTCATCCAACAAAACTTTTATTAATTGCAGTTTTGATCCCTGTCCCTTATAAAGGTCGTTTTCATGTCTTGTTTTGCACATTGAGCCCTTGAAATTATCATATAAGGGCTTTAAGACATTTACCCACTTTGTTAAGTCCCCGGTTAACTTAAATGTTACCCGAAAAGGCCTAACTTTCAACGTTGACGCTTTAACCCCTCGTACACGAATTTGATCATAACTTTCTCATAAGTTGACGAAACTTTATGAAATTTTTATCGTGCATTCTAGTGAGCATAATTAATCGTTACAAAGCTTCGGGTTTGTCAAATGGTCACTCAGAGGTATAAATTAAACATGTTGACACATTTAACCCCTGTAGTTTGTAATCTCTCACTTTTAGCTTCGTATGATCCATGATTTATTCGTTTGAAGATATGAGCATCATGTAGGGTTAATATACAGTATATTTATTCACTGTTGACATTTAGAACTTGTATATTCACATACTTTCCATGACTGTCAACTTAAATCCTTTTATAACATTCTTTCACACGTTTATACATATGACACGTGTCTACACATTATAGGACGTGAATTTTCGAGTTGTTACAGCTTTTCTCTATGATAAGGTAAAAGAGGAGGTATATGTCAGACATCTACCGGGCTTCACCGACCCAATCCACAAAGACAAGGTCTATTTACTAGACAAAGCGTTGTATGGTTTACACCAGGCCCCGAGAGCTTGGTACGAGACATTGTCTCAACATTTGCTTGCCAACAGCTTCATCCGTGGAAAAGTGGATGCCACTCTCTTCACCAAAGTGGTCGACGAACATCTTTTGATAGTTCAAATATATGTGGACGACATCATATTTGGGTCAACAAAAGAAAATTTGTGCAAAGATTTCGAAAGAGTTATGAAGTAAAAATTTGAAATGTCATCAGTGGGGGAGATGAAATTCTTCTTGGGACTTCAGGTTGATCAACTGCCTAAGGGAATTTTTATACATCAGACGAAGTATGTTCATCATATCTTAGAGAAATTTGGGATGTCAGGGTCTACTCCAGCTTCCACCCCGTTAGCGACAAACCATGGGATAAACCCTGATCTCACCGGAGAGAAGGTAGATGAAACGTTGTATCGTTCTATGATCGGATCGCTGATGTATTTGACAGCTTCAAGACCCGATATTATGTATCCAACCTGCCTCGCAGCGCAGTTTCAGTCAAGCTCCAGAGCTTCGCATATGGTGATTGTGAAATGGACATTTCGCTACCTGAAAGGAACTCCATCACTGGGGTTGTGGTATCCAAAAAAAGGCGATTTCACGCTCGAAGGGTATTCTGATTCTGACTTCGAAAGCTGCAAAGTTAACACTAAGTCAACAACAGCAGGGTGCCAGTTTTTCGAACCACGATTGGTTACCTGGCAATGCAAGAAGCAGACCTCTGTAGCTTTATCCACATGTGAAGCTGAATATGTATCTGCTAGCAGTTGCTGCTCTCAGATCTTGTGGATCCAGCAACAGATGCGAGATTACGGTTTGCAATTTCTTAACACCCCTATCTTTGTTGATAATGAGGCAACTATAAACATTACAAAAAAATCCTGTTCATCACTCTAAAACGAAACACATTGAGATTCGTCATCACTTCATCCGAGATTGCTTCGAGAAGAAGTTGATACGAATTGAGAAAATCCACACTGACGAACAAAAAGCTGATTTACATACCAAAGCGTTTGATAAAACTCATTTTCAATATCTTTTAAAATTGAACGGTATGAAGCTTTTATCGGTGTCGGAGGAGATTCTTGGCGTAGATGAAGGTACCACTGTAGATGATGTTGAGAAGCAATCTGCAATGGTTTGTCGATTTTTTACTTGTTTTGGAATTTAGGGGGAGGTAGTTATATTTTCAGAAAATACAAAAACAGTAAAAAATGTTCAAAAATCCAAAAACATGAGATATTTCAAAACCCAAAAACAATAGAAAACCGGAAAAGAGCTTGTGTAAAAAGGGAAAATGATAGTACATCAGCTTGACAGTTACAGTATGCTAAAGAGATGTAAAGTTTAAATGTGTTAAGCAGTCTCGCTGATGATATGCCGATATGTTTTTACACATTTAGTAGGTTTGTTCGGGATATAAACCTAAATCATTACTTGCTTATTTCATGGGGAACACTACTTGGATATATAGGTAACCCCTGAAATCTCGTTTGAAGGACCCCTCTTTCTGAGATACCATTTGATTTGTTTGATTTGTTTGAGGAGCGTCATCGAGGATGACAAAATCGGTAGGGATTACCATTTGATTTGTTTGAACCAAGACATCTTCAACTATACCGATTGATTTTATTACTTTCCGATTGGATAGAAAAATGGGTATTTGAAGTGGAGAAAAATCACTAATACTTAATTTTTCGAAAATGTAGTTAGGCATTATGTTAACACAAAGATCTTTATCGATTGTGACATTACTAATAAACGAGTTTTGAAAGAAACATGGAACCGGTGTAATGTTAATTTCAAATGGGTCTTCTTTTATTAGTGAGGTTTGATCATCAGTTAACTTAACACTTACCGTTTCGTCAATTTTAGTGTTAGTGTTTAACTCTTTTAAAAACTTAGCATGAGTGGGTACTAAACAATGATTTTCAAAAGAAGGTGACAAGAGATTAATTTCTTCAAAATTAGACTCTTCTTGAATTTTAACGTTGTCGAACTCACCTTTTTCGTTGTTTAACTCATGTGTCGGTTTTTCACTTATTTGTTCTTCCATTTTAACACTTTCAGTTATCTCTTCCCTTTTTAATTCTTCTCTTGCGCGGGACTCCTCTTCCCTTGCGCGAGCTTCTTTTATACATCGATCGATAACTCTAATGTGTTCTAATATCCTATCGGTCACTTCGGTTATAGAAAAAGAATCGGTGTTTTCTAAGCTTGAATCCGGTTGTTCGATCATTTGTTCCTCATAATACCCATATGAAGTAGATGGTTCACACCATTGTTCTTCATTGTAAGCATATGATGGATAAGGGTCGTAATTTTGTTCTTCATAATACTCATATGAGGTGGGTTGTTCACGCCATGGTTCCTCATAATAAGCATATGAAGGTGGTGGCTCATATCTTGGTTCCTCAAAGTATGAGTATGAAGGCTCATACCTTGGTTCATCAAAATATGAGTATGAGGGAGGAGGTTCATACCTTTGGTCTTCATAGGATGTGTATGAAGTTGATGGCTCGTACCTGGGCTCCTCATAGTAAGTGTATGAATTGGATGGTTGATATGAGCGATTATTTTGAACCGATCGTGTGTTACGACAATTAGTGCAATAATTACCCCTATAATCATCCTCCTCATAGGTGTAGTTGTAACCTCCTGAGTATTGATCCATAAGAATCACTCAGCAGACCACAACTAAGTCTCGAGATCAGAAAACAAAAATAAAAGCGGAAACAGAGGCTGGACACGGCCCCGTGTTCAGTGAGCACGGCCCCGTGTTCAGGATCTGTATCTGGCCGTTTTAATTAAAGTTACTGGTCACGTTGGGCACGGGGGCGTGTTCAGTGAGCACGGCCCCGTGTTCAGACTCTGTATCTGGGTATCTAACTAAAAATATGCAGCACGGGGGCGTGTTCAATGAGCACGGCCCCGTGTTCAGGCTACTGTAAATGCAAACTAAACTACAATGCAGAAAAATGTGCGCGCGTTTTAAAAAGGTTTTGAAAAAAAACTGATTAAGCCGTCGATTTTAAACTTTCTCAAAATCTTTGTGTCCCCGGCAACGGCGCCAAAAACTTGATGTGCGGTAAGTGTCGTATATATTAGGTGTATATTTTAAGCCCTTTTTAACACTTATGTTAGCCAAGTTTTAAATTTATAAAACACGATATTTCACTAACACTAAACACACATATGGGCAAGTGCACCCATCGTTGAGTGTAGTATAGCGTTGGTAAGATACCGAGGTCGTCCAAGGACACAAGAGCTTTTAATACCGGTTTATCCTCAACGTCTAACCAAAATAAAAGTTTAGAAAAATGTTTTAAACTAAGAAAAATAAAACTAACTAAAATGCTGAAAATAAAAATAAAAGAAAAAACAGATAGACAAGATGAATCACTTGGTTCCGACTCGTATCTAGTATAACCTTTGATTATTTCCGCACTTTTGCACATAATTAAGAGATTATCTTAGTTATTGTAGTAGGACCCTCTTTTGAAGGCGACGTTACCCTCACCCCAGTAGTTTGAGTCAGCAGGGATACAATCCTAAAAGGGTGGATTATTGGAAGATAATGAATTAAGTTATTAATGCAGTATTGTGGTAGGCCCCGCTTTTGGCGGTGACGTTACCCTCGGCTAAGTAGTCTGAGTCAGCAGGGATACAGTCCTAAATAGCCGGGTTATAGTATTAATAGTAGTTAACTTATGAGGGGATCAAAGAGTTTGGACCCCCGCCATCCAATACCGTGAAGTATTGAAGGAGGTCCTACTAAATTTGACCCAGGTCCATTGCAGGACCTCTAAACGCTGAACAATGGCAAGACCTTTACCAAACCGTTCCCTTAACCCCCTACCAGGTAGCCAACATACCTCCATATAGACCGTGGAGATATGAATGGTGAAAATCCTTTATTTTATATAGACAGTAAAATAATGCCAAGACACCACGGACAAACGATAAGGAAAGATCACCTTCAACATAAGTAACTAGTTATTAAAGTCATTAATACAAAACCAAATAAAAAGTGCAAAAGATTAGAAATAAAAAGTATTATACTAGACACTTTGTCTTAACCAAGTGATATAAGAGACTTAGGCAAACATGGCATTGATTGTCAAGAACTCTTACGATCAATCTTGGATCCCGAGACGACTCACACACTCTACGATGGACAATGGATGATGGTGGTGGATGATGGTGTTGTGATGGTGGTGGGTGGTGGATGAAGTGTGAGAGAGGTGGTGTGCCAAGGGATGGTTTGAGCTTGAGCCAAGCACTCCTATTTATAGCCTGTACAGAAGCCTGGACACGTCCCCGTGTCCACCCTTTTCTCTTTCTTCATTAATACAGTTTATCTTTATTAGCTCCACACGCCCCCGTGTCCGCTGGGCACGCCCCCGTGCTTGTCTGACATTCTCTCTCTTCATGAATTGTAATTCGCAATTACAATTAATGCGCCTGCTGTACTTTCGCCACGCCCCCGTGTTCACTGGACACGGCCCCGTGGTGGGCAATAGAAGCTTCTATAGGTTTGTCTTTTGTGCCAGGGCTGACCATTCTGGACACGGCCCCGTGCTGATCTGGGCACGCCCCGTGTCGGGCTGGGCACGCCCCGTGTCGGGCTGGGCACAGCCCCATGCTCAACTTTCTTCTTGTTTTTGCTTTGGGAGTTGTTGTCGAGGGGTCGGGCATGCCACGTTTCTTCCTTTTCTTTGTATTTATGTTGGTTTTGGCTGTATTTTTGTTCCTTTTGTTCGTTTAAGCTCATTTGACCCTGTAAATTCAAAAGGAAGACAAAAACACACTTTTTCCAACATTAGTACTAAAAAAGGGTTAGTTTTATGCCTTATTTGATGTAATTTATATGTTGCATTTTACACACATCAACTCTGGTGCAAACCAAAGTTTTATAAATACTTCTTTCTGCCAAGCTCTTAAGTTACCCTTAACCAACCTTAGGCAGATTTTTACAGTCGAAACGGCAGATGGGAATTCTGTTAACATAGATAAGGTTTTGCGAGAAGGAAAGATAGAACTTTCAGGTCATAACCTATGAATTTAGCCGGATTCGATATTGTGTTAGGAATGGATTGGTTAGTAGCCAACCAAGCTCGAATTCTTTGTGATAAGAATTCCATAGAAATTCATACGCCCACATGAGAAATAGTGATGATTACAGGAGATAAGCCACGTAAGCCAATGAAGTTCATTTCAGTGATGAAAGTTGCTAATTATGAACGAAAGCAAGGAATAGTATATATGATTTCAGTAATCATTAGCACTAAGGGTAAGGAACTCAAGGAAATTCCAGTAGTATCAGAATACCCAGAGGTATTCCCAGAAGAATTACCTGGATTACCACCTAATAGGGAAGTAGAATTTAGAATTCATCTAATTCCTGGAACTACACTGATAGCCAAGGCACCTTATAGGTTAGCACCCACCGAAATGCTAGAATTAAAAAAGCAGTTAGATGAATTACTAAGCAAAGGATTTAAACAACCTAGTTCATCCCCGTGGGGAGCTCCAATGTTGTTTGTTAAAAAGAAAGATGGATCAATGAGAATGTGTATTGATTATAGGGAATTGAATAAGGTTACAATTAAGAATCGATACCCATTGCCTAGGATTGATGATCTTTTCGATCAACTTCAGGGAGCTAGATATTTTTCTAAGATAGATTTACGCTCCGGATACCATCAGTTGTGTGACACCTGTGTCACTTCAACCATCAAACAAATGCCAAACCAATGAAATATTGTATTTCATACTTGGGATTTGTAAAAATATGTGTATCATTTGCACATATCAATTCTTGTTCGATTTCAAGCTCTAAATCGCTTTCTGGAAGGTTATACACGCACTGATGCGTAAATATAACCAGTTTAATGCAACGAACACTCTGGAATAGTGAAATAAGCTTAACATACCTTAAATAACCTTTACTTAAGTTATAAATAAGTTTTGAAGGCTTTGGTATGGCAAAATCAAGTTAAATCGCTTACAGGGACTAAAATTGACAAACTGCGAAAGTATGCCAATTTGTACTGTAACAGACATTCCGAAACATGACCATAAGTTAAACATGCCATAAATATCCTTCACATAGCTTAGAAATAGGCTTTGAGGGGTTCGGTATGCTAAAATAATCTTTTGAGTCATTCAGGGACTAAAAGTGTCAAAAAGTGCACAAGTTTGCATTTTCGCGCATAACTTACGTTCTGAATACATCCGGACATCCAAAAATTTATGTAAGCACTAAAATATTTTATTTTAGTGTTTGGTATAAGAAAAATCCATTCGTCGCGTCATTTGGATCGTTTTTCGCGCTTGTGCGCATTCCGCCGTAAATAAGCGAACATCGCGTTCGTACGGCCAAACGAACCAACATCCGACATGTTATTGAGCATGTTTCATGTCCACAATGTTTAGGCATCATTTTAGGGCCTTAAAGTTGGCTTTACGGGCCTTAGAAGTGTCGGGAATGGCCTTAAACATCAACAGGGACTGAAACTGTAATTCTGCAAACATGTTTCTGATCTGCAACTCCCAGGCGGCCCGCCTGAGTTTTAGTAGATCCTGAAGCGGGCCGCGTCCGACTCTCTGATCAGATAATATCGAACAGTCAGCATGTTCCAGCTGTTTTATCCACCACCACACACTCACAACTTGCCTATTCAGCTGATAAGGACCAATTTTAGCCACCACAACTTTGCAACACTTGTACGGATACGATTAAGGCACGATATTCAACAAACGATCTTAACGGTTACCCAAAAAACTATAAATACCCCACCCCCATTGCTTAAAAACCACTAGAATCTGATCTAAGTGACTCTAAGTTGGAACCATTGTTTCATACCTGAGTTATTTTGATCACGATTAGCATTCGGGGACCCTTCGTAAGTATTCTTTCGTTCTTTTATTGTTTTCGAGTCCGAAAGTCAAACTTTATTTGACTTTCAGCATTGACCAGCTTATGGTCAATGCGAAGTTCGTTTGAACTTCGCAACGTTATTGTAATCACGATGGTTATAGTCCTTTGGGACTATGCCTACTGATTACCACGTTGTCTAGGGTCGTAAGGGTAAGCGATCTGATAAATCGCTTATACCTTCGAACCCGACCCATTGGTCGATCATTAGGATCCGACCAAATATATTAGGTGACCATAGTGTATAGGGAATAACCTTCCGAGGTTATACCTTATGGTCACATCGTTTAAGTAGTTATATGATAGGAAGTTTATATGCCTTAGGTAAATTACCAGAATACCCTTTTCATGTATAATTGGTAATTAAGCATATGTAACCTAAACTTTTGTCACATAACTGATAATGTAACATGTTTAGGCATATAACACTTGTCATAGGACTAGTTAGGCGGTCCGAACGCGTTTCACGCGAACGATGCGTTAAAGTAGCATAAGCTACCTAAACGGGTCATAATGGGTCGAAAGCATTTAGGTTAAGTTTCATTTAGTATGTAGGCTTTGTTAAACCATATGACACGAGTCTCTATACTCGTTTGGTTTACAAACCCTCATTCTATCTAAATCATCCGATTTAGGTCCGGTTATTAACATAGTTACCTATATTAGGTGCCGTTTGATATCCGCGATCTCTAGCATTGTTTGGTTGTTACTCAAGGACTACTAAGCAATCTCAAGTGAGTACATAGACCCCTCTTTTACTGTTTTCCAAACTGTTTTGGGGTGGAACACATGTGCCTACTTGTTACTTTCAAGCTTTCCTGTTTTCACATCATATACCTGCTATGTTCGTTAGTACATTATAGTACATGATTTCATTACATTTCATGCTAGGTGTGCCCATTGTGTGCATTACTTAGTACATCGTTTTACATTACATTTCATGCTAGGTGTGCACATTGTGTGCATTACTTAGTACATCGTTTTACATTACATTTCATGCTACGTATGTCTATTGTTGCATACTTAGTTCAGGTCACATGCTACGTATGTCTATTTTTGCATACTTAGTACAGGTCACATGCTACGTATGTCTATTTGTCGCATACTTAGTACATTTGTTATTCATCACATGCTTACATTTTGGATACATATTACATGATTTACATTAGACATGAACATTTTACTTTAGTAGTTTGGTTTGAGTAAGTGATTAAGTAACGAGGCGTGTCTAATATGATACAAGCATGGTGGATACGCCGCTGGTACTTCCTATATATAAGTGTTTGTATGGTATTACATATCGTAGCGTTATTTGAATCATTTCAGTTTGAGACATAGAACATTTTATACAAATAACATACTTTTCACAAGACATTGATTTATAAACAACTTATCTTATACAAACACATTTTACATGGTTATTCATTTAACCTTACATTTATTTATACATATCATCTGATCTTATCGTTTTTCAAATGATTTACAAGACAAAGCAAATTACAAGGTTCATGACTAAACATTTTCTCAAACATAAGTCATGAATCCTATTTTCACAAAACCTATGTATCTCACAGGCATTTTTATGCTGACGTACCTATTTTCACATGTGTTTTCAGGAGATGATGCATAGGACTTATCAAGACATACTTAGGCGGACCTGTGCCTTAGTGACTTAAAACGAGACATGAACTAGTTAATTTATGTTATGTACCCTTTGTTTCTTGTTTAAACCATGTAAACTCTCATGTTTGATTAATGAAACGAAACTTTAATTGCCATGGATTTGAAACGATTAATTCTGTTACAACACTCCCTGACGTTTCCGCCACGTTTTGTATGTTCCACGTGGTCGGGGTGTGACAGAAAAGATGGTATCAGAGCCAATGGTTATAGGGAATTAGGTTATTAGTAATACTTTGACCTAGTCTATAACCTTTCTAGGACCCTAACGCGAGTTTACTTGCGTTTAGTCATAAAACAATACCGTCACCTATCCTTAGGCGACGACCACCACAAGAACATAAATTTCAAAACCGCTTTGAAAACTAATCATCTGTTCTAGGATGATTGATTACTAGGTTTTGAACCCTCTATTGTAAGGTTTTGAACCCTCTGTTATATGATTTTGAACCCCTTTGAGTTTTCAAAATCTCGTCAAAGTTTTGGGTGTTAAATAATGTGAACACGTGCAAACTGGAAGGGTGAATGCCTGTATTCTGGGTTTTCTGTCTAGGCAAGCACTTCGTATACATCTCATCAGACGCGAGACCAGTTGTGCTTACCTGGGAATTCTTGGGATGAGTGTTCACTTATAGGCGAGCATGTCTTCGCGATACATTATATTGACCCGCTTACTTTGATTAGTCACTGTCTCATTTGTTTGCCTTTGGTAACAAACAAATGGTCATAATCTACATACCTTATCATTTTCTATTGACTATCTTTCACTTGTTTCCTCCTATGCCTTTCGTTATCTTCAAGATGCTTCTTCATCGCAACAACAATGTCCGAACCAGGTGCTGCAATTACTCAGCGAGTAGGCGTCGTACTCCAGAGGACCGTTGACTTAGCTATCACCATGACTTGTCTCAGGGATGAAGCTATATAAAGGGAACTGCTCCTTGGTGCAATTAATACCACTGCCATCATCCGAACCAAATACCCTGTTTCAAATGTACCCACGGTGGACGATGGAGACATTTGGTTAACATGTGCCGCTTTGCAATCCAAAGCAAAGCTGTTACAAATCCTGCTGCTGCTCAACCTTCAAACTCTGCTTCATATGTCGCTTGGCATATCTGGCGCCTCAACCTCATGAACTTTCTACCTTGTGTATCGACGTAAGCACGTCTAGTGCAAGGTGTCGGAACACCTCCCGTTACACAAACTCCAAAATCCATGTAGGATCTTTCTATCCTCATAATTAGATCCTTGTGGATGGGTATCATTCATCGGAGTCCTTAATTGAATTCTTTGTATGATTCAATACGTACATCACAATTCAATAAGGACAAAGCCGAATTCCTTTTAAGATTATCCTATCTTCATAGATAGATTCTTGAAATAATTAAAGTACCAAATGAAATAAATGAATTGGATTCCTGGTGTGCTTTAAGTATCTGCGTCCAAAGATAACGAATTAATAACCAAGTTAAACAACTATGTGATTTTGTGCTTATGTGTTCCCTTTAATGTTTTCGTGTGATCCAAATTCTTGTTATCCAAACCCTCGTAGAATCTTCCATATCTTCGTATAAGGAATTCATAGTAGGATATCCAAAGGTACTATATTAAATCCTAAATGGACTATTACGTGATAGTAAAGACCTTTGGATTTAATTGTACTGTTCCATAATTAGATCCCTAGAGTGGTCTAGGTAAACAGATTGATCCAAAAATCTGTTTAGGAATATCATGTGATGATATAGCTGAAAGGACTCCTTGGTGGCCTAATTAAAAGGATCATTTGTCGATCTAATTAAAAGGACCCTATGGTAGTCTAGTCACACTCATCACAGGTTTGATTTTCCTCCCCTAAAAAAACACTTCAAAACAAACTGTGCGGTCTATGCAAGGAATTACGTAATTATGGATGCATACATAATTATGGAATTCAGTGCACGGAAACCACAGCTAGTTTGGTCGTGTGTCTGGAAAATGACTCTTTTCGTTCATTTTCGGTTCTGAAGAAGTGGTGGAAAATGACTCTTTTCGTTCATTTTCGGTTCTGAAGAAGTGGTGGAAAATGACTCTTTTCGTTCATTTTCGGTTCTGAAGAAGTGGTGGAAAATGACTTTTTTCATTCATTTTCGGTTCTGAAGAAGTGGTGGAAAATGACTCTTTTCGTTCATTTTCGGTTCTGAAGAAGTTGTGGAAAATGACTCATTTCGTTTCTGGAGAAGTTGTGGAAAATGATTCATTTCGTTCATTTTCGTTTCTAAAGAATGCCTGTTGAAAATAACCCCGTTCATTTTTTGTTTCTGAAAAATGTCCGTTAAAGAGAAATTGCAGGATAATGCCTTACATATCTCTGGTGGTTATTTGACACAAAGTCACAAATAGACTCCTACGAATAAATTTCGGGACGAAATTTCCTAAAGTAGGGGAGACTGTGACACCTGTGTCACTTCAACCATCAAACAAATGCCAAACCAATGAAATATTGTATTTCATACTTGGGATTTGTAAAAGTATGTGTATCATTTGCACATATCAATTCTTGTTCGATTTCAAGCTCTAAATCGCTTTCTGGAAGGTTATACACGCACTGATGCGTAAATATAACCAGTTTAATGCAACGAACACTCCGGAATAGTGAAATAGGCTTAACATACCTTAAATAACCTTTAATTAACTTAGAAATAAGTTTTGAAGGCTTTGGTATGGCAAAATCAAGTTAAATCGCTTACAGGGACTAAAATTGACAAACTGCGAAAGTATGCCAATTTGAACTGTAACAGACATTCTGGAACATGACCATAAGTTAAACATGCCATAAATATCCTTCACATAGCTTAGAAATAGGCTTTGAGGGGTTCGGTATGCTAAAATAAACTTTTGAGTCATTCAGGGACTAAAAGTGTCAAAAAGTGCACAAGTTTGCATTTTCGCGCATAACTTACATTCTGAATACATCCAGACATCCAAAAATTTATGTAAGCACTAAAATATTTTATTTTAGTGTTTGGTATAAGAAAAATCCATTCGTCGCGTCATTTGGATCGTTTTTCGCGCTTGTGCGCATTCCGTCGTAAATAAGCGAACATCGCGTTCGTACGGCCAAACGAACCAACATCCGACATGTTATTGAGCATGTTTCATGTCCACAATGTTTAGGCATCATTTTAGGGCCTTAAATTTGGCTTTACGGGCCTTAGAAGTGTCGGGAATGGCCTTAAACATCAACAGGGACTGAAACTATAATTCTGCAAACATGTTTCTGATCTGCAACTCCCAGGCGGCCCGCCTGAGTTTTAGTAGATCCTGAAGCGGGCCGCGTCCGAATCTCTGATCAGATAATATCAAACAGTCAGCATGTTCCAGCTGTTTTATCCACCACCACACACTCATAACTTGCCTATTCAGCTGATAAGGACCAATTTTAGCCACCACAACTTTGCAACACTTGTACGGATACGATTAAAGCACGATATTCAACAAACGATCTTAACGGTTACCCGAAAACTATAAATACCCCACCCCCCATTGCTTAAAAACCACTAGAATCTGATCTAAGTGACTCTAAGTTGGAACCATTGTTTCATACCTGAGTTATTTTGATCACGATTAGCATTCGGGGACCCTTCGTAAGTATTCTTTCGTTCTTTTATTGTTTTCGAGTCCGAAAGTCAAACTTTGTTTGACTTTCAGCGTTGACCAGCTTATGGTCAATGCGAAGTTCGTTTGAACTTCGCAACGTGATTGTAATCACGATGGTTATAGTCCTTTGGGACTATGCCTACTGATTACCACGTTGTCTAGGGTCGTAAGGGTAAGCGATCTGATAAATCGCTTATACCTTCGAACCCGACCCACTGGTCGATCATTAGGATCCGACCAAATATATTAGGTGACCATAGTGTATAGGGAATAACCTTCCGAGGTTATACCTTATGGTCACATCGTTTAAGTAGTTATATGATAGGTAGTTTATATGCCTTAGGTAAATTACCAGAATACCCTTTTCATGTATAATTGGTAATTAAGCATATGTAACCTAAACTTTTGTCACATAACTGATAATGTAACATGTTTAGGCATATAACACTTGTCATAGGACTAGTTAGGCGGTCCGAACGCGTTTCACGTGAACGGTGCGTTAAAGTAGCATAAGCTACCTAAACGGGTCGTAATGGGTCGAAAGCATTTAGGTTAGGTTTCATTTAGTATGTAGGCTTTGTTAAACCATATGACACGAGTCTCTATACTCGTTTGGTTTACAAACCCTCATTCTATCTAAATCATCCGATTTAGGTCCGGTTATTAACATAGTTACCTATATTAGGTGCCGTTTGATATCCGCGATCTCTAGCATTGTTTGGTTGTTACTCAAGGACTACTAAGCAATCTCAAGTGAGTACATAGACCCCTCTTTTACTGTTTTCCAAACTGTTTTGGGGTGGAACACATGTGCCTACTTGTTACTTTCAAGCTTTCCTGTTTTCACATCATATACCTGCTATGTTCGTTAGTACATTATAGTACATGATTTCATTACATTTCATGCTAGGTGTGCCCATTGTGTGCATTACTTAGTACATCGTTTTACATTACATTTCATGCTAGGTGTGCCCATTGTGTTCATTACTTAGTACATCGTTTTACATTACATTTCATGCTACGTATGTCTATTGTTGCATACTTAGTACAGGTCACATGCTACATATGTCTATTGTTGCATACTTAGTACAGGTCACATGCTACGTATGTCTATTTGTCGCATACTTAGTACATTTGTTATTCATCACATGCTTACATTTTGGATACATATTACATGATTTACATTAGACATGAACATTTTACTTTAGTAGTTTGGTTTGAGTAAGTGATTAAGTAACGAGGCGTGTGTAATATGATACAAGCATGGTGGATACGCCGCTGGTACTTCCTATATATAAGTGTTTGTATGGTATTACATATCGTAGCGTTATTTGAATCATTTCAGTTTGAGACATAGAACATTTTATACAAATAACATACTTTTCACAAGACATTGATTTATAAACAACTTATCTTATACAAACACATTTTACATGGTTATTCATTTAACCTTACATTTATTTATGCATATCATCTGATCTTATCGTTTTTCAAATGATTTACAAGACAAAGCAAATTACAAGGTTCATGACTAAACATTTTCTCAAACATAAGTCATGAATCCTATTTTCACAAAACCTATGTATCTCACAGGCATTTTTATGCTGACGTACCTATTTTCACATGTGTTTTCAGGAGATGATGCATAGGACTTATCAAGATATACTTAGGCGGACATGTGCCTTAGTGACTTAAAACGAGACATGAACTAGTTAATTTATGTTATGTACCCTTTGTTTCTTGTTTAAACCATGTAAACTCTCATGTTTGATTAATGAAACGAAACTTTAATTGCCATGGATTTGAAATGATTAATTCTGTTACAACACTCCCTGACGTTTCCGCCACGTTTTGTATGTTCCACGTGGTCGGGGTGTGACAAGTTGAAAGTACAAGAAGAAGACATACCTAAAACTGCCTTCAGAACTAGGTATGGTCATTACGAGTTTACAGTCATGCCCTTTGGGTTAACAAATGCTCCTGCACCATTTATGGACATGATGAATAGAATTTGTAAACCGTACTTAGATAAATTCGTAATTGTCTTCATCGACGATATACTTATTTATTCCAAAAGCCAGGAGGAACATTGTGAGGACCTGCATGTACTCTTAACTTTGTTAAGAAAAGAAAAGCTTTACGCCAAATTCTCGAAGTGTGAATTTTGGCTGCAAGAAGTGCAATTTTTGGGACACATGGTGAATCACGAAGGTATTCATGTCGATCCCTCTAAGATAGAATCGATCACCAAATGGAAGGTCCCACAATCAGCTATGGAAATTAGAAGTTTTATAGGGTTAGCCGGATACTATAGACGGTTTATTAAGGATTTTTCCAAGATAACTGTACCATTAACTAAGCTAACCTGTAAATCAGTTATGTTTGAATGGGGTCCTAAACAAGAAGAAGCTTTTAAGATCTTAAAGCAGAAATTAACAAATGCTCAAATTCTTGCCTTACCAGAAGGAACAGAAGATTTTGAAGTTTACTGTGATGCTTCTAAGTTAGGATTAGGATGTGTACTAATGCAACGCAAGAAGGTAATTACGTATGCTTCAAGGTAATTGAAAAAGCACGAGGAAAACTATACGACTCATGATTTAGAGTTAGGAGCCATAATTTTTGCCCTTAAGATTTGGAGACACTATCTGTATGGAAGTAAGTTTACTGTCTATACAGACCATAAAAGCTTAAGATACATATTTGGGCAAAAAGAATTAAACATGAGGCAAAGGAGATGGATGGAAATCCTAAGTGACTATGACTGTGATATTCAATATCATGAAGGAAAAGCAAACGTAGTTGCTGATGCCTTAAGTCGTAAGTGTCATGAGAAACAACGACGAGTTCGTGCTCTTAGATTAAGTCTACAATTAGACTTAATGGAACAACTGAAGAACATTCAAGAAACAACAATCAAGGATGATGCTGAAGGAATGAAAGGACGAATAAAGGAATTAGAACAAGGAAGTGATGGAATTTGGAGATTCCACAAAAGAAGGATTTGGGTACCTAAGCAGGGAGAATTAAGAAATAAGATTTTAGAGGAAGCCCATAAATCTAGATATACCATGCACCCTGGTAACAATAAAATGTACCAAGATTTAAGGAATAACTTATGGTGGATAGGAATGAAAAATGACATAGCTAGATATGTTTCTAAGTGTCTTACTTGTTCACAAGTTAAGGCAGGACACAAGAGACCCTCAGGTCTACTACAACAACTAGAAATGCCAGTATGGAAATGGGAATTTATAACCATGGACTTTGTCACTAAGTTGCCCGAAACCAGAAAAGGTAATAACGCAATTTGGGTAATTGTGGATCGATTAGCCAAATCAGCTCATTTCCTACCCATGAAAGAAACCTTTAGCATGGAAAGGTTAGCCAAGTTATATGTAGATGAGGTAGTATCCTTACATAGAGTTCCACTCTCCATTGTATCGGATAGGGATAGTCGTTTCACTTCCCATTTCTGGACAAGTTTCCAAGAAGCAATGGGAACTCGACTAAATTTAAGCACTGCATACCATCCTCAAACAGACGGACAAAGTGAAAGGACGATCCAAACCCTGGAAGACATGCTTAGGGAATGTGTGATAGATTTTGGTGGGAACTGGGACAACCATTTACCCTTGATTGAATTCTCCTACAACAATAGTCATCATTCAATCATTGAAGCTGCCCCGTTCGAAGCACTGTATGGACGTAAGTGTAGAACTCCAGTTTGTTGGGCAGAAATAGGAGAAAGCCAATTATCAGGTCCTGAAATTATACAAGAGACTACCGACAAGATCACTCAAATCAAGGAAAGACTGAAAACGGCTCGAGATCGCCAGAAGAGTTATGCCGACAATCGACGCAAGCCACTAGAATTTCAAGTTGGAGACAAGGTACTATTGAAAGTTTCTCCTTGGAAAGGAGTAGTTCGGTTCGGTAAGAAAGGAAAATTAAGCCCAAGATACATAGGACCATTCCCAGTAATCCAACGTATAGGACCAGTCGCTTATCGCTTACAACTACCAGAAGAATTAGCTGGAGTACATGATGTCTTTCATGTATCCAATCTCAAGAAATGTCTATCGGATGAATCGCTGGTAGTCCCTCTTCAAGACATAAAGGTGAATGAAAAGTTGAAGTTCGTGGAGAAACCACTTCAGATAAAAGATAGAAAGGTCAAGTTTCTCAAACACAAAAGATTGGTACTTGTCAAAGTCAAGTGGGATTCAAAAAGAGGACCAGAATATACCTGGGAGCTGGAATCGGAGATGAAGCGAAAATATCCTCACTTATTTCAATAAATCTCGAGGAAGAGATTTTAAATAAGGTGGGGAGGATGTAAGGACCTGTAAAAATGTCCCAAAACGACCCGTAAGTGAAAACCCGGACCCCTGAAACCCTAACGTACATGAAAAACCAAGAAAACCAGGTTTTTGGTTTTCACGCGGGCCGCGTAAGACACAAGGGTTGTCTACGCGGGCCGCGACAACTCATCAAATATCCGGATAAGCGATCAGGCCACGTGTCGCACACGTGGCAGGCCTAGGTGTGACACGCTAGCCCTGGTCTACGAATAGGTGGTTCTTGCGGGCCGTGTAAAAGCCTGTTTAGGCTTACGCAGGCCGCGTAAGACTCAAAATCAGGCTTTAAGTAGCATGTGCATGGGGCATTCATCTGCACTCGAAATTTTTACTTCAAAACGGCCAAATTCTGCAGAAAACAAGTTTAAGGTATCAAGGCGCTGCTACGATACAGGGTATTAACTTGATCGCTGCTACGATTCAATGTCTGATTGATTGAAACCAATCCGATGGATGTTTAAGTGCTGCCCACATTAGGGTTATACTTTATCATTCGTCGTGAATTCGATGGATGTTTAAGTATTGCACTTTGTCATTAGTCGTGAGGGTTTTAATCTCGTGAGTTATCGTAAATACTGTATTAGTTACTGACCTAGTTCGTGTGCATTGTTATTTAAACTAGGTTATCAGGCTTATCAGTAGGCTAAACTCTGCCCGTTTAAATCTGCAATGTGAGTCATTCTCTTTTTATCAAAATTGTTTTACAATACTCCAATCATTTTCAAAAGTTATAATTACAGGGATTAAGTCGTGGTTATCTTGAATCACTGGCTAGTGGGGTATTGTGCACATTACTAATTTCTCACGGTTAGGCTAATAAATCCTAACAGTGATAATCATCACTACTTGGGTGAAAGGACCCAAAAGTGGTATGACCATCGTCACCAGGAGGTGACACGGCGCCAGATAAAAATAAGATAGTAACCATTGTAATCGCTCTTATGCTGTAAATTATAAATATGTGTCGTTTTATTAAACTTGAGTGACTCGCCAGTATTTCCCCGCTGATAAAATATTTTAAAACATGTTTCAGGCGACATGCTGTAAATCAAGGAAAACGTGCTACGGAGCACTAACAAGCTTGATGAGGTGGCTCAGTTAAATAAATAAACATGTTTTGTAAACTAGGGAATTTCCTTGTGAAATTCCTCTATTGTAAATTACGGGGCTTGTCCCAGATTATATAATAAAATAATCGGGCATTTTCAATTTAAAACCCTGTAAATCTTCCGCTGTCAACTCGATTAATAAGATACCACGGGTTTCTGTCATGCGGCTCCTAGACCGGGTAAAACCGGGACGGGGGCCGTTACAATAGGTTAGGCCGTAGGCTTGGCCAGTCAGCGAATCTAGCCCTGACACGTGTTGACACATGGTGGCATGGGTGTCCGGCAAGCAACCAGGGCTCGCGCCCCGCGAGAGACCAAGGGGGTTTGGGTCGCGGCCCTTGACAACCTTATATTTTTTTTCTTGATTTTTATAAATATAAAGGTATTTCTGGCCTGTTTCTCGTGTACGGGGTATATTTAGGAACGTTTAGGGTCACGTTAAGGGTTCTAGGAGGGTTGTTATATCCTCCCCACCTTGTTTTAGATCTCGTCCTCGAGGTCTACTGGAACAGGTGTGGATATTTCTTTTGCATTTCTGATTCGAGTTCCCAAGTGTATTCTGGTCCTCTCTTGGAATCCCATTTCACTTTGACCAAAACTAGTCTCTTGTGTTTTAGATTCTTGATCTTCCTATCTTTAATCTGAATAGGTTTCTCGATAAACTTAAGTTTCTCATTTACCTCTAAGTCCTTAAGAGGTATCACTAATGATTCGTCTGCTAAACACTTTTTGAGTTTGCAAACATGAAACACATCATGTATTCCTACCATTTCCTCTGACAGTTGTAGCTGATAGGCTACGGATCCTATTCTTCTAATAATCTCAAAAGGTCCAACATACCTGGGGCTTAGCTTTCCTCTTTTAACGAATCTGACTAATCCTTTCCATGAAGAGACTTTTAACAATACTTTATCTCCTACTTGAAATTCTAAAGGTTTTCCTCTGTTATCTGCATAACTCTTTTAACGATCTCGTGCTGCTTTTAATCTTTCCTTGACTTGAATTATCTTATCGGTTGTTTCTTGCACTATCTCTGGTCCAGATAGTTGCTTTTCTCCAATTTCTACACAACAGACCGGAGTTCGGCAATTTCATCCATAAAGTGCTTCAAAAGGTGCAGCATTAATGCTAGTATGGTAGCTGTTATTGTAGGAAAATTCTATTAATGGTAAATGATCATCCCAATTTCCTCCAAAATCAATTACACAGGCTCTAAGCATATCTTCCATGGTTTGTATTGTCATTTCGCATTGTCTGTCCGTTTGTGGATGATAAGTTGTGCTTAGATTTAACCTGCTTCCCATTGCTTTTTGGAAACTTGTCCAAAAATGAGAAGTAAAACGGCTATCTCTATCAGATATAATAGATAAAGAAATTCCATGTAATGAAACTATTTCATTAACAAATAGCTTGACTAAGTGTTCCATGCTAAAAGTTTCCTTCATTGGTAAGAAATGAACAGATTTGGTCAATCTGTCAACAATCACCCAAACTGTATCATTACCTTTTCGTGTCTTGGGTAATTTGATAACAAAGTCCATTGTTATCAATTCCCATTTCCATATTAGCATTTCTAACTGTTGCAATAATCCTAAGGGTTTCTGATGCTCAGCTTTAACTTGTGAACATGTTAGACATTTAGCAACGTAGTTTGCTATATCCTTTTTCATTCCGATCCACCAGAAATTCTTTCATAGATCTTGATACATCTTATCACTTCCGGGATGTATTGTATACTTAGACTTATGAGCTTCTTCTAGAATTCTGTGGCGTAGGTTTCGTTGTTTAGGTATCCAGATCCTTTTCTTATGGAACTTCCAAATTCCATCTGTTCCTTGTTCTAAATCCTTAATGTAGGTCCCTCGGAGGTTGAGGTTAAACCTTATCCTTGTTAAGTTCAACACACTAGCAAGTGTGGAATCCAAGCTAGAATGCAAACCGGTAGTTTATAATGAGAACACAAGCTACAAAGAGAAAGGTAGACACGCAAGATATCAAAGTTTTCTCTTGTATTTCAGTGGACACGGTTACAGCCCTTGACCAAACTGAAAATACGCTCTCTACAAGACTAAGTTCACTCACCTAATGAAGTGAACACATTACAACAGTATATATAACCTTCACAGCTCGTCTGGTCGAAGGATCAATTAGACTGATCGAAAGATCATCTATCGAGATACAGCCTATCGAAGGATCCACATATACCTCGAAGGATTGGCATCCTTCGAGGTCCATCTATATCCATCGAAGGTTATCTTTCGAGCTCATCGAAGGATATAAACAATCCTTCGATGACTCATCCTTCGACCCACACAACTTACAAACCTTTTTCTAACTGTTTGACCAAGTCAAACCAGGAGGATGGTTGACTGGTCAAACTTACATTAAGCACACACATAAACACATCTAAGACGTAACACGACTACAAAAGACATCGTTTTATATCATTACAAAATACAGACAAAGTACAGACACAAGTTCACCAACAAACTCCCCCTTGGCTGTAGCTTTGTCTCGATCTTTGTGTCTTCAAGTCTCTGACGTCCTTTCAACCATTAAGTGATGCGTAGACCATGCACTTCCCGCATTCACCAGTAGGTTGAAGCAATACCGGGCCATCTTCTGAAACTTCATTGCTTGTTCACGATCTCTAACCAAGTAATTGATCTCGTGATCCTTAAGAACAATAATATCCGACCTGGACATGTTAGTAATCCACATCGGATCTATCATTCGAAAGTTCTCCTGACTATCTCGGAATAAGATCACGGCTTCTCCAGTATCTGCATCATAAACCCAGCAACGAAAGTTTCCCAGAAAGTCTGTCTTCATTTTCAACAAAGGTATCTTCTTCATCCACTTTGGAGGATCATAAACTAATCGATAACGAGCAGTATTTGTCTCTGGATCAAGCGTGAACCTGATTGGCTCGTATCGAGGAAACTGCGGCTTGTATAGAGGATCCTCCCAACCTCTTCTTCGTTCCAATCTGATCTTCTTCGCAAACAAATCCACCATCTTGTCTTTGACTCGATTAATTACCTCCAGCTGAGCCAAAACCGCAACATCATAATAAGGAAGTGAAAGAATGCTGAGAAGAGACCTGAAGTACTGAAGGCCACATTCTCGCTTCACAACCATGCAATGAAGCTCCTTGATGAACATCCAGCTGATAATACGACCCCTAGCCTGATTCCTTTCCAGAATCATGTAGTTGGCCTGATCCAACGGAGGGAGCGGAGGAGGATTCCTAGCTAGGAAATCCGCTCGCCATTCGTTCACGGTCTTCGCACGGTTTTCTTGAACTGAAGGAGAATCTGAAGAAGGATTAGAAGATTCTGCTGTCTTTGCTTCCACAAAATCATCATCAAGCGAATTAAGCTCCACATTATCTTGACTAACATAAACGGGACGTTCCGGATCCGAACCGATGAAGATTTCTTCAATCGTAGAGAAATCGGTTTCGTCCGGAACCAACGGAGTAGCATCGATCGTGGTCACATCAACTTCATCCATTGCTGTTAGAGCTAACACACATTCATCAGACATCTCAGTAACATGTTCTCCCTCTTCTAATAGTTCACCCGTGACTGGATGATACTGTTGAACAGTTGAGGATTCAGGGAGATCGGTGAACGCTTCCGGCTCAAGACTAATATGTTCAAAAACTGCTGAAGCTTCCAATGTTTCAGTTTGCTCAGAAGGACCAGTAGCTGTTGGAGCAGCAGAAGGAGCATCTTGAGATGTACCAGACCCACCTGCAGCACCAGATGCAGTTGCACCGGAACCTGTGGCAGCTGGTTGATCAGGATTTACTACATCATCATCCTTATCATCGCCACGCCTTGAAGGAGCGATGCCCAAAGCTTTACACCGTTCATTCCAAAGTGTAACAACTTTGTGATCAAATCTCTTAAAGTTTGCTTGAACAGGCTTGAAGGCTTCCATTAATCTATCATCACGATTCTTATAGCGATCGGACAGCTCTTCATTCTTCTGTTTTAACGTTGTTGCCTCACGTTCTAGCACAGTACTATGCTTCTTCATTATCTCAACCTCTCTATCACGAGCCTTATTAGCTTATTTCAGTCTTTCTATCTCTTGAGCCTGTTCTCTTATCTTGACATTCTGAGCACTAACAAGTGAGACCAGCTTGTTGTGTGCCTCAGCATCATGTGTTCGCTGTATACGGTATTCTTCAATCTTTCTTGTATTCCGACCGACTAAGGTACCCAGTTCACTGACTTGTTCAATCAGGAATTGAATTTTCTCAGCATCAGACAACACAGATAATGTTTCTGCTAGAGTAGGCCGTGAGGGCTCAGGACCTGAGAAACCAGTCTGGCCAGATGGACCAGAAGTACCTGTTGGACCAGGAATAACAAGAGGAGGATGTGGATGTGTACCTGAGACGGGGGTTGCAGGCGGCTGTTGATCAACAGGCGCCGTGCGTGCCCCAGAAGACGTCTGTGGAGAAGAGATCAGATCCAGCATCTCTGATGTAGTTAATTGTTCACTGATAGGAGGCAGTTGTTGCTCCGGAGGCGTTGAATGCTGAATCGGATCAGGTGTAGTGACATCACCAGCCGTTTCACCTGTTAGCTTTGATCCGCCCCTTGATCTCTTAGAAGTACGAGTACCCTCTCTTCTTGCTTGTCTCTTCCTTCTGAGTAATCCAGGAGCAGCAGGAATATAATCATCATCTTTATCAGATTCTGCGACATTCACCGGTTTCTCAATACGTTTAAAACCACGAAAATTCCCTCGCTGATCATAAGCCTTACGCATCCCTGGAGGAGGAGGATTATCATCCTCAGAAGATGAATCATCATTACCAGCACCTCCTTCAGCATCAGAAGACGAACTGCTTTCATCGGCCAACCTCCTCGGCTCGTCCACCTTACTTTTACCTCTGTCAGCCGCAACATTACCTGACTGACTAGCAGGATCACCAGCTCCACCTGCACTAACACGAGCATCAGGATCGACAAACACTCCCTGAACTTCTTCTGCAGCAACATTCACATCGACTTCAACATGTGCTGCAACACTTGAACTGCCAGCAGACTTCCTGCTCGATGCTTTAATACCATGCTTAGCCCCGAGCTGCGTGGTAGCCAAAGCGATTAACCTTGGCTCTTCATCATCAGAATCACTCGCATCTCGACGCCATTTGTTGTTCTGCGGTGCCTCGTGGCCGGAACATCGAGATGACCAATAAGCTTTCTAATTGGATCCGATTCCTTATAGTTGGACATGGATTTGAAAATCAGCAGTGTACGCTCATTCATCGGATTGACAGGTAGAACATCTGCTTCAGCTTTAGGAAGATCAGGAATCTGATCATCAATCATCATCTGCAGGAATCTAGGATATAGCCAAAACTTGGTAGATGTTCGTTGAGTTGCTGACGGGAGTGGCCTTCGAGCATTTTCTTTCAGATTGTCGAAAATATAGCGTGATATGTTGAAAGGCTTGTTCAGAATCAAAGCCGTAAACAATCCCGTTAAATCAATCGGCGACAGATCATATCCAGATCGTTTGTTGCTCAGGCAGTGAATAAGGATATGCAATAAGAACTTGTATCGAAGCGGCATAAACTTTTTGTTGATCTGATTTGCAAGAACGTTATCGATGTACCGTAACCTCATCAGCAAGCCCCGCTGACATTGTAAATCAATAGAAGTAGAATCTTCTGGTTGATCTCCTAGTTGCAGACGTGCTCTGATAGTGTTTTCTGTAATCACCACGGGTTTCTCAGCAACTGATCCACTAATCACTTCCTTGTTATCCACTGTTTCAACCACAGCCAAATTCCAGAACTCCTTGATATGAGACTGATAAGCAGTGTCCTGTGTAGTGATTGCATAGTTGATACGAGTGCGATGAAGATACTCCATTATTCCCATGAATTCCGGACTGATTTTGTCTTCCGGTTGCAAATACGCGGCCATGTTGTGTCGTGGCTCCGACATAGATTCAACTTCCGATTTTTCTTTCTTGGTTGGTTTTGCCCGTTCCTTCTTTTCTTTCGGTGCCATTTCTGTTCATGAAAACACGGACACGTAATGAGAGACAATCAACAGTCAACAAGGATTTCACACTTAGAAAGATTTCAATTTCTTGAAAAATTTCTAAGTGTTCTGTCTCGAAAGATCCCATTTAGGCATCGAAGGATGACACATTGATCGACAGATGTTATATGCTTCGAAAGATGACAGGCCTTATCGAAAGATCAACTTTCGAAAGATAAAAATTTTGAAAGATATTTGATCAATCGAAAGATCTGATCAACCGAAGGATGATCCTTCGAAAGGCTTAGTATCCTTCGATCCTCAGTTCGAAGGATATTTTGCAGGCCATCTTTCGAGGTTAAGACATCATCTTTCGAGATCGAAGGATGATCCGGTGACACTGTTCATCGGCGATTTTCCGGCGACACTGTTCATCGTTTTTCGGTGACAGTTTTAAGTGTGTTTTAAGTGGTTTCAGATCATTTAGGTACATCAAACATCAAACCATTTAAAACATTACTAACAAGACACTTAAAACAGACATAACAATATCAAACCCAACACCGGACACAAAACCCCAACCCGGATACAACCACATACACATGAACCAATCAATCAAGAACACACAAAGGCTTTCAGACCATTAAAGTTCAAACCAAAGACTCTGAAACATAAAACATCAGTCAAGATATAACATTATAAACATCAAAAACCTACAACAAACATATTCACATTGCATAAGAACACATGATCAGATGAAGTGTTTATGTTGTTGTTTGAAACGTGTATTAGGGTTATCCTACCGAGATTGTAGATGAAATCCTGATACACTAACTTTTTGATTCAATTTTGGCAGAGTTTCGGTAGGATCGGACGTTTTTGAAATAGTGAAATTGAACAGTTATGATGAAGTGAAGAAGAAGACACCCTTTTATACTCTGACCTCGAAAGTCGAACCGTCTCGAAGGATAGATGACCTTTCGAAAGATGAAAAGGTGTTTCGAAAGATCAGCTATGGGTCGAAGGATCCCTATCTGGATCGAAAGATACCAGATATTTGTGGGAAACCTCGAAGGATATCTTTCGACCTTATCCATCTTTCATAAAGGTCTGTTGACCAATTCATCTTTCGACTGAGATGATTGACTTTCATTGACTTTCATTGACCTTCTGATCTTTCGAGGGCCATTGCTTTCTCGAAGGATCAGATTTCCACCAACACTTTGGATTTTTGGGAATTTTCAATTTAAGCCCTTCAAATTCTTAAGAGCTTTCAGAAATGACCGTTTTGAAAAATTGTCCGTTATGAAGTTCTGCAAAGGTCAGTTTTATGAAGTATTTCGGCTTGTCAGATATCTGATCGAGTACCAACATCGGTTAATCAAAAAAATAAGATTAAATTGAAAATCTTTTTGGATTTTGATAAGATAAAAGACAACAATAAAAGACAACAATTTTAGAATCCTTTGAATGTTATCAAACGACATCACCGCTAATGTCGTGCTGATATGCACCAAACGACAAAAACTGTTTAAAAAGACAATAAAAGTTAATCACTAAAGTTAAGCAGTAAATAAATATGTACAAACACAACAATATTTTTGCGAGTTTCTGGCGAAGAGAATCATATCTGTTTTGGTCAAAAATTACCGAAGCAATTAAGTGATCAAATTAGTAAAGTGAGGTAGTGTGCTAGAAATTTGTATGAAAAATGTGTTAACAAAATTAGATATGAAAACAGTTTCAGGATACGGCTCAGGATATGGAGCTGTATCTATGATCAAACAATGAGCAAAGGTAAAGTAAATGACACGAGATGTACGAGGAAAGCCCTTGATCAATCTAGATCGCCGGCATAAAACCTCGGGAGCTGACAATCGCAGCTGCCTTGTTCTTCAATTGCTTCAAAAGTCAGGATACAGTGCAGGATGTGGTACGGATCGACTAAGTGTTACAACGAAAATGAAATACAAGTGTGATGTTTGCTATCAGCTAGAGAGTGATTGTGTTCGAGAGTGTAAGTGTGAAATGATGTGTGTTCTAAGTTGATCCGACCTCATCTATTTATAGTAAAGATAAAATAACTAACTACCCTAAACTCGTGGGATTCACCGAATATTCCTTCTTGGAACGTTGCAGACCTGGTCTTTCGGGCTCAACGTCTCTTTCTCAACAAATTCGTCCGAGTCTTGAGGAGAAGAAGTCCTTGTGACCGTTAGCAAGCTTCTACCCTTAATCTGCACGTGATTAATTCAATAAGCTTCAGGATATCGCCCAAGATGTCAGCAATATCCTCTTCTAGCATCCTGATTATAAATAACCAAACAAAGGCAGGATATTGGTCAGGATACATATGTTAAGAAAATGACCCCTAACAATTGTCCCCAAATATATCAGTTGGGATACCAATCCAACGGATATATTTCAAAACTTTACTTCATAATTTAAGGCAATTAATATGAGTAGACTCTTGAAATGACAGCAGTGCTATTTCCAAGACATTATTTACTTTTTACCCCCTTATACTCATCCTATATTAACCAAGGGACTCCTTGTCTCGGTCATCCTTATCTTCAAGCAAGCATCAGGTAACTTCTCTTCTCATTTTCTCTCTTTAATTTTTCATGATTTGCTCAATGGCACCACGAACGAAATCCCGCTCAGTCCGGTCTGCCTCAACCCTGATAAGTCAAAACCTTATCACTGATCCAGCGAAGGAGATTTGATGTTTCAATAATGCTGACATTGCTGCTCTCCAAAACTCCGGTGCCTTTCCCGCCGGAACGGTCTTTCGCCCGTTTGACAAGGAAGCCCGATCGGATGCAACATCCGACGAGTGGGTTTGTTTTTTCGCTTATCCTTTCTCCCTTGGACTCCGGTATCCATTTTCACCCTTTATCTCCAGTTTTTTCGAACTCACCGGCCTTAGTTATGCCCAAGTTATGCCAATGGTCTGGCGAATCTTGATAGTGTTGGATCAAATCAAATCTCGTCATTACCCTAACCTTCTTGTTGAGGACCTTCCCGTAGCATACCGATTAAGATCCCACGGCAACCACCGTTACCTTCTATTCTCCATCAAGAGTCCTTTGGTCCTTAAAGCCACCAAGAACGAGGATCGATGGCGACGAAAATTCTTTTTCGTCAAAAGAGACTCCATTGATAAGGGTTTTGATCTACCGGTTAAATGGTTAACCAAGGGTAGGATTTAGGGTTTTAGGAATATCCCCAATTATATTCTCAAACTGTATCTCGGACTTATATTCTGATGTTTTTATGCAGCGAATTTCAGAGATTTAGTGCCTCCTAGCGCGGAATCCGAATCCAAGATCAAGGAAATCTACCGTCTTCCTGCCAGCGAAAGAAGTTTTTCCCTGTCTCTCACAGATCCTCATCAAAAATCAAATTCAGAAATGTCTGGTAAGCACATTTTCATATGTTAATTATTTTCAAAAATATGATGAGTTTTGAGAGTATCTCCCCTTATGTAGCACCAGTTGTCAACCTTGATGCTTTCGAACTCGATGAACTGGATTGCTATTCCAGCCTTGAACCCGCCAAACAAGAATCCAAGCCAAAGTCGTCTGCTACACCAAAGCCTACCTTCTCGAAAGCTGTTTCTGCTCCCAAAGGCCCTCCGGCATCCAGGACCAGGGCATCCAGTTCTCGGAAGAGAAAGGAGACTGACTCCCCAGCTGTTTCTGAAACATTCTCTCTTGAGAATCATGGGTTCAATGATGCCATCTCGTTTCTCAAACAGGTAGATTTTTCTTCCCGATATCCTGTACAAGTATGTTAGTCTTTATCCTGCCTATATTAATACCTGTGTCTTTATCTATAGGGTCTGGATCGCCTCATGCATTTACACGAAGATGCTACCGGTCTTAACAAGATGTTGCAGATTCAGTTGGAGAAAGCTCAAGCCACCATAGCTGATCAAGGGACCATCGCAGCTGCCAAATCCCAACACTATGAGGACAAATACAAGGCAATGACTCAGGAACATCAAGCCGCCCTTCACAAAGCTAATGAAGATGCTCAAGCCAAGCTGGACGCCGCTCTTCTCCAATATCAGCAGAACATGAGCTCATACCGGGATAGCCTAAAAACTTCGGTGGTCGTCTCTCTTCTCCAAGCCAGGATAAAGATGGCTTATGAAGCCATGGATCTGGGTTTTGAATGCCCTTCCTGGAATGTAAAGGCTTGGGAGGAGAAACTACAGGGCCTTGGAGGTCATCCCGTTGCTCATCCTGCAAAACATACTGGTGAAGAGCCTTCTAAGACGGCAGAGGAGGTGGCCAATGCTGATGATGGTGCTGAGAAGAATCCTGAGGGTGATGCTGGGGCGAATGCTGGCAAGGAGGTTGCTGTTCAAGAAGGTGCTGCCCCTTAGGCAGCAGAGTGGGCGATGATGGATATACGTGCCAAGGCCGGAGCCCACTTTTTAATTTCATGGTTGTGGTTGCATAAACAATTTACTTTTCCTGTCCTTGAACAATTTACTTTTCCTGCACTAGAACAATGCGATGACCAAAGGTGGATGGGTCCTAGGTTTTAGGATGAAGCCCTTGGTCATCAATTAGTATAACTTGTTTAGAACATAGTAACGGTTGTAGGTGAACGGGTCCTGTTTTGAGACAGATCCTGCAACCGTTACACAAACATGGTAAAAACTAATTGTGCTTTTGGCGGATGGGCCTTAGTTTAAGGTGAAACCAAAAGCACAACTTTTGACTTGTTAATAATATAACTATCTTTTGACTTATTTTCTGTTACCTTGCATTGTTTAGTATGAGTCTTATTTTTGTAAAGATTTTGTATTGGTATCTTATAAGATATCCTGATTAGTATGCTCAGAAACATACTGCAAAAGCCTTTTGTTAAATAAATCTTCCAGATATTCCTTCATCTTTATAAAAAGTTTTCATAGAAAGTAAAAAATAGCTTATCTCTTCAAAACCAAGTTTTGATGATGATCAAAATTCCAAACCAATACTAGTTTCAAACATTCCAGCCAAATATCCTTAAAAGGACTTTGAGGATATGTGTCAAGATATTTAACATGATGTTACTAAAAATTTAAATAAGGCTCACAAAGGAAAAATCATACCAGACATAGGATATAAACCTATTACCGAACTCCAATCCCTTTGCAACTCTTCCAACAAAGATGTCCCCAGTGCAGGGTACTTAATGCATTAGTCACAAACTTCATTAGTTTTATAGCATCATCTTGTCAAGGATGTCCCCTGTGTACAATGTCTTCAAGTATCTTAGAAATCTATTTAATGTCAGTTTGCATTGCATAAGCAATATTTTACGTCTCAAGGGTAGAACCCAAGGATGTACTGGAGATAAATCCTTTGTAACCTGGGGAAAATCCCAATTTTTCATGCGCTACAGGCGGGAGTGTATAAACTCCAAGACTTAGAAAGGTGAAAACCTTTAAACCTTAGAGAGTATGAAAATACCCTTTCGTGAGAGAGGGTGATCAATCCTCATATACCGTTAGGATTCAGGATATAGCCAATGGTAACGAAATTGTCAGCCACTTTTACATGGACTGGTCCCGCCACCTTGAACTATCCCTGAATAACTTGCGCTCCAGGCGGGGTGTTTAAACCCAATTCGGAAGAAAGGTGAATACCTTTAAACCTGTGAAGGGATCAGTATCCCTTAAACGTGAGAGAGGGGGCCAATCCTCTAATCTTCTGAATTATTCCGAGTGCATATTCTGGAGCTATATCCTGGAACATATCTTGCAAAACAAATGTAAACTAAGGTGGGTGTTAGCTTGGCTAACACCCCTCCGATGCTTAAGTCAGTACTGGGTTCAAAAGAATTAATAATATATAAAAATATATTAAAAAGAAGTAAGAATTCATACCATCTTGAGTTAGAAATTAAATTCTAGACTCACTTGAAATAGAGCTTAAGGTGTATAGCATTCCAAGATCTCGGTAGCATATCTCCCTCCATATTCTTGAGTCTATATGCTCCTTTCCCTGCTTCTGATTCAACTTCATATGGCCCTTCCCATTTTGGAGCTAACTTGCCATCGGCAGGATTAGTTGTATTTTGGAAAGCCTTTCTTAATACCCAATCTCCAACCTTAAATCTTCTGGTTCTAATATTCTTATTGTATGCCCTGGATATTCTCTGTTGATATGCTGCCATCCTTAGCCTTGCCGCATCTCTCTTTTCATCTATAGTGTCTAAATCCTGACTCAAGGCTTCAGGATTCTTCTCAGGATTACTTAAAGTAGATCTTGCAGTAGGTATTGTCATCTCCGTTGGAATCACTGCTTCTGCTCCAAATACCAACGAAAATGGGGTTTGACCTGTTGCATTCTTTACCGTTGTCCTATCAGCCCATAAAACAAAGGGTAATTCTTCTGCCCATCTTCCTTTTTTGGCTCCAAGCCTTTTCTTTAAGTTGTTGACAATTATCTTGTTAGAGGATTCTGCTTGTCCATTTGCTTGAGGATGTACCGGAGTTGATGTAATCATTTTGATTTCCCAACTCTTGCAAAAGTCAGTAGTCCTCTTACTTATGAACTGAGAGCCATTGTCACAGATTATCTCAGCTGGTACTCCAAATCTGGTCAGGATATTTCTTTTGATGAAGGATATTACTTCTTGGTCTCTTACTTGAACAAATGCTTCAGCTTCAACCCACTTAGAGAAGTAATCCGTCATTGCTAGCATAAAGATTTTTCCTCCCGGAGCTTTCGGTAACTTTCCCACTATATCCATACCCCACTTCATAAATGGCCAAGGGGAAACAATAGGATATAATGGTTCAGCCGGTTGATGCAGTATGTTACTATGTCTTTGACATGAGTCACATCTTCGAGCATATTCTGCGGCATCTTTTCTCATTGTTGGCCAATAATATCCTGTTCTTAATATTTTCGAGAATAATGATCTGCCCCCAGTATGATTACCACAGTCCCCTTCATGTATATCTTGAAGTACTTCTTTAGCTTCATGATCCTCCAAGCACCTTAAATATGGTCCTGCAAGAGATTTCTTGTATAAAATATTATCTATAATAGTGAACCGTGATACCTTCATCCTAAATGCCTTAGGATTTTCATTTCCAGGAATGTGTCCTTCTTTGAGATATTTCATGATTGGAGCCGTCCAGGTTCTAGGATCCTCTTCAGGATATTCCGCCCCAGGATCCTGAATACCAGCTACTTCTTTATCCCGAGGATTCGTTGCAGGATATAAAACATGTACTATTGGTATTTGTGTCCCTTCAGGTATCCTGACCGACGATCCCAGATTTGCTAAGGCGTCTGCTTCAGCATTATCTTCCCTTGGTACCTGTTTAAGTATAAAAACATCGAAATATCCTGCTAATTTTTTGAGAATATCGAGATATTCGATTAATTTTTCTCCCTTAACTGCATATGATCCATTAAAATGGTTAGTAATTAACAGAGAGTCAACATATACTTGCAAATTTTTGATACTCATGCTCTTAGCCAATTCTAATCCTGCAATTAAAGCTTCATATTCTGCCTCATTATTGGTAGCAGGAAATTCACACCTAATAGCCTGGGGTAATATGTCCCCCTGTGGCGATTTTAGTAGTATTCCTAATCCTACTCCTCTTACATTAGATGCACCATCAGTATATAATGTCCAGGATCCTGAGGATTCTCCTAGTTGTTGAACTTCTAGGTCTACCTCATCCTGAATGTCACTACTAAAGTCAGCCACAAAGTCAGCTAAAGCCTGAGACTTTACGGCATTCCTAGGTTCATATACTAAATCATAAGCACTCAACTTTACTGACCACTTGGCCATCCTGCCTGACATCTCTGGTTTCCTAAGCACATTTTTAATAGGATAGTTTGTTTTAACATGAATCCTATGTGTCTCGAAATAATGCCTAAGTTTCGTTGATGCCATAATTAATGCTAGTATCAATTTTTCTAAATGAGAATACCTAGTTTCAGCATCTAACAAACTTTTACTAACATAATAAACAGGATACTGCTGACCTTCATTGTCTTTTATAAGAACGGCACTTACAGCATTCCCTGATACAGCAAGGTATAGGGATAGTGGTTCACCATTTTCCGGCTTCATCAACAGAGGTGCGGTTGAGAGATACCGTTTCAAATCTTGTAGGGCTGCTTCATGCTTTTTCCCCCCATTCGAATCTTTTGTTCTTCTTTAGGATATCATAGAAGTCTTTGCATTTCTCCGAGGATCTTGAGATAAATCTGTTTAGAGCTGCTACACGGCCTGTTAATCTTTGTACATCCTTCATATTCGAGGGTGATTTTATATCCAGGATAGCTTTAATCTGCTCCGGGCTTGCCTCTATCCCCCTTTTCGTCACCATATACCCAAGAAACTTTCCTGCCCCCACTCCGAAATGGCACTTAGCAGGATTCAGCTTCATATTATACTGATCCAGGATATCAAATGCTCCTTTAATATCCTGAAGGTGATCCTGAGCTTTCTTTGACTTTACTACCATATCGTTAATGTATACTTCCATGGTGTCCCCCAGTTTGTCTTTGAACATCATGTTTACCAATCTTTGGTATGTTGCACCTGCATTTTTCAAACCAAAAGGCATAGCTGTATAACAATAAATACCTGTTGGCGTCATGAAGGCGGTATCCTCCTGGTCAGAAGGCTCCATTTGGATCTGTTGAAATCCTGAGGATGCGTCCATGAAAGTCAGCATTTCATGCCCAGCAGTAGCATCTACCATTGCATCAATATGGGGGAGAGGAAATGGGTCTTTAGGACAAGCTTTGTTCAAGTCTGTGTAGTCTACACAAACTCTCCATTTCCCATTCTTCTTCTGTACTACGACCACGTTTGCAAGCCACCTTGGGAACTTAACCTCTCTGATCATTCTTGACTTTAATAATCTCTCAACTTCCTCTTGGATAATCGTGTTCCGCTCAGGAGCAAACTTCCTTCTTTTTTGTTGCACAGGCTTGAACGACTTATCAATTCCAAGCTTGTGAGTGATGACATCTTTGGATATGCCAGTCATATCCTCATGTTTCCATGCAAACGTAGACATCCTGCATTTCAAAAAGTTAATTAATTGTTCCTCAATATCCTGAGGGATATTGGTCCCTACGAGCACCGATATATCGGGGTTATCCTGGTCCAGGATAACTTTCTTCACATCCTGCTCCGGATTCTCCACGATATCCTGGGCCCGCGTCTTTAATCGCTATGCTGCACTAGTTCTGGCTGAGGATTTCATCGAGGAGGAGTAGCATTCTTTCGCCTCCTGCTGATCGCTATCAACTTTAACAACTCCCCAAGGGGTAGGTATCTTGATGCATTGGTGATATGTTGATGGCACGGCCTTCATATCGTGAATCCATGGTCTTCCTAGTATGATGTTATAGCAGGATAGAGAGTCCATCACACAGAAACGTTGTATCGAGTTGACTCCTTCAACGTATACCGGCAACTTTATCTCTCCCACTGTGTTTCTGGCCTCTCCACTGAACCCAACAAGCACGGTGGACTTCGAAGTGATATCCATTGGAGATACATTCATCCTTTTAAGTGTCTCTAGTTGGATTATATTGACGGAGCTGCCATTATCAACCAATATCCTGCGTACAAAATGGTTAGCCACATATAACGTTATTACCAGAGCATCATGGTGAGGATCCTGGACAGTATCCCTGTCATCAGCATCAAAAGTGATCACTTTGTCAGTTGTGAGGGTCGTCATCCTGACAGGTTTGTCTCCCCTTTCGGCCTTGGCTTCCTTTGCATGTCTTTTTGCTGCCGAATACGAAGTTCCACAAATGTCGGATCCCCCCGAAATGAAGTTGATTATCTTGGCATCCGCGGGAGGTGATGCAGCTCGCTCAGGATCCTTCTCCGTATCTTGACCCTTATTCTTCTTTTTTCCTAAGAGATCTTTCAGATATCCCTTGCTTAGAAGATAGCTTATTTCTTTCCTTAAAGCAATGCAATCCTCAGTCATATGTCCGAAATCTTCGTGGAAAGCGCACCATTTCGACTTATCTTTCCAGTCAGCCTTTTGTTGATTCTTTCGAGGCCACCTAGCCTTGTCTCCTAGACCCTGCATAGCATACATTAATTCAGGAATATTAACAGAAAAGCAATATTCAGACAACTCAGGATACTCTTCAGGATCCTCATCTTCGACAGCGTTCACTCTCTTGTTTTCATTTCTACCATATGGCTTAGGCCGATATGACTTAAATGAGGATTCTGACTTCCTGTTAGTCGATTCATAAGTGTTGGATGAGTTCATCCTTTCTTGCATTTTCATATCATCTTCCAGCCTGATATATCTCAAGGCCCTATTTCGAGCTTCGTCTAAGTTCCTGCAAGGATTCATCACAAGATCCTGATAAAACTGAGAATCCTTTTGTAATCCCATCTTAAAAGCTTGCACAGCTGTTGCAACATCAAGATGTGGGATATCCAAGGATTCTCGACTAAATTTGTTCACATAATCCCTCAAAGATTCTTGAGGCCCTTGAGTTATCCTGTAAAGATCACTGGTTAGTTTCTCAAAACTCCGACTGCAAGAAAACTGACTATTAAATAAATTTACTAAATGAGCAAAAGATGTAATTGAATGTGGAGGAACATTCAAGAGCCACTTCAAAGCTGATCCTGTCAAGGTTGAACCAAAACCCTTGCACAAGCATGCTTCTTTGAGATCCGGAGGGATAGGGTTGATCTCCATTCTTTCCCTATACTGAGCAATATGCTCCTCAGGATCCGTCGTTCCGTCGTAAAGCTTCATGTTGGGGGTTTGGAACCTCTTTGGAATTTCAGCATCATAGATAGGATATGCAAAACGAGATATCTTGTGGCTATCCTGGGACACTTCTGGGATCGGCTGGACCACCCCAGGTACACTAGATATCATGTCCTTCAACTTTTGAAGTTCCCTAGTAAGTGCTGATGTCACACCTGTATCCTGCAAAGATCCATTATTGTTAGTAGCATGAGTATTATTATTATTTGACACGTTACCCGTTGGAGGGTTTTGCCCATATCCTGAAGCATATCCTGAGCTCCTCATGGTTGACATCCTGATCGAGGAGGGTATTTCAGGAGTATGATTCTGAGGAAGACTGGGCACGATATTCCCCCTGTTATCCTCGGTATACACAGCTGAACTAAAGTTCAACGCTCTGGGGTGTAATGGAGTGACATTGTCCTCAGCAGATCTGCTCGAGCCAGACTTCAGGAGTTGTATTTCCCTTAAAAGCATTTGGTTTGTTTCCTGTTGCTGCCTCATTTGTTCCTGCACACTTCCAAATAAAGTTAAAATTTCATCATTAGAAGCTAAAACGGGAGCAGATCCCTGGACACTCCGAGTAGGGATAACATCTTGAGATTGTGTAGAGGCTGGCATCCTTGGAGGAGGTGGTGGAAGCACCGAACCGGTAGTAGCAGAAGTCATAGCAGACATAGTAGAGGAACTCATGTTTGATCGTGAGGCCATTGTGGACAATGTAGCAAAAAGTTTTGAAAATAAAAAACCGATTAGCGATTTAACAAAAATTTTTAGTAAAGAGAGCACCACTTGCCCCACGGTGGGCGCCAAATTGTTTTGGTAAAAAATTACCGAAGCAATTAAGTGATCAAATTAGTAAAGTGAGGTAGTGTGCTAGAAATTTGTATGAAAAATGTGTTAACAAAATTAGATATGAAAACAGTTTCAGGATACGGCTCAGGATATGGAGCTGTATCTATGATCAAACAATGAGCAAAGGTAAAGTAAATGACACGAGATGTACGAGGAAAGGCCTTGATCAATCTAGATCGCCGGCATAAAACCTCGGGAGCTGACAATCGCAGCTGCCTTGTTCTTCAATTGCTTCAAAAGTCAGGATACAGTGCAGGATGTGGTACGGATCGACTAAGTGTTACAACGAAAATGAAATACAAGTGTGATGTTTGCTATCAGCTAGAGAGTGATTGTGTTCGAGAGTGTAAGTGTGAAATGATGTGTGTTCTAAGTTGATCCGACCTCATCTATTTATAGTAAAGATAAAATAACTAACTACCCTAAACTCGTGGGATTCACCGAATATTCCTTCTTGGAACGTTGCAGACCTGGTCTTTCGGGCTCAACGTCTCTTTCTCAACAAATTCGTCCGAGTCTTGAGGAGAAGAAGTCCTTGTGACCGTTAGCAAGCTTCTGCCCTTAATCTGCACGTGATTAATTCAATAAGCTTCAGGATATCGCCCAAGATGTCAGCAATATCCTCTTCCAGCATCCTGATTATAAATAACCAAACAAAGGCAGGATATTGGTCAGGATACATATGTTAAGAAAATGACCCCTAACAATATCAGTTTGCGGTCTTTTGTCAAAACACATTTCCTTTTAATATTCTTTTACAGAAGAGGATAAGTATTCTACCACAATTACCGATATTGTTATCCACTTAAACTCAACGATCAAGTGTAATCATAATGCATTGAGATACATTAAGGTATGATTTATACTTACCAACCGGTGTTCATCCACTCACGACACATTCCCGTATCAAGGTATGCACGAGAGTTCATCTTACTGGGGAGTATACCATTTATCATCCGTTTTTAACGTATTTAAAATTTGAACAAGTCACTTATTTGATTTGAAAACAAGCCCTATGTGATAGAATCACTTATTGATGAGGAACTTGATTTTCAGATGCATGAAGGCACAAGAGCAAGTCCGTGAACAGGTCAGTACTTTCGTACAGCAGAGAGACGAACTTGACTCCCGGATGAATGTGATATATTATCACTTATTTTGGGACATGTGATTGTTTATCACTTATTGAGGTCGAATGCAATATGTATACGTATGTATGGTATCATGGAAGATCTAGACTTGCGTCCCCGTTATTATTTTTTTCGGTAAAAGATACAACCATGATACCCAGATGATAAACAGCATAAACCCCAAATATCTCAGAACCTCGGCAATCTATCAAACGAAATTTCGGTACCAAGACCATATGCCAATGAGCGGTTCCCACGCGGTTTTCAGTTCGTTATGTTTATATCCCCTGCACACTTTAAAATGATCGTGAGTCTACCGGTACATCATTAGTAGAGCTACTTATCTTTTTATCTTTTCTTTTGATTTCCAGAAACATGTTTCGACCGACCCCTGATGTAATATCATTTTCTCTTATATTACCAAGAAACTCATTTTTGTTTTTCTATTGTTTTTGTGTTTTTCTGAATTTTCTCCCCCTTAAATGCAGAAAGTAAATAAAGTAAAGACATATTTTTGTATTTTTGCGGTTTTTCAATGTTTTTGTATTTTCTTTGAAACTTTCTCCCCCTAAAAATCAAAAATAAGATAAAGTAAAAACATTTTTATTTTTATTTATTTTTTTTTAAATATTTACAAAAACGATTTTCCGATGTCGGTTACTCTTGCTTCACCTTTATGCCGTTTACCAAAAGTAAATAATCGAATCTTGATTTATCAAATGCTTTGGTAAAAAGGTCGGCACGTTGGTGATCGGTATGAATGTGAACCACATCGATAAGTCTCTTTTCAAAGCAATCACGTATGAAGTGATATTTAATATCGATGTGCTTCGTTTTTTAGTGCTGTACAGGATTTCTAGTGATCTGTAAAGCAGCTTCATTATCAACATAAATAGGAGTAGTTAGGAATTCAAAACCGTAGTCCCGCATCTGTTGTTGGATCCATAGAACCTGGGAGCAGCAACTAGACGCAGCAATGTATTTCGCTTCACATGTAGACGTAGCCACACATGTCTGCTTCTTGCACTGCCAAGTGACTAGGCGATTGCCTAAGAACTGACATCCTGCTGTAGTTGATTTTCCATCTTTCTTGCAGCCGCCGAAATCAGAATCACTGTAAGCTTTGAGATCGATGTTATCATCCTTAGGGTACCATAACCCGGTGTCAGGGCAACCCTTCAGATAACGAAAAATCCTTTTGACAGCAGCATAGTGAGAGACCTTCGGATTTGCTTGGTATCTGGCGAGAAGGCACGTTGGATACATAATGTCGGGTCTTGATGCAGTGAGATACATTAAAGATCCAATCATAGCACGATAGAGTGAAGAATCCACAGCTTCCCCTTTTTCATCCGGAGTAATCCCGTGATTCTGCGGAAGAGGAGTAGAAATTGGCTTCGAGTCGGACATCTGGAACCGGCTCAAGATGTCTCCGACGTACTTGGTTTGATGGATAAAAATTCCAGATTCGGACTGATTAACTTGCAAACCCAAAAAGAACGTCATTTCACCCATCGCACTCATCTCAAATCGATCTTGCATCACTTTCTCAAATTCCTTGCATAAATTATCATCGGTAGAACCAAAGATAATGTCATCGACATATACCTGTACCAACAGAAGATCTTCACCTTTTTCTTTGATGAAGAGGGTACAGTCGATCAAACCCCGTCTAAACCCGTTGTTCAGTAGGTAGGTAGACAGTGTCTCATACCAGGCTCGAGGTGCTTGATGAAGACCATATAATGCTTTGTTAAGTAGTAAAACTCTGTCAGGATGTAATGGATCTTCAAACCCCGGTGGTTGCTCGACATATACTTCCTCTTCGACTACTCCGTGTAGAAATGCACTCTTAACATCCATCTGGTACACCTTGAATTTCTTGAAGGATGCGTAGACTAGAAAGATTCTAATAGCCTCCAGACGTGCAACAGGAGCATACACTTCATTGTAGTCAATACCTTCTATCTGACTGAAGCCTTGAACAACTAACCTTGCTTTGTTTCGGACAACAATTCCACGGTCATCCTTCTTGCACTTAAACACCCAACGAGTTCCGATCTTCTTGTAGTTGTCGGGCCTATCAACCAATTTCCATACGCCCAACTTCTCGAACTGCTGAAGTTCTTCTTGCATGGCTTCCACCCAGGAATCATCTTTCAATGCCTCCTTCCAAGAGCTACGCTCTTCTTGGCTAACATAGCAGGCGAAAGACCAATCATTTTGTTGTCCCAATTCTCGTATCTCAGCATACAAGCCAGCATTTTCATTATTTCTGATTTGATTCCTTGTCCTTACACCACTGAGAACATCACCTATAATATTCTGCTGAGGATGAATGTTATGAATTCGGGTTTCAGGAACTAGAGGAATTTCAACATTGTTCCTCAAGTTATTGATATTTAAATTCCCGATATCATTCTGAAGCTGTTGAGTTGTAGAAGATGATGCATTTTCTTCTTGGACAATTGGCGCAGACACTGGATCCGTTGCTTCTGAAGTACCTTGAACCGGACCCCGTGCTTCACCATCATTTGCATCAACATACTCCTCATCTTCCGATGACAAATTGTAGTCGACAGCATCATTAAACACCTCATTTGAAACGAGATTGTTGACAGAAGAAGATGCCTGTGAGTCAACAATGATTGGGCGAGCTAACTGAGAGCCAGTCGCATTCTCGCTTTCAGACAACATTTGAGCAATTGCATTGTCATCATCAAATGTCGGCAGATTGAATGAGTCGAAAAGACCATCATAATCGAACATCCATGGATCTCCAGAAGGCTTCGGTGGATTAGAATATCTTTGAACTCTTACTTCGCCCCACTCTTCAATCTTCTTGGTAGTTAGGTTCCATACTCGCAGATTAGGAGTAGCATACCCAAGGAAGTAACCTTCGATAGCTTTGGCACCAAACTTCCCGTCAGGTTCAATCATGGTACATGGTGCACCAAAAGGTTCTAGATATTCCAAGTCAGGAGTCTTCTTGTGTAGGAGTTCGAAGCACGTTTTACCATGTCTTTTCACTGTGAGAACCCTGTTTAACGTGTAGCAAGCCGAGGCAACAGCTTCAGTCCAGAATCGAACTGGAAGCTGAGACTCAACCAACATGGTTCTTGCAGTCTCAATTAAGGTTCTGTTCTTTCTTTCAGTGACTCCGTTTTGTTGTGGCGTGTACCGAGAGCTGTATTCATGAAGGATTCCTTTTGCAGTGCAAAATTCATCCATAACCCTGTTTTTGAACTCGGTTCCGTTGTCGCTTCGAATTCGCCTCACCTTTAGATTATAAAGATTTTCCAACAAGGTGATCAAATTCTTTAGAATCTCTGGAGTCTCGCTCTTGTGGACCATGAAATCAACCCATGAAAATCTTGAATAGTCATCAGTGACTACCAAGCAGAAAACTTCCCCGTGCACACTCTTGTGTTTGACTGGGCCGAAAAGGTCCATATGCAGACGTTCGAGTGGCATGTTTACAGTGTTAACCTTCTTCAATGGATGTGATTTCTTGATCTGCTTCCCTTTCTGACACGGCACACAGACATCTTGAAGTTGAAAATTCTTCACATTGACACCTCTCACCAGATTGTTTTTGACAAGGTGATTCATTTTTCTGAGGTGAATATGACCCATCCGTCTGTGCCAAGAGATCGTCTCCTTTTCAGTGGCTTTTGAAATAAAACAAGTAACTTGTTTGGACTTGGTTATTGCTTGGCTCATATCTAGGACATACAAATCATTAACTCTTGGTGCTGATAAGAGAATCCATTCTTCGGGAATCTTGAATCCTGGCTTCAGCACATAACAACCGGCATCATCAAAATGCACGGTGAACTTCTTGTCGCAGATCTGAGAAACACTCAGGAGATTGTGATCCAGCTGTTGCACATAATTGATTTTGTCGAAACTCACAACTCCATTTGAGATCATTCCCTCGCCGGTGATATACCCTCCTTTGTCTCCAGCAAACGCAACATATCCTCCTCTTATACTTCGCACATCAAAAAGAAGACGATAGTCGCCCGTCATGTGCCTGGAAGCCCCACTATCAACAATCCAATGACTATTAATAGTTCCTCCTGGAGCCGCCTGCACATGCAATTAACTTATCAGTTTGAGAGGGGGACCCAAGCCTTTGTGGACTTGGGTCGTCCTTGATCATCAAGGAAAGTGATCTCAATCACTTGATGATTAGGAAAAAGAACCTGTGGTGCTCCCCCTGATTGAATTACCTGCTTTTGCTTCCAAGCTGTTTGTCCTTTACCAGTATTTGAATTTATTGTTTTAGCATTTACTGGTTTTACAGTTTCAGATTTTGCTTGTACATGTTTTTCTTCTTTGACCTCTGATTTTAAGGCCTTTTCAATTACCTTTTGATTCTTTTGCTTTAACTTCTTTTCCCTTTCTTTCAAGACACGTGGGTCTTGTTTCGGGGAAACTGATCGTTTTCGGTAATCGATTTCTTGGGGAGCACTCATTTTTGACTTCAGCTTTTGCACGTGTGGGCAATATCTTACAATATTCCCAACTGTCCCACATTCAAAACATGTTCTCTGCTCTACAAACTTCGGAGAAACACGTTGATGACCAGACGGAGAACCAGACCATGAACTTTGTGATCTAGATGTGCTAGGACCTAAATCACATCCGTTGGTGTGTTGGGTGTAGTTATTCTGATCATTTCGTTTTAAAATTCTAACTTGTTTTATAAAATCAATGTTAGATTTATCCTGAAATGTTTCAAGTTTGTCTGAACCCGTGGATCCAACAAAGTTCATTTTCGGTTCTCGTTTCTTAACAGGAGCTCTTTTGTTTTGCACCTTTTGTTGTTGAACCTTAGGTTGCTCAACCCTTGATTGTTGAATTTTAGGTTGTGCAGCCTTAGGTTGAGTAGCCTTAGACTGTTCAACTTTAGGTTGTTGAACCTTTGGTTGTTCAGTCTTAGGCTGCTGAACTTTAGGTGCTTGAACATTCTTGTTCTGAGCCTTCTTTCCCTGTACCTTACCCTTTCCGGAGTTGACTTGTTGTTTTCGCTCAATTGGTGGTTTTTGGTTTCCGTATTGTTTTCTAATTTGTTCACACGGGATTGGATTACATTGAGTGACGGTAACTTTGCCACTTTTGTTCCCCAAAAACTTATCAGTGCATCCTTCAAAGATTTGCTCAATTAAATCTTGATTTACATTTTTAATTGGAAAATCTTTGTTAGAGTAGATTTTGCTATCTCCTTTGAGCGTGTACAACAAGTTATTCTCATCACGGCTAGATACAAGGGACTCCATTGCTTTTGACATTTCAGTCTTACTCGGTTTCACTGGTGGATCACACAGGATGTGATTCTCGATTGGAATTTCTGTTGTAACCGAGTTAGACTGTTGTTTCACAATTTCTTCAGATTCATCATCCGAAGAATCAGCATCCTCAACAATGGGAGAACTCTGTTCCTTAACACACGATGAATCTGTCACATTCTCAGATTCTGATTGACCCGAGGAAGATGTACCAGTTGTGAACCCTAGGCCTGCTGCAAAGTCATCTAGATCGAGTGGCACAGTAGGTTCAAAACGGGGCATATCCTCGTCATCAGGCAATTTGGAGTAATTGTGATTCATTGGGGGAGGACATGATTTGAATCCAATACATGGTTTATCCCCCTTTTTCTTTCTCTTTTGAACGTCAATGATGTGATCCAATACAAAGCGGGAATTGGAATAGCTTTCCAGTTTCTGCTTAATTGTTTCACATTCACATCGAGCTGTTGCCAATTCTACCATTTGCTTTTCAATTGTGTCAATAAGATTATTGTTAGCATGTTGTTTTCTCAAAATAGCCTTTTGTAATTCTGAAACATCATGTTTTAATGACGCAATTGTTGCTTTAAATTCCTTTTCATTTCTGGTCAAAAACAAGTTAGCTTCAGTTGCTTTAGAAAGATCTACAATCAATTCTTGATTGTGTTTGTATGTGATTTCAAACTGACTTTCCTTTTCAGCATATTTAACATTTAAGCTATCACAATTTTCACAACTAACTACAGTGGGTTCATCAACACATACCTGACTTGATGAACTGTCGACATTAGCCATAAAGGCTGAATGAAAAGAAAAAGATCCATCTTCAGAGAAGAACTGAGCAAGCTTCTCGGAAGTTCCAGCAGATTTCTGGCACAGAATAGATCTCCTCTTGCATAATGCTTCAGCTTCAGCCAAAAGCTCATCAACTTCCAAATCTAAAGCATCACTTGATAAATCACCAGCATCAAGTGATTCCCCATCCATGCTCCCACTATAACTCGAACTATCTTCATCTTCTGAAGATTCACCAGCAGACACGGGTTCTACGACCTTCTCAATCACTTTAGCATAACATGTTGTTCCACCATTTCCTCCTTCTCCAAGCTGAAGATTCCAGTTGCAGATTTCATCAGCTTGAACAACCAATCCTCTGTGGGGATTAGTGTTTGTGGATCCAGATGCATTTCCTCCAACGGGAACTATTGATCTGTCAGAATTGTTGTTCGATTGCTGTTGTGGGTGACCTTGATTCCTGAAGGGATTCTGATTTCCTTGCTTAGGGGGCTTCTGACACTCCCGCTTGAAGTGACCCTTTTCACCACAATTGAAGCAAGTGACAGCATTCTTATTAAAACCATACTTGGTGTTGTTGTTGCTATTCAAGTTGGTTCTCCCCGTCCTTTCCATAAACTCCTTTGCTCTTCGAATTGCACTAGCAAGAGCCCATTTGATATCCATCATTTCAAACTCTTCTCTATCCACTTGCTGATAATCTTCATTGGTTAGATTGATATTCCCAATCTGACCTGCGACCAATCCACAATAAGCACTAACCAAGGTGTTCAACATCTCCATATGCTCCTTGGCTATTTCGACACTGACTTTGGAGAAGTTGGAAGTGTCTAATCTGACTGTGTTCGGATTGGAAGTGGCTTGAAAGTTTGATGAGCTTCCATAAAACCCTTGCTGTTGCGGTTGTTGCTGCTGAGCTCTGCTTTGGTCTAAGAAAGGCGGTGGTGTGAATTGCTGAGCTGTCGGTTGCACATTCTATTGTAGAGAAGAAGAATCTGGTCTTGAATACATCATCGTGTATGCTGAAGGATCAAACTGATTTGTTGTGGAAGGTCCGGTGTTTGAGATGAAAGCTGTTTGAAGCTTCGCATGTTGAGAGGCTGGTTTTTCTCCACTGATACCTCCTGCAATCCCATAGTACATCTCTGGATTTTGAGGAGTTAGTGTTCTTTTTGCCTTAAGCTTTTCTTCTACATCCTTGTTCTCCAATCTTTGAATTAACTCATAAACGGTGATTGTGTCTAGAACACCATTTTCTTTGAGAATTTCAAGATAACTGCTCCACTTTGCTGGTAAGCTATCAGCGAATCTCTTCACCATTTCTTGTGGAGTGGCAGTGACTCTGAAAGCAAACATCTCGCTCAACAAGTGATGGAACCTTGTAGATAAATCTGCCAAAGTCTCATTCTCCATACACGTGAATCTTTCAAACTCTTTCTTCAGTAATTCTTGCTTGATCTTTCTAGATTGAGCATTTCCTTCACATCGTAACGTGAGCATATCCCACAAGCTTTTAGTAGTCGTGCAGTAAACAAACTGGTGGTAAATGTCTTTGTGAAGAGCTTGTGTGAGAATCATGAATGCCTTCTTTTCTAACTCAAATTTCTTCTTATCATCATCAGACATAGTGCTGTAAGTTTCTGGATTAGATCCTGCAACTTCCAAATCATTGTCAAATGCGGTGAAGAAGCACATCCATAGATCTTGACCTTGCCCCTGAACATAAGTTCTCAGCCTTTCTTTCCACCATCCCCAATCATTGATGTGATTTAGCTTTGGCGGTTTTGTGCTTGTACCAGTTTCACTGTCGTTCTGCATCATAGCTTGAATGCTGTTGCTTTGATTTGTGACCAATGCCCATTGATTTGCAGTTATCATTGCAGCTTGAGGTGGGGCAATAGCCTGCATCCATGCATTTTTGTTGAAATCTGACTGAGATTGCGTAGCTGATGAATGCGTAGCTGATGATTGTGGAGTCAAAGTTGTTTGAGTCCACGCGGTTGGATCCCACTGACCGTTTGTTCCCATTTTATAAAGAAAATTAATATATTAAGTGAAAAAAATATTTAAAATTTGAAAAAAACAAGTTTTCCCCTTTTTAAAATTTAATTTTTCACAAACTATGTTAAAATCTCGAAGGATAACAAACAGCCGAAGGATCTTGATCGAAAGACCTGAAAAACACAAACTTGTTAACCTTAAACAGATTAGGATCGAAAGACAGAACTTGTTTGAAAGATCAACAGTGTTCGAAAGATCACTGTTGAGTTTCGAACGATGACTTCGAAAGACTCTCCAATCGAAGGATCCTTGTCTTTCGAATGAGACCTGCAGATCGACAGATATATCCTTCGAAAAGATTCCTTGGATCGAAAGATAAGTCACAGACTTCGAAGGATGTTCGAAGGATGATTATCTATCGAACCTCCTTTGATCGAAAGACGATCTTTCGACTTCGAAGGATATCCTTCGATCTACTCTGACACAATTGACAAAAGTTGACAGGTTGGTGAAAAGGTGATTGGTTGGTGAAAAGTTTTCGGCAGAAAGGTATGTTCAGACCATACTTTCTGCCAACCCAGATTTGACTTGATAAAATATTGCCCAAAAACAGAAAGATCTTATCCAGAAACCGGTGACCGGATAAGCCGGAATTTTGGCCGGAAATAACCAAAACCTTTTAAAAACAAGTTTTTAAGATACCCAACCCGTCCTTTAACACACTCGGTAAGTTTAGAACACGTTTTTACATCTAGAAATCCAAGAAAAACACTAAAAACGGGTGCTAAACCATGTGAGTTTTTTTTTTTTTTTTTTTTTATCCAAACACTCCAAAGTCTTGTATAAACTCGGTTTTTAACAAGGAAAAGATCCACGGCTCTGATACCACTTGTAGGTCCCTCGGAGGTTGAGGTTAAACCTTATCCTTGTTAAGTTCAACACACTAGCAAGTGCGGAATCCAAGCTAGAATGCAAACCGGTAGTTTATAATGAGAACACAAGCTACAAAGAGAAAGGTAGACACGCAAGATATCAAAGTTTTCTCTTGTATTTCAGTGGACACGGTTACAGCCCTTGACCAAACTGAAAATACGCTCTCTACAAGACTAAGTTCACTCACCTAATGAAGTGAACACATTACAACAGTATATATAACCTTCACAGCTCGTCTGGTCGAAGGATCAATTAGACTGATCGAAAGATCATCTATCGAGATACAGCCTATCGAAGGATCCACATATACCTCGAAGGATTGGCATCCTTCGAGGTCCATCTATATCCATCGAAGGTTATCTTTCGAGCTCATCGAAGGATATAAACAATCCTTCGATGACTCATCCTTCGACCCACACAACTTACAAACCTTTTTCTAACTGTTTGACCAAGTCAAACCAGGAGGATGGTTGACTGGTCAAACTTACATTAAGCACACACATAAACACATCTAAGACGTAACACGACTACAAAAGACATCGTTTTATATCATTACAAAATACAGACAAAGTACAGACACAAGTGCACCAACACTTAATCATTCCTTTTAAACTTTCAGCATCGTCCTTGATTGCTGTTTCCTGTTTTTTCTAATTTGATCATTTAAATCTACTTGTAGATTTAATCTGAGAGAACGTACTCGTTTCGGCTTTTCATGATACTTTCGACTTAAAGCATCAGCTACTATATTTTCTTTCCTAGCATGATAGTGGATATCACAATCATAATCACTAAGAACTTCCATCCAACGTCTCTGTCTTATATTTAATTCTTTTTGCCCAAAAATATACCTTAAACTCTTATGATATGTGAAGACAACAAATTTATTTCCATATAAATAGTGTCTCCAAATCTTAAGGGCAAAAACTATGGCTCCTAACTCTAGATCATGGGTTGTATAATTCTCTTCATGTTTCTTAAGTTGTACAGAAGCATAAGCTATAACCTTTTGACTTTGCATCAACACACATCCATATCCTAACTTAGACGCATCACAATAGACTATAAAGTCTTCAGTTCCTTCTGGTAATGTGAGTATAGGTGCGTTGGTTAACCTTTGCTTAAGAATCCTAAAAGCTTCTTCCTGTTTTGGTCCCCATTCAAAATTAACTGATTTGCAGGTCAGTTTGGTTAATGTAATGGCTATTCTAGAGAAATATCGGATAAACTGTCTATAATATCCTGCCAGTCCAAGAAAACTTCTTACTTCTGTTGGCGACTCAGGGACTTTCCACTTAGTAATCGCCTCGATCTTTATGGGGTCCTGACGGGTAGTCCGTAGGACGACCCTTAATGGTTATAAAGTATAATTTAATCCCGCATTTATCCATGTATTTGTCTTGAATTAGATAACTATGGTTGCTTGTGTTTCAGGTACATTTGGCGCTTAAAAGTGTGGAAATAAAGCTACGAATAGACGCGACTAGATTGGAGATTGAAAGACGGAGAATAAATGAAAAAATAAAATTTTGGAATTGAATAATTAAGGAGATAACATGATAAAGGACGAAATTACGAGAACGTAGGTGAAAACGGTGAAGAAAACAGAGTTGAAACAAAAAAGTTATGCTGAAAACAAAATTTCCTGTTGAAGCCTACCGTAGGCTACGGCAAGGGCCGTAGCTTACGGCGCCGGCTGGCATTTTTTTACTACCATAGTCCAGTATAGAGCCACCGTAGCACTTTTATTACCGCCGTAGCCTACGGCGGGTGCCGTAGGTTACGGCGCCGACTGGCGTGAACCTTGTAACTACCCCCATTTAATTCGGTTTTAAGATGTCCTTTGAAGTCTAATCAATCCCATTCGGTTACCAGCAGTCTAGAGGCGAATTTTTGGTGTTCTTGAGAGCTTGAAACAATTTCTAAACATCTTGTTAGTGTTTTTAATTCCTATGAACATTGATATGTATGTGATGATGATTGTCCAAATCGTGAATGGCTAAACTTTTGATGACTATCTTTGGTTGAAGGTTATGTAAGACTTTATGCTTGAGTTCCTTATTTCTAGAATAACAAACTTTGTCTTTATGATTGTTTGTTATGGTGTGTTGTTTTCTTGTTCGTAAATTGTTAATTTGTATGTTAATCTTAGTCTAAACCATACGTTCTTGGTGCCGTTGGCAATCGAGATATCATGGGCGGGATTAGGATTGGGTATTGATTAATTGGTCATCGGGTAACAACCACGCATACTTCTAATTCGAGTACTTAGTTCCCTTTCATCACAATAAGTAACAACACATGAACCATGTCTATGTGGTTCTTTCTAGTGAATTTTAACATGAATGGCAAAGTAAACCGGAGACTTAGGATGGTCATTAGTTCCTCTACTGTTTACAAACCAAACTATTCTTTTGCAATTTAATTAGTTAATTGTAAGTCCCAAAAATCCAGATCAAACAACGATATCAAACGATCAACAAGGATGGGCGGAATCCAAACTTGATGATCTCCAAGAAATCAAGAACACGAAGATGAAGATTTGAATATTCAAATGCTTAAACTTGCATACAATATCAATTGTCTAATACAAGTTTCAAAAACAAATGAACCAACCCATGCTCCTCATTTCTATTTCCTATCTATAGGGAGGGTTTCCCCCAAAACCCTAGGCCCATATTCCCTTAGCCCACTCTAATATCCACTAATCCACAAGCCCTCTAAATCACTTAGCTACTAATCCATAAACCTTCAAGGGCGGCCTAACAATCTCCCCCTAGGTTTACTGGATTAGTTGTTGCGTCGAACTCGAGGACCTGCTCAGAACTGGATTAGGATCAGCGAACAAGCAATTCCCGATGACGTCTGCAACAGCACTCGTCTAGGGCTTCGCACAATCTTCATTTTGTCGTTGTGGCGAATTTTGATGATGATTCAGAACCAAGACATCTTCCTCATGAAAACTCATTTGATCCAACGTATCTAATATGCGAATCGACAGGTTTTCAGAAACAACCGCAGCTTCAGCTATCTTCGTATCATGCTTGCAGAAGTTGGAAATCATGAAAATTTTCTTCGTAAGCTTTCGAAAGATGGGAATTTCTTCTTCTTTGGCGGTTGGAGGCCAGATGTCAGATTTTAACTATCTTCTTGGTGAGAAAGGATGTAGCACCTCGTAAATATCATGCCCAATATAGTATCGACACGTGTCATGGACTTTAAACGTGTTACAAATTGAATATAAGGGACTAAAAGTTGACAAACAAGGAAAGTATATGTGTAAAAGGCTTCAAAGTGTCAACAATTGATAATTATAACTTTCAACAACCCTACACGATGTTTACAACCTTAAACGAATGAATTATGAAGCATATGAAGCCAATTGCGGAAGAAAGTGAAAGATTACAAAACGCAAGGGTTAAAAGTGTCAACATGTTAAAGTTATGCCTCTGAGTAACCTTTTAGTGAACCCGAAGCTTTGTAACGATTAATTATGCTCACGAGAATAAGTGATAAAAATTTCACAAGGTTTCAATATCGTATGAAGAAGTTATGCTAGCATTCGTATATAAGGGGTTAAAAGCGTCAACGTTGAAATTTAAGGCTTTTCGGGTGATTATAAAACTAACCAAGGACTTAACAAAGTTTTTTATGTCTTAGGGTCCTTAAAATCAATTTAGAGGGTTAAAAGTGCAAGAAATAAAGTTAAAACCACTTTTAAAAGGACCAGGGACCAATTGTGCAATTACTGAAACATTTTTAACCTAACCTGGGCCTCATATCGGCCGCGTAAGACCTCTGAGGTCCCTTACGCGGGCCGCCTGGTACTGCCAGCGACATAAAACACTTCCACGTGCCAGTTCAGCCTGTTGCACCGCCTTTAGAGCCTTGTTTTACATACCAGGGGCTGTGCAAATGGGATTACATGCAATAGGGACACTTGGGGATGATCTAACATCAGTTGTAGACTTGTTTGGCATCATCTTATGTGATTTAAATCCCTATATAAATAACCCATTGTTGCAACACTTTTGCATACACTTTGAAAACTATCATAACTTCATTTCTAGATATTTCTGGAGCTCAAGACCACTTCCCAAGGACCATTAGTCGTGCATAGGACGTCAGTAAGTGTCCTTAACCTTCCTTAATTCAGTTTTGATTAGTTTAAAGGCCCAAAGTCAAACCGTCGTAATTAAGGTTTGACTTAGTAATTAATCACAAATTGTCCAGTCAATTCTCGAATTGAAAGTACCTTTGAGTTGGTAATTATGTGGGCAATAAACCCTTAAAAGGGCACCCTCTGATTCCCAATCTAACTAGGTTAATTGTCGGGTCAAACTTGATTAGAAAAAGTCAACAGAAAGCAATTTTTCAAATAAACACATAATTAACAATGTAGAAGCCATGCAATCTGTTTTATCATTCATATAACTTGGTAATTAATGTAAGAACATGTCTAAGCATGTTCAACCCGACAATTTTCTGTATAAGCTCGGTTCGGAACCGAAAGTCGCATAAGTGGACTTTTGCTTTGACTATCAGTTCTGACCCATTAGAGCATATTTTAGAAATGCCTTAGAGCTTTATTAGGACTAGGTTACATGTTAGTATAACCCTCTGTGATTATACAACTTGGTTCATTAGTTATCCGATTCATATGCTTGTTTCTGTTATATGCCTAGATGTTGACCAATATGCCCTTTTGACCTTAAAACAATAATTTTGAAAATGTGAGAGGACAATAATCTTTATTACTGATTTATAAACATGTCCCTAAATTTTCACATCAGTTAGACGTCTAGATTAAGAGTTATGCTCAATAGCGTAATTAGAAAGCTTTTTATTAATTAAACGGCGTAATTAGCATGAAGCTTACCTAAACTCAATTTTTGATACCAAAATTTTTACCTACTGATGTAAAATAATATTTTGGGATTTTTGAATATTTTTATTTATTTTTAGGCTGAGCATAACATAGGGTTATAGCCTTGATTCGGTAATTGTCGGTTTTGCCCTTTTGACCTATAAAATGAGTTTTACACAATATTTTGATACCAAACCTTTTGCTACTGATTTTATATAATAAATAAAATATTTTGCATCTTCTGGAATGATAAAAATATCAGCTTTTCTTTAAAAACCCGGAAATCGCTTAAAACCGTATTTTTACGCGTTTAAAACGCATAGTATGTATTAAAACCATTTTTCTCATATAAGACTTAATACCTACTGATGTTTTAAGCAAATTTTTATATTTTAATAGTAAGCAAAAGTTTTAAACTTAGATTTCAAATTTTGACCTTTAAAGCTTATGTGAAATTACCAAAATGCCCCTACGGTGCATAGTTTGGTTATAAAAGGTAAATTTCACATATATGTCATACCCTACTGTTATGACCTATAAAAATAAGTATTTTTACTGAATATATCAGACCTGAAACTCATATTTATATTTAAACTCACTTATAAGCTTTAAAATGACCAAAATACCCCTACGGGACATAATTTGAGTTAAAATCCATTTTCGCATAATGGAAGGTATCTTACTGATATCACAACATATTTAAGTTATATTAACTTAGGAAACCTGTTCATGACTCATTTGGTTACCCGTTACGCATTATTCGCGTTTGGTGCGGTTTATGTAACTAGTTTGCATAAATTAGCCGAAACGCGTCAAACCTTATCATTTTTATCTCAAAATCCAGAATGTGTTTAGTTTACCTATATTATACAAGTATACAAACTTGTCGGGTCTAAACCACATTCTAATCAGGTCTTCGCTTAATCATGCGTTTTGAACCGTATATCTTCCTTTGAAACTAACCGGTCTAAGTTTAGACTTAATTAAGACCCGTTAGGAATCTAATAGGTTATTGAAACCTTCGTTCCAGATTAGGAGCTCGGTAAAAGCTACTTGCACTCGCTGATTGTGATATATATTTACTCAGGTAAATACTTTTAACTTATTTTCCCTATACTGGCTTGGGATACAGTATTATAATAATACCGCTTGGTCGGGTATGTAGTTGTTTAAATCGGATTGTGATTAATATATTTACGTAACCCGTTTTAATCTGTTTTATTTGGTATATGGCCCTTGGGGGGTTAATGACCATGTCCCGGGTATCCTTGGCATCATTCATTGAAATGGCCACAACCTAAGCACGGGGTGTAGGCATACACCTGACAGTTGCATATGTAAAAACTGGTAACCCACTTTAAGGAATTAACCTTGTGGGCATTATACCTGTGGCATGTCAGTTAATCTTGTCCGGCTCTTCTAACCGGCCCTGACGGACGACAAATAAGTAAAACTGTATACAAGATTATTTTTAAATAACTGTCCCAAGTTATAAAAGATATTTTGTGCCTTGTGCATTCAAATCAATTTTCTTAAACTCTTTTCAAAATGAGTCGGTTAATTGTATTTACCAGTGTAAACTGACGTATTTTCCCAAAATGGCTAAGTGCAGGTACTAAACGGAATAGGCTGGCTACTCCTAGCATCACTAAAGAGTCTTGCAAGCTTAAGATGTTAAAGTCTGTTGAACAATGATCTTTTTAACTTTTGATCTGCCTGTGGATCCTTTACAGTCCGTTTATAATACTTTGATATTACTTTTTATTCGGTTTGTAATGTGATTCATATTTTGCTTCCGCTGTGTATTAAATTGTGTTGTTTGACTATGATGATATCAACTATGTCACGATACTCCCCACCAGGCCCACTGGTAATATGTGGAAATATCAGGGTGTGACAGGTTGGTATCAGAGCCAACATTGAGTAAATTAAACACTAGCCTTTTGTGTTTAATCTCAATGACACAGTTTGCACATTCCTCGACTTCCGAGTCTAGACAAAGAACTTAGGACTAATCCAAATTTGTTTTTATTGCTAATTTTGTCCTTTATATTTCTTTGTTGTTCTTTTGTTTGTTTTGGCAGGACCTACAACAATGCGGCCAAGATTCTGAGGTAGAGGAAGAGGCAAGGGGCCATTCGTCGCCCCCAACGATCACGAGGCCGGGCCATCACACCGGCGAACTCCATCAGACTCTTTGAGCAAAAGTCCTCAAGAAAACTGGAGGACCTCTTTAGAACCCGTGAGGCGTTCAGTCTCGCTGAGCTCCTCACCTTCTTACCTAAATTCTTTCGGGCCTTAGTCGGAGAACGAGCCCCATAACTCACATCCCTCTTTCATACCCCTGCAAAACCCCAACTCACCTTTCAACGACCCAACACCCTACTTCCAAAGCCGGTTCAACCCGGAAAACCTAATTGAAGAACCAATGGGTTATAACCCGTTAGGACCGGAGGACCATTTCTCCAACCGGAACACCTACGCCCCACATCGAGATTTCGGATGGGTCACCCTTTCTTGGAACACCTTATAGTGGTCCCGACAGCTACCAGGTGAGATTTGCCCAATATGACTGGGTGTTTACTCCCAGTTACCACTCATCGCCGCAGCAGCAGCAGGATCCCTCGGAGGATTCGCGCTTTGTAGCAGTTACTCCACCGCCACTACCACCAGTGCAGCAGCCGCCTCCAGAGCCACCGAGGCGTAGGAGATCAACCGCACGGATGTCCGTGCGAGGGGGAGTCCGTATCAGCACCCCTCAACCTTCTAGTGGCAGTCATTATCCGCCACTATACGAAGACCCACAAATGGGTGGGCCTTCGAACCCTGTTTCTGAAGTGGAGTCTGCGCCAGTCGCACCGCCACCAGTAGGCTATAACAACCCAATTCCTACGTACGCCGGTGTATCAGCGTATAACCCTTTCGAGCAGCCGGCCCATACTAACAACAACTACGCCGAGGCTGACCCATACCTGGTAGCGGCAAACTACAATGCTTTTCACCCCGAGGGGCCCTATGGAGTCCCATATCAGACTGGGTACCCACCTTATGGGTACCAATACCCGCCACCTCCTCAACCTCCACATCAGCAACCGCCGCAGCCGCAATTGATACCACCAGAGCGACAACAGGAGGTTCTCGAAAGGTTAAGCTAGGTTGAGCGGGAGGTCCAAGAAGAGCGTAGGAACAACCGCGGTTTTCTTAAATGTTTGGCAAGTTTAATCAAGGGGAAGACCAAAAAGGATCATTAAATCCTATATTTGTTTATTTGTATTTCTTTATTGTTCAATCAAGTCCCTGCGTGGACATCTGTTTCTGTGATCAGTCCCTGCGAGGACTTGTAGTTTCTGTATAGCCCCTGCGTGGGCAAGTTATTTCTGTTAAAAGTCTCGTTTAGTGCAATTTGTACTCTTGTTAAATTTTAGTGGCATGTTATCATTTAAATTTTATTTTGTCATTAAATGCATAAATGTAATATGTAAGGAATAAATAAATAAATCAAAAATATATCATTCCTTTTTAAAAAATAATCGGTCTATTAAATATTAAATAAGAATCTTAAAAGGTATAACCTAGCCTACGTGTCATTATAAGACATGGCCATGATGGTAAAACCTGTATAAAAAGATTGAAACCCTTGTTAACATCTGAAAACATGTTAACACTCCTGGCAGATGTGATTCGTTAAAAGAACACATGTCATTCTTATATTGGGTTCTTCCAATTCCTTCTTTATTTAAATATCCATTTGTGATGTGGGGCCTACGAGCCATGATCATTGTCATATAAGACTAAAGACAGTGGTGGTCTACGACTCTCTGTCAAGAAAAGGTAATGAACTATGTTCAAGCCTTAATGCCTTGATTCTATAAAATCACGGGTTATAATTTAAATTGTCCTTGTGACTTGGCCTTTTTGTGCTATTATTATTATAATTAAAACAAGGGATTATTATAATAAAAATCCTGAATGAATAATATTTAACAAATTAACCAATATGGTTATTAATACCATGGTTAATAAATCATCAAGAATGATATTACTATATTAGACTTCTGAGTAAATAATTATCAACAATTTATGTAGCCATCAAGCTAGATGGCAGAGTCTGAAGAAATAAACAGTCACCCTCGGGAAAATCATGACACCACCAAGATCAATGTGAACGTTGCGGAACTTCAAGCACTAATAGATAATGCTGTTACAAAAGCCATGGATCGGCAGTTTAATGAATCTAGCGGGACTCGAAGCAGGGCCCTATCCGCACCTCATTCCAAACCTCACCCTAAGACTCATTCTGAGGCTCATAGTAAGCCACCTCCTAAACAGCAAGGGTCAAAGAAGGATGATGACCGACACTCATCAAATCAGCATAGTGTTCCGTCGAAGAAGATTGCACTCGATCAAGAACCACGTATTAAGGGTTATTCCTATAAGTATTTCGTATCCTGTAAACCCCGAGATTTCACTGGGGAAAAAGGAGCTATCGACTGCATGACATTGTTAGACGAGATGGACACCGTAGTTGATATCAGCGGTTGTGCTGATAGGGATGTGGTAAAGTATGTATCCCAGTCATTCAAAGGAGAGGCACTGGCATGGTGGAAGTCTCTCATTCAAGCTGCTGGAAAGGTCCCACTGTACAATCTGACGTGGGATCAGTTTGTTGCTCTTATTAAAGAGAATTACTGCCCTCAACATGAGGTTGAGAGGATCGAGTCCGACTTCATATCATTGGTGATGAAGAATCTAGATTGTCAAGCTTACCTCACCAGTTTCAATACCCTGTCTCGACTGGTTCCGTATCTGGTAACACCGGAACCCAAGCGAATAGCTCGATTCATTGGGGGTTTAGCCCCATAGATCAAGGCCAGTGTCAAGGCATCACGACCTGCTACTTTTAGGTCAGCAACTGATTTATCTTTATCTTTTACTGTGGATGCGGTCAGGCTGAGATCGCTTAAGAACTCGGAAGAAGGTAAGAGAAAACATGAGGACGATAACTCACAACGGTCTGAAAAGAAGTTTAAGGGAACCACGGACCACAAGAAGAAGTTTGGTTCTGGCAAGGGTAGTCAGCAAACAGATGAGAAGCCAAAGTGCAAAACCTGCCAGAAACTTCACTTTGGAAAATGCAGGTTCGAATCCAAGTCTCAGTCAAAACCGTCTGCATGTGGGTTATGCAAATCCAAGGAGCACAAGACGATAGAGTGCAAGAAGATAAAGGATGCAACATGCTATAACAGTAACGAGAAGGGGCTCATCAAAACCAACTGCCCCAAATATGCCAAAAAGCCTGAAGAAGTCAAGAAGACAAATGCAAGGGTCTTTCGAATGGATGCACGAGAAGCTGTTCAGGATGATAATTTGATAACAGGTACCTTCCTTATAAATGATGTTTATGCAAGGGTGTTATTTGACTCGGGTGCGGATAAGTCATTTGTAGATGATAAGTTTTGTAAGTTGTTGAATTTACCTGTTAAAACCCTAAGCGTGAAATATGAGGTAGAGTTGGCCAATGGTACCATAGAAACTGCCTCAACTGTGTTAGATGGATGCTTTATATCCATTAGGAACCACTCTTTTCCGTTATCCCTACTTCCTTTAAAATTAGCTGGTTTCGACATAGTAATAGGCATGGATTGGTTATCGCATAACCAAGCCCAAATTGTTTATGACAAGAAACAAGTAGTGATCAAGACTCCGTATGGTGAGCCACTTACCATACAAGGAGATACCCAGTATGGGTTGCCTAAGCAAGTGTCTGTGCTTAAGGCGTCAAGGTGTATGAAAAAGGGTTGTGTCATTTATATGGCACAGGTGACTATTGATGAACCAAAGCCCAAGATCGAAGACATCTCTATCATTTCTGAATATTCAGAAGTATTCCCGGAAGAACTGCTTGGTTTACCCCCAGATAGGCAAGTGGAGTTCCGAATCGACATAATACCTGGGGCAGCACCTGTTGCAAGAGCACCCTACAGGTTAGCACCAATAGAAATGAAAGAGTTGAGGACTCAACTAGATGATTTGTTAGCCAAGGGTTTCATTAGACCTAGTCCGTCTCCCTGGGGAGCACCAATCCTGTTTGTAAAGAAGAAGGATGGATCGATGCGTCTATGCATCGATTATCGCGAGCTTAACAAAGTCACTATCAAGAATAGATATCCATTACCCAGGATCGACGATCTGTTCGATCAATTACAAGGGGTAAGTTACTTTTCCAAGATTGACTTGAGGTCATGTTACCATCAGCTGAAGGTTAGAGATGAAGATGTGCACAAGACTACATTTAGAACTCGTTATAGTCACTACGAGTTCTTAGTGATGCCTTTCGGGCTCACTAATGCACCAGCAGCGTTCATCGACCTCATGAATCGTGTTTGCAAACCCTACTTAGACAAGTTTGTCATTGTCTTTATTGATGACATTCTTATTTATTCAAAGAACCAAGCTGGCCATGAGAAACATCTTCGATGTATTCTTAAACTTCTTCAACGAGAATAGCTTTACGCAAAGTTTTCAAAGTGTGAATTTTGGCTTCGTGAAGTCCAATTTCTTGGACATATGGTTAGTGAGCATGGTATTCAAGTGGATCCCGCTAAGATTGAAGCAATCATGAACTGGCAAGAGCCGAAGACACCCACAGAGATTCGCAGCTTCTTAGGCCTAGCAGGATATTACAGGCGTTTTATTGAGAATTTCTCAAAGATTGCAGCACCCCTAACTTCGTTAACTAGGAAGAATATTAAGTTTGATTAGGGTCCTAAGGAACAAGAATCCATCGATATTCTTAAACAGAAGTTAAGCAATGCTCCTGTGTTGACATTGCCTGAAGGGATTGAAGAATTTGTAGTATATTGCGACGCATCACACACAGGCATGGGATGTGTGCTCATGCAGAAAGGAAAAGTTATTGCCTATGCTTCCCGACAATTAAAAGTGCACGAGAAGAATTATACCACCCACGATTTGGAATTGGGTGCAGTTGTGTTTGTACTAAAACTTTGGAGGCATTATTTATATGGTACCAAGTGTGTGATCTATTCTGATCACAAGAGCCTTCAACATCTGTTTAATCAGAAGGATCTGAATATAAGGCAGCAACGATGGATGGAGACACTGAATGATTATGATTGTGAAATCCGATACCATCCAGGTAAAGCGAATGTGGTCGCCGATGCCTTGAGCAGAAAGGAAAGGGTTAAGCCTATAAGAATCAATGCCAAGAGCATCGAATTAAAGAACAGTTTGAATAAAAGATTGTTAGCCGCTCAGAAGGAAGCCGTATTGGAAGCTAACTATCCAAATGAAAAGCTGGGAGTCACCGCAGAACAGTTATCGTATGGTAAGGATGGAATCCTAAGATTGAATGGACGAATATGGGTTCCAATCTATGGAGGACTTAGGGAAGTGATCCTTCAGGAAGCCCACAGTTCTAAGTATTCTATTCATCCTGGAAGTGACAAAATGTACCAGGATTTGAAGGCAAATTATTGGTGGATAGGCTTAAAGAAGTCTATAGCTACTTATGTAGCCAAATATTTGACGTGCGCGTAAGTTAAAGCTGAACACCAGAAGCCATCAGGTCTGCTACAACAGCCTGAACTTCCCACCTGGAAGTGGGAAATGGTGACTATGGATTTTATCACCAAGTTACCAAAGACAAAAAGAGGAAATGATACTATTTGGGTTATAGTGGATAGACTGACTAAGTCAGCCCACTTCTTACCTATTAAGGAAACACACAGCTCAGATAAGTTAGCTCAGCTATACGTGGACGAGATTGTATCTCTCCACAGAGTGCCAGTGTATGTCATCTCTGAAAGGGATACGAGGTATACGTCGCATTTCTGGAAAAGCTTTCAGCAATCCCTAGGCACTCGATTGAATTTCAGCACAACATATCATCCTTAGACGGGTGGTCAGAGTGAGTGTACTATTCAGACACTCGAGGATATGCTACGAGCTTGTGTTATTAACTTAGGAGGAAGTTGGGATGATCATCTGCCATTGATTGAATTCTCATACAACAATAGCTATCATTCCAGTATTCAAGCTGCACCTTTTGAAGCTTTGTATGGAAGAAAGTGCAGAACGCCCGTTTTTTGGGCAGAAGTTGGAGATGTCCAACTAACAGGACCTGATATAGTCCTAGAGACGATAGATAAGATTGTACAGATACGAGATCGTCTCAAAGCTGCCAGGGATAGGCAGAAAAGCTACGCAGATAAAAGGCGTAAACCTCTAAAGTTCGAGGTTGGTGACAAAGTGTTACTGAAAGTGTCACCCTGGAAAGGAGTAATGAGATTTGGTAAGAAAGGCAACTTAAGCCCAAGATACATAGGACCATTCGAGATTATTGAATGTGTCAGAACAGTGGCTTATAAGTTAAACCTGCCTGAAGAGCTCAGTGGTATTCATAATGTATTCCACATCTGCAATCTGAAGAAATGTCTAGCTGATGAATCACTAGTCATACCGCAAATGGATGTGCACATAGATGAGAGCCTGAAGTTCGTTGAGAAACCTTTGTTGATTGAGGATCGACAGGTTAAGAAGCTTCGAAGGAAGCAGGTACCAATTGTAAAGGTTAAATGGGATGACCGTAGAGGTCCCGAGTATACGTGGGAGGTAGAATCCACAATGAAAAAGAAGTACCCTCATTTATTTCAGTAAATCTCGAGGTCGAGATTTCTTTTAAGGGGGTGAGGATGTAACACCTCGTAAAAATCATGTCCAATATAGTATCGACATGTGTCATGGACTTTAAACGTGTTACAAATTGAATATAAGGGACTAAAAGTTGACAAACAAGGAAAGTATATGTGTAAAAGGCTTCAAAGTGTCAACAATTGATAATTATACCTTTCAACAACCCTACACGACGTTTACAACCTTAAACGAATGAATTATGAAGCGTATGAAGCCATTTGCGGAAGAAAGTGAAAGATTACAAAACGCAATGGTTAAAAGTGTCAACATGTTTAAGTTATACCTCTGAGTGACCTTTTAGTGATCCCAAAGCTTTGTAACGATTAATTATGCTCACAAGAATAAGTGATAAAAATTTCACAAGGTTTCGATATCGTATGAAGAAGTTATGCTAACATTCGTATATGAGGGGTTAAAAGCTTCAACGTTGAAATTTAAGGCTTTTCGGGTGATCATAAAACTAACCAAGGACTTAACAAAGTTTGGTTATGTCTTAGGGTCCTTAAAAATCAATTTGGAGGGTTAAAAGTGCAAGAAATAAAGTTAAAACCACTTTTAAAAGGACCAGGGACCAATTGTGCAATTACTGAAACATTTTTAACCTGACCTGGGCCTCATACCGGCCAGCGACAGAAAACACTTCCATGTGCCAGTTCAGCCTGTTTCACCGCCTTTAGAGCCTTGTTTTACATACCAGGGGCTGTGCAAATGGGATTACATGCAATAGGGACACTTGGGGATGATCTAACATCAGTTGTAGACTTGTTTGGCATCATCTTATGTGATTTAAATCCCTATATAAAGAACCCATTGTTGCAACACTTTTGCATACACTTTGAAAACTATCATAACTTCATTTCTGGAGATTTCTGGAGCTCAAGACCACTTCCCAAGGACCATTAGTCGTGCATAGGACTTCAGTAAGTGTCCTTAACCTTCCTTAATTCAGTTTTGGTTAGTTTAAAGGCCCAAAGTCAAACCGTCGTAATTAAGGTTTGACTTAGTAATTAATCACAAATTGTCCAGTCAATTCTCGAATTGAAAGTACCTATGAGTTGGTAATTATGTGGGCAATAAACCCTTAAAAGGGCACCCTCTGATTCCCACTCTAACTAGGTTAATTGTCGGGTCAAACTTGATTAGAAAGAGTCAACATAAAGCAATTGTTCAAATAAACACATAATTAACAATGTAGAAGCCATGCAACCTATTTTATCATTCATATAACTTGGTAATTAATGTAAGAACATGTCTAAGCATGTTCAACCCGACAATTTTCTGTATAAGCTCGGTTCGGAACCGAAAGTCGCATAAGTGGACTTTTGCTTTGACTTTCAGTTCTGACCCATTAGAGCATATTTTAGAAATTCCTTAGAGCTTTATTAGGACCAGGTTACATGTTAGTATAACCCTCTGTGATTATACAACTTGGTTCATTAGTTATCCGATTCATATGCTTGTTTCTGTTATATGCCTAGATGTTGACCAATATGCCCTTTTGACCTTAAAACAATAATTTTGAAAATGTGAGAGGACAATAATCTTTATTACTGATTTATAAACATGTCCCTAAATTTTCACATCAGTTAGAGGTCTAGATTAAGAGTTATGCTCAGTAGCGTAATTAGAAAGTTTTTTATTAATTAAACGGCGTAATTAGCATGAATCCTACCTAAACCCAATTTTTTATACCAAACTTTTTACCTACTGATGTAAAATAATATTTTGGGATTTTTGAAGATTTTTATTTATTTTTAGGCTGAGCATAACATAGGGTTATAGCCTTGATTCGGTAATTGTCGGCTTTGCCACTTTGGACTATAAAATGAGTTTTACACAATATTTTGATACCAAACCTTTTGCTACAGATTTTATATAATAAATAAAATATTTTAAGTCTTCTGGAATGATAAAAATATCAGCTTTTCTTTAAAAACCTGAAAATCGCTTAAAACCGTCTTTTTACGCATTTAAAACGCATAGTATGTATTAAAACCATTTTTCTCATATAAGACTTAATACCTACTGATGTTTTAAACATTTTTTTATATTTTAACAGTAAGAAAAAGTTTTAAACTCAGATTTCAAATTTTGACCTTTAAAGCTTATGTGAAATTACCAAAATGCCCATACGGTGCATAGTTTGGTTATAAAAGGTAAATTTCACATATATGCCATACCCTACTGTTATGACCTATAAAAATAAGTATTTTTACTGAATATATCAGACCCGAAACTCAGATTTATATTTAAACTCTTTAGAAGCTTTAAAATGACCAAAATACCCCTACGGGACATAATTTGAGTTTAAATCCATTTTGGGCATAATGGAATGTATCTTATTGATATCACAACATATTTAAGGCATATTAACTTAGGAAACCTGTTAATGACTCATTTGGTTACCCGTCACGCATTATTTGCGTTCGGTGCGGTTTATGTAACTAGTTTACATAAATTAGCCGAAACGAGTCAAACCTTATCATTTTTATCTCAAAATACAGAATGTGTTTAGTTTACCCATATTATACAAGTATACAAACTTGTCGGATCTAAACCACATTCTAATCCGGTCTTCGCTTAATCGTGCGTTTTGAACCGTATATCTTCCTTTGAAACTAACTGGTCTAAGTTTAGACTTAATTAGGACCCGTTAGGAATCTAATAGGTTATTAAAACCTTCGTTCCAGATTAGGAGCCCGGTAAAAGCTACTTGCACTCGCTGATTGTGATATATACTTACTCAGGTAAATACTTTTAACTTATTTTCCCTATACGGGCTTGGGATACGGTATTATAATAATACAACTTGGTCGGGTATGTAGTTGTTTAAATCAGATTGTGATTAATATATTTGCATAACCTGTTTTAATCTGTTTTATTTGGTATATGGCCCTTGGGGGGTTAATGACCATGTCCCGGATATCCTTGGCATCATTCATTGAAATGGCCACGACCTAAGCACGGGGTGTAGGCATACACCTGACAGTTGCATATGTAAAAACTGGTAACCCACTTTAAGGAATTAACCTTGTGGGCATTATACCTGTGGCGTGTCAGTTAATCTTGTCCGGCTCTTCTAACCGGCCCTGATGGACGACAAATAAGTAAAAATGTATACAAGATTATTTTTAAATAATTGTCCTGAGTTATAAAAGATATTTTGTGCCTTGTGCATTCAAATCAATTTTCTTAAACTCTTTTCAAAATGAGTCGGTTAATTGTATTTACCAGTGTAAACTGGATTATTTTCCCAAAAAGGCTAAGTGCAAGTACTAAACGGAATAGGCTGGCTACTCCTAGAATCACTAAAGAGTCTAGCAAGCTTAAGATGTTAAAGTCTGTTGAACAATAATCTTTTTAACTTTTGATCCGCCTGTGGATCCTTTACAGTCTGTTTGTAATACTTTGATATTACTTTTTATTCGGTTTGTAATGTGATTCATCTTTTGCTTCCGTTGTGTATTAAATTGTGTTGTTTGACTATGATGATATCAACTACGTCATGATACTCCCCACCGGGCCCATCGGTAATACGTGGAAATATCGGGGTGTGACAAAGGATCACGAACATCAGGTTTTTCTTCTGATCTTTGATTCAGTAGTCTTCATGGAAGGGAAACTGTTATTGACTTCCTTCTCATGGAACATCCATCCTTTGCCTCTCTTGTTTGATCAGAATCAGCCAGATATTCTTGTCATGGTCGTATCTCCAACTAGCGACCACATGCTTGTTTTCCTCTTTATTGAAGTGGCTAGACCCTAACTTCATCACAAATCTATCTGGCCTCTTTGTAGGATCTTTGAGCTGGAAGTTTTCATCTGGAGGATTCAAATCCTGATTCTTCATCATAATCATTTGCTTGTCACACTGTCTCCTTTCATGCTTCTTTCTACTCTTCTTCTTTTGGATTAGCAGCTAGATAGGCATTCAAGGTGGCTCCACGTTCTGTGTCTGCTGCTACATTTGCTGCTTCTCTCTCTTCAGAAATTTGCTCGTACAGTTGATCTATTGTTCGACCTCTGCTCAGAGACTTGTGACTGAAGACAGGAAAGCACGGTCCTGTTATAGTGATGAAAACTGAGCTTCAATCATTTCAGCATCATGTTCGAATACAACCACTCGTCGTCGCAAACTAGCTACTTTTGCATCTCCATCATTATCACTATCACTTCATCCAACGACGAGTCCTTTCTCGGTTGCATAACAGCATGCCGCTTCATCATGTTCTGTGAACCTAACATCACCAGAGTTTTCTTCTTCAAGCCTAACACCGCTCGAGCTTTCTAGAAGCGAGGGTGTTGCTTTAAAGACAAAATTTGAAGTCAATGTCAGGTTCTTGTATGTAGTTTTCCTTTGTTGTAGCAGCAGGCTTAGGATCAATGGACATAGTAGACTCTGGATTAGGAATAAGGCAAATAGAATCAGTATCAGGATCAGTGTTGGTTCGTTGGCTCATTATTGGAGTGGCATCAATTTCAATTTGAACTATGATCACCAGTGGTAGGTACGAAAGCAGGGTTCCCGTCACCACCCTACAAACTCAGGAATAGGGCCACTAAGATCTCAGATATAGTCTGATCTGGTTCTCTAATGGCTTCCTCAACCTTCTCAGACGCAATCACTTCCACTTCACTGTCGGAGTCGGGTTCTTCTTCACTAGAGTCTGATTCTAAATCTAAATCAAGTGTCTCAGCTTTCTCGTCAACACGTGTATGTTTCACGTCACGTTCTTTGGCAACTGTCGCATCCAAATGGCTTTGGTTGGAAAGGTATAGAAACCTGCAAACTTTGAAATTCTAACAAGTGGTCCAAAATATAATGAGAGAATCCGTGATGATTAGAAGATGAGATTAGTCCGAAACGTGACTTGAAAGAGAGAATGATTGCCAATGAATAGTGTTTCGGATTGGGCCTGAGATTAAATGGCCAAGCCCCAAATCGGAACAATGGTCCGAATTATATTTGAGAGCAATGGACCGGATCTGATTCGCTTTATCCATGACAGTGGGCCCCAATCCGAAACAGTGAGCCAGACTATTACTTTAAAGATTTGCTTCTTCAAGACAGAAAACATTTTTTTTCAAAATCAACGATCCGACCAACTGAGCAACCTTTTGAGCGTGGAATTAGCAGTAACATAACACAATAAATCGATAATAGAATAATAATGGAGGGATAACATGGGGAGAACCTGTCATGGGATCAAAATCGTTTTTGAACCGATTAAGGAACATTTTTCAGCTCTTCGCTTACTTGGACTGGTCCACGCGATTGTTAATATGCTTGTCCTCTTAAATCTAACGCCCAATCTTCAACTTTTAGCTTTGTGATACGTTTAAGGTAGAATTATACTGTAACATCCGTGTGTCCCATTCCAAGGCATACCCCCGCGATCAAGGTAAGCACAACAGTTCATCATAGCAGGTGAGTATACTGAGATCATCCTTAAATTTTTCAACGCCAGACTTCCAGGTGAACAGGTCAGTACTTCCGTACAGCAGAGAGACCAGAGAAGTTCTGACGAGGGCGAGACAGATACCTTTAACTGTACGGATTTGGCTTTAATAGCACACGGAATTCTATTTTTAGTGAGATTTTCTTCCGTTTTCAAGTTTTGGCCCTTTTGTGGCTCTTTTGCAAGATATCCTGACTGTGCCCAGGTCTGCATATAGTCTGGATGCAACAGAGGGACAACCCTGATATCCCGGATGATTCATCAGCATAAAGACCCGAAACCTCAGACGTTGGCTATCTATCAATGCAGGATTTAAGACCATGAAATCATACACCGTTGGTCTGTTACCCACGAGATGTCTAGTCCATTATGTTTATATCACTTGGCTTCTTTTTGCTTTTCGAGCGTTAGACCTATCAACACATCACAGTGGATCCTAGCATGTTCATCATTGAAACCTTACATGTGATGATCAAGTTCTTTAACACAAAAATTCATTTCATTTCCCGGGAAACTATTTATCCCCCTCAAATGATGCGTATATACATATATGTTTTTTTTTCAAACTATGCATATGTACATATATGTCCCTCCCCCCCCCCCCCCCCCAAATTTGTGCATCACACTTTATGCACAAATTTACTTATTTATTTACATTAATATAGAAACATTGGTTTCTTTTATCGCATAGTCGGTGATACGCATCATTTTCAAAAGATCCACAAGCACATTGAATCTCGAGATGCTGACAGGTTTTGTAAAAAGATCCGCTGAATTAGCATCAGTGTGGATCTGTTTAAGTTTAAACAATTCTCTGTCAGAGCAATCTCGAATAAAGTGCACCTTGATATCAAGGTGCTTGGTTTTAGAGTAAAAGACTGGGTTTTTGATAATCTAGATGACGGCATCATTATCAAAATAAGTAGTAGAGTTTAGATAAGTCAAACCGAAATCCTTGAGCTGGTGTTGTATCCAAAGAGCCGGAGAGCAGCAGGCAGCAGATGCTGCAACGCACTTTGCTTCCGCTGCAAATGTGAGTTGTTGCTTCTTGCATTGCCATGAGATGAGACTGTCTCCCAAGGATTGGCATCCAGCCGTTGTACACTTCATATCCCTATCCATTTTTGAATCTGCAGGAACGTCGAGAACATATTTGCTTTGACAAATCAAGATTTTTTGACAGTTTTGACGAACTTGCAAGCCCAGAAACATTGTCACTTCCCCCACGAGATCATTTCGAACTTCTTTCTCATCATCCAAAAATACGAATGGCCTCCAGACGTGCCACCAGTGCGCATACCTCATCATGATCCAGACCTTCAACTTGTTCGAAACCTTGAACTGCCAATCGTGCCTTGTTTCTCACTATCACGTCGGGATCATCTTATTTGTTTCTGAATAGTCATGAGTTGATGCCCCTTGATTTTGCTGTGGGATTACACACCAGCAGCTTGAGATTGAGAAACTTCTAGATATTATACCAGATTGCTCTCCCCTCACTTGATGCAGTAGTGATGTTGATCACAAGAGGATCTACAATGGAATCTGAGGGAATTGCTCCCAGAAACAGAGAAGTTCCTTGAGCATTTGAGGGTCCCGAGGAAACTTCAGTGTTACGGACTGCATCATCAGGGATAGCTATCGCAGGTTCAGAAACCGGCTTCTGAATCGGTCGAAGAACGAAATTGCGAGTCACTCTTGGTGAAGAAAACCTCCATTCCTATGTCGTGCATCTATGATGCGCTCAACAGGTTGTCCTTCAGCTCCTGGAATTAATTGACGTCTGAAAAAGGGAGAACTCCATTATAGACCGTGCTCTTTCTGGTGAAATTTCTGGATTCTCCTTTGCGAAGTCGACACATCCTTCGTCGAACACTTTTATGTCATTCAATTGGGACACGTATCCCGTCATGTGCCTGTAACAACCACTATCAATAAACCAAAGTCTAACGATAGCCCTCCATAGTTGTTCCTACACAATCAGTGGAATCAGTTAGACACTAGAACCCAGGCCATAGTGGACCTGAGTTGACCATCACTATCTGTGTATGAGACTTTGCGAAAGATCATCTGGCTCATAATATCGCTTGTGGTTTTTGGCGATGAAGTGGATGTCGATGGTTATGAACACGGAGACTGGCATCCAACAGGAGTTTTAGGTTTCCAATTTATGGTGTTTGAAACACTTCCATTTGGTGGAAAAACTTTTGTTTTTCTTTGAAACCTGATTATATTTGAAAATTTTTTATTTTCCTGTTTTGCCAGATTCCAGTCTCTGTCAGAAGGCTTGGCTTTGGGAGGTCGATTTTTGGTAAAGTGAGAATGCATATCCTTCTGATGATACGTGTTCGCATAGTGGTAGGGACGATGATCACAGTTTCTTGCAATGTGTCCCGGAATTCCATAATTAAAACATATTTGCCTTTTTGAGAAAAAGACATTAAGTTCTGCTTGTGTTATCCTCGAGAACTGAGCAAGTCTTTTCTTTTCATTTGGTGTTGATTGCTTTCGTGCATGTTTGATCTTGGATGGACCCTGCTCACAGTTGTCAGCATGAGAGTAAGTATCCAGAACTTTACCCTTCAGTTTTGGTTCAGTTTGCCCGAGGCTTGGGTTTTCCTTTCGAACTTTCCTTTTGTGTTGCCTTCTGTTTTTACGTGAACGTTTCTTCTTTGAAGGAACAGGTTCAGAAGATTTTGCTTCATTTGAAACAGTTTCTTCAGACTCTGATTCCTTTGGATCACAAGTTGAATTATCTGTTGAATTTACTCCCACAGATTCCTTTTCCATAGAAACTATGTTCTCAGGAGTTTTGATAGAAAAGGTTTCCACAAATATCACTTCTTCAGTTTCATCGTTTGAATCAACTGACGAATTAATTTCCATGGATCTCTTTTCCTCAATCTTTGAGATCCCATGAGTTTCTTCAGAAATGGATTCTATGGAAATCTTTTCTTCAGCTTCATCAACCTCTGAGTCCTTGACATCGGCTGATTCTGGTTTCTTATGCGAAGAGCACTCTATGTTTGAAACAATTTGGCTCTCTAGGACGTTGCACTGCTCGATTCTGAGTATTTGCTACATTCAGAATTCTCAGAAGTACTACGCTCGTTGTCTGATGTACCAGAATCTGCAGCTTGACTGTCAGGTTCATCAGATGATCCCTCTTCATGAGTTTCTGATGTATCATCTGATGTTTTAGGCACACTAGAATAGTTGTCTGAACCATCAGAATGACTTTCTGAGTCACTTGAGACACAGGTCTCAAGTTTATCAGTCGATACATCAGTTTTCCTTGTGAAAACATTTTCATTACGATCTAAAATCACAGCACCAAATTCATCAGTTCTAGTCGGAACACCATGAGCCTCAGCAAACGAAGACATAACATAATTCCAAACGTCAAGATCATGATTGACAACATTCGAATTCTCAGCAACATCAGAATGTGGTTCATCATCCACTGTGAACTGTTCTTCAACTATTTCTGATTTTGCACATGAATTAGAACAATTAGTGTTATCAACAGAATCAGAATCTAACAAATTTTCTTCAATCTCCTCTGTAGAACTTTCAACAGGTTCTGTTTCTTTAACTGGTTCTGTTTCTGTACTCATTTCGGTTTCAGTTTCTTTTAACTGCTTGGATTTTCCAGCTGATTCATTTGAAAAGTTTTTATTCGAATAGCTTTCATTTTCTTTTTTTAACAAAATTCATTGGTTTCTTGAAATCAGCAGTTTGGCCCTTTTTAGATTTTGACGAATCCCATGGAACATAATCACTGGGTTTACCATACAACATTTTATCATAATTCTCCATCTCTTGCTCAGTAATGGGCAGTCTGGAGTAATTATGATTATATGGTGGTGAAACCTATGTGTATCCCAATCCCTTTCCCTTAATCTCTTTGTAAGCAAGTTGCTCATTGCACAGATTACAAACTGTGTCACTGGAAGTATCAAACTTTTTGATGTTTAATTCATTTTGTTTGTACTTTCCAGTGAGGAGCTCTAGCTCAGCCTTCGCAGATTCACATTAAAGAGTTTTAACTATGTCTATGTGTAACACCTTGGAAAAATCACGTCCAATGATGTATTGACACGTGTAATAAACCCTAATGAAGTCAAACACTGAAATTAAGGGACTAATTTTTCGAAAAATCAAAAACTTTGATTATAAAAGGACTGGAAGTGTTAATATACCTAAAATAAGTTTTTGAATGACCTCGTACGATATTTATATTCACAAATGAGCCACTTGATGATAGAGTGTAGCCGTTTGCGTAATTAATTAAAAATTTGCGCAATGAAGGGTTAAAAGTGTCAACATGTTAATTCTTACCTCTGAGTGACCTTTTAACAAACCGGGAGCTTCATGATATTTGATTATACTCTCGGGAATGCCAAACATTGGCCGTCTAAGGTTTTTATGCCTGTAAGTAAACTTACGCGCAACTTTGCAAGTTAGAGGGACTAAAAGTGTCAATATGTTAAATTATACCTCTGAATGACCTTTTAGTGAACCCGAAGCATCGTGATGTTTAATAATACTCACAAGAAATCCTCATATGGATTAGATGAGGCTTCGACGCTATTAAGAGATGAAATGCGCAAGTTTGCGCATTAGAGGGACCTAAAGCGTCAACTTTTGAATCTACGCCTTTTGGTGACCATTTAAGCGATTGAAAGCATAGCAATAACTAAACTCATGCTTGGGAATGCCCATTATGGGCCATGGAAGGCTTGGATGTCAATAAACGACATTTCGCGCTACTTTGTGCGATTAAAGGACTATTTGCGTCAAACTGCAAAAGTATGCCGATTCGTATAGTAACGGACCTTCCGGAATATGACCATGAGTTAAAAATGCCCTAATTATCCTTTAAATAGGTTAGATATAGACATAGAGGTGTTTGGTGCGCAAAAATAAACTTTTACGTCATGTAGGGACTAAAGGTGTCAAAAAGTGCACAAGTTTGCATTTTCGCGCATATCTTGCATTCTGAATATATCCGGACACCCAAAAATTTATATAAACATTAAAATATTTTTTTAAGGGTTCGGAATGATAAAATTTCTTTCGTCGCGTAATTTGAATCGTTTTTCGCGTCCGGTCGTGTTTCGTCGTAATTAGACGAACAACGTGACCGTACGGCCAAACGAACAGATATCCGACATGTTTTTGAGCATGTTTCATATCCCCTATGTGTGGGCATTATGGTGGAGTCTTGAAATGAGGTTAACGGGCCTTATACACGTCAGAAAAGCCATTAAACATAGTTCAGGGACTGAAACTGCACATTCTGGAAATTATTTGTTGGGCTGGACTGTTAGGCAGGCCGCGTAAGGCCACACAGACCCCTATGCGGGCCGCGAGACCTGCACAGATGCATAAAACAGCTGCAGAACTATGTTTTAGTTGCTGGTTTTGCTGAAAATAGTTTCTATACTCACATAATCGAATCTAGGGGCTTGCCCACTGTAATATAAAACCACCTAACACTTGTTGTGATCTGTTTACCTTTCCCCAACACTTGTCGATCATCCGTGAGCCCTCCAAAACTATAAATAAGCCATAATTTCTCCATTTCACACACACCTTCATTATTTTCTGCTTTGGCTCTCTGAATTCAAGAGGATCCTGATCATAATAGGAACCTCCTTCTGTCCTTTGGACCCTTTGTAAGTGTTCATTCGTGCTTAGTTTAATTGTTAAGCGTTTGTAGCCGAAAAGTCAAGCGTTTTCGATAAACGCTTTGACTTTTAAACGGTTGAGCCATTGTTCACAACGAACATGGCTACGTGACCGTAATTAGGTAGGTGTTAAACCCTCAAAAGGGCACCTCCTAATTACCACGTTTACTCAGTCAATTGTCGGGTCAAACTTCCTAATAAAAAGTCAAACGAGTCAGTTTTTACTAATAATTTCATAACTAATAATACAGAAGTTATGGAACATGTTTTAACACTTAAATAACTTGGTAATTAATATAAGAACATGTTTAAGCATGTTCAACCCAACGAATTTTAAGTATAGGCTCGGTTCGGAACCGAAAGTCGCAAAAGTAGACTTTTGCTTTGACTTTCAGTTCTGACCCGATTTAGCTTAGTTTAGACATGCCTTAGAATTCCATTAGGACCAGGTTATAGGTTAGTGTAACCCTCTGAGGTTATACAACTTGGTTCCTTAGTTATCCGATTCATATGCATGTTTCCGTTAAATGCCTAAATGTTGACTATTACGCCCTTTTAACCTTAAAACGAAATTTTTGAAAATGTGAGAGGATAGAAACCTTCATTACTGATTTATAAACTTGTCCCTAAAATTTTACATCAGTTTGAGGTCTAGATTAGGAGTTATGCTCATTAGCGTAAATGAAAAGCTTTTTATTAATTAAAAGGCATAATTAGCGTATAGCCTATCTAAACCAAAATTTTATTACCAAAATTTTTACCCACTGATGTAAAATAATATTTTGGGATTTTTGAATATTTTTATTTATTTTTAGGCTGAGCATAACATAGGGTTCTAGCTTTGATTCGGTTATTGTCGGTATTGCCCTTTTGGCCTATAAAATGAGTTTTACATAACATTTTGATACCAAACTTTTTGATACTGATTTTATATGATAAATAAAAAATTTTAAGCTATCTGGAATAATAAAAATATCAACTTTTCTTATAAAACCCGGAAATCGCTTAAAATCGCCTTTTTACGCATTTTAAACGTATAGTATGTATTAAAACTATTTTAAATATATAAGACTTGATACCTACTGATATTTTTAGTAAATTTTTATAATTAAATAGTAGGCAAAATTTTTAAACTCAGAATTCTAATTTTGACCTTTAAAGCTTATGTGAAATTACCAAAATGCCCCTTCGGTGCATAGTTTGGTTATAATTAATAAATTTCACATATATGCAATACCATACTGATATAACTTATTAAATTAAGTATTTTTACTGATTATATCAGACCTAAAACTCAGATTTATATTTAATCTCTTTTATAAGCTTTAAAATGATCAAAATGCCCCTACGGGGCATAGTTTGAGTTTAAATTCGTTTTTGGCATAATGGAAGGTATCCTACTGATATCACAACATGTTTAAGGCATATTAATTTAGTAAACCTGTTCATAATTCATTTGGTTACCCGTTACGCACTTTTCGCGTTCGGATCGGTCTCTGTAACTAGTTTGCATAAATTAGCCGAAACGTGTCAAACCTTATCATTTTTATCTCAAAATCCAGAATGTGTTTAGTTTACCCGTATTAAACAAGTGTACAAACTTGTCGGGACTAAACCACATTCTAATCCGGTCTTCGCTTAATCATGCGTTTTGAACCGTGTCTTCTTTTAAAACTAACCGGTCTAAGTTTAGGCTTAATTAAAGACCCGTTAGGAATCTAATAGGTTATTAAAAACTTTCGTTCCAGATTTAGGAGCCCAGTAAAAGCTATCTGCATTTGCTGATTGAATACGGTTGAGATAAATTGAATAATTTGCTCAGGTAAATACTTTTAACTTATTTTCCCTTATACGGGCTTGGGGTACGGTATATAAATTACCGCTTGGTCGGTCATTGAATTTTTAATCACATAAAGGTTAATTTATTGAGATGACCAGTTTAAACTGTTATGTTTGCTTAAAGCCTCTGGGAGGTTAATGACCATGTCCCGGATATCCTTGGCATCATTCATTGAAATGGCCACGACCTAAGCACGGGGTGTAGACATACACCTGCCTGTGCATATATAAATAAAAAGGTATAACCGCCGGTTTCGAGAATAACTCGCCGCGGGACTATATCATGTGGTGTGTCTATTAATCTTTAACCCGGTGTCAACCCGGGCTACTGAACGTATAAGAAACATGTAATTCTTTTACAAGTTTATATATAAATAATTATCCCAAGTTATAAAAGATGTTTTGTGCCTTGTGCATTCAAATTAATTTTCTTAAACCCTTTTCAAAATGAGTCAGTTAATTGTATTTACCAGTGTAAACTAACGTATTTTCCAAAAAGGCTAAGTGTAGGTACTAGACGAAATAGGCTGGCTACTCCTGGCATCATTAATCAAGTCTTGCATGCTTTAGATGTTAAAGTCTGTTGAACAATTATCTTTTATTTGATCCGCCTGTGGATCATTTACATTCCGTTTGTAATACTTTGATATTACTCTTTATCGGTTTGTAATATATTCATCTTTTGCTTCCGCTGTGCATTTTAAATTGTGTTGTTTGACTATGATGATATCAACTATGTCACGATACTCCCCACCGGGCCCACCGGTAATACGTGGAAATATCGGGGTGTGACAGGTTGGTATCAGAGCCAACATTGAGTGAATTAAACACTAGTCTTTTGTGTTTAATCTCAATGACACAGTAGCACATTCCTTGACCTTCTGAGTCTAGACTTAATGTAGGAATACTCTCATCTCTATTCGGAGAATTATTGCTTTCAATTCTATATATATATTTTTTACGTCGCCAAGCAAAGAAGCCGTAATCGAAATTCTCCCCATCCGAAGCCTAGGAATGCGGAGCTTTGTACTGTGACTAGGATAATCATGCAACCAAGGAAGAAAACATTCAGAAATAAAATGAAGAAGAAGCTCCTTTTGCTGAAGTTTGTTTCTTTAGTAAGTCCTTACGAGGGCATACTTATCTTTCAGTCCCTTCGTGGACAACATTATTTCTTCCAAACCCCGTTTAGGGAAATTCTGTACCTCCTTTGAAATCATTGGAATGTTTTATCTAAATTTCATTATATATGAATATAATATATGAATAAATCAAAATTTTCATTCCATTTATAAGATCTACCATTATAATAAAATGGCAAAATCTAAAAAGTACAAGACCTAGCCCATGTGTCATTTTAAGACAGGGCCAATATGGTAGTTCCTCAATTAGATTCAGATCCTTATTAACATCTCTATGATGGTAAAACCTGTTTAAAAAGAGATTCAGATCCTTGTTAACATCTGAAAAATGTTAACACTCCCGACAACAGTGATGCGATAAAATCACACTTGTCATCTTTATATTAGGAATTTTCCAAACCCCTTATTTTACCTAATTGATCAATATGAATCATGGTTAATAAACGTCGAACATGATGTATATATCAAAACATCCATTTGGGATGTATGCCTACGGGCCAAGGTGTATACATGAAAAAGATAGTATTATTTCATAACTTCTTGTCAAGACAATGAACTGTGAAATTTTCCGATCCAAAGGATCCTTGATTATGTTTCAAAATTTCCCTATTGACAAGGCCTCTGCGCCATCAAAAAGTCCTTTGGAACAAGCCCTTGTGCTATATAAAATGTCAGTACGACATTGACAGTCGTGACTTATGTCCCCTGTCTAATAAATATGAAGGATTATATTCCGTTTAAACGCCAAAGATGGTTTATTTAAAAACCTAGGCAAAACATAATCAAATAAATTTAATACTATCTATTGGCCTATATGGTTTATTTTGCACCATGGCTATTTAATCATCAAACTCGACGATACGTTATATAATTAAACAAATTATTACTACTTGGTCTGTAGCCTTCATAGCTTCACCATGGCTGACTCATCTGAAGCTCACAATCATCCTGTTGATCAGAATAATAATGCAAGACTGAACTTAACGGGCACTGAGTTACAGGTTATGTTAGATACAGCCGTAAACAAAGCCGTGGACCGAGTATTAAAGGATCATAAGCGAAAGTGCGATAATACCCCAAATAAGGGTTACAAAAAGGGTAAGGCCGGTTCAAACCAGTCCAAGCCAAATGAGGCAAAACCTAAATGTAAAACCTGCGGGAAGCAGCACTTCGGAAAATGTTCCCGTGAACAGAACCCATGAATGCAAGGACTTGAAGGACGCCACATGCTATGGTTGTGGCGAGAAGGGGCACATAAAGATCCGCTGCCCAAAGAAGGCGACTAAAGGGAAATGCGCTTTAGAGTCACAAGCTAAGTCTTGTGGAATCTGTAATAAAGAAGGGCACAAAACTTTGGAGTGCCAAGACATAAAGGACGCAACCTGCTATGGTTGTAATGAAATAGGGCATGTTATGGGTGAAATTCTGAGCCCATATCCTGACTTTGTATCTTGATTTTTTATTAGTTGTATATGATCAGGATACCGGATCAGGATACCGATCAGGATATCGTATCAGGATACCGGGTCAGGATATTGATAATATCCTGAGGCAGTATCCTGACTATTACTAACGATTGGCTTGTAAAATGTTGGTTGCAAGGTACCAACGTTAAAAGACTTGATCTACCTGAAGATTCGCTCAAGGTGGTTGAAAAATGGATGTTGATGGTGGAAGGATGGGTCTTGTAACGGTCAAAAAGGCATATTCCGCGAGAATATCGGATGTTGGTCAATGTTGTTGACATTGTAACGGTTATATGAGCTGAAGACCCGGTTTTGTAGTCAATAAGCACGTGGAAAACGAGTAGAAGCAGCCCCCAACGTTCAGAATGGAATATTCCAAAGTATCCCGGAATAATAGGATAGTTTGTTGGTTTCTTTTACTATAAAAGGGATTGATCGGATCATAGGTAGACACAACTTTTTCCACTCACTTTCACTCGCACACTTTACTCTCTAGCTTCTAGCAATCACTAAACACACAACACTTGTATTCGAATTACATTGTAACACATAGTCGATCCGCATCATATCCTGCACTGTATCATGTTATTCAAGCAATAAGAAGAACAAGGCAGCCGACGATTGTCAGCTCCCGAGGTTTTATGCCGGAGATCTAGAGTGATCAAGGGCTTTCCTCGTACATCACGTGTCAACCTTTACATTTTCACTCATTGTTTGATTGTAGATACAGCTCTATATCCTGAGCCGTATCCTGAAACTGTTTTCACAACTAATTTGGTTAACACATTTTTCACACATATTTCTAGCACACTACCTCACTCAACTAATTTGATCACTTAATTGCTTCGGTAATTTTTGACCAAAACAATTTGGCGCCCACCGTGGGGCAAGTGGTGCTCTCTTTACTAAAAAATTTTGTGAAATCGTTAATCGGTTTTTTGTTTTCAAAACTTTTTGCCACATCATTTACAATGGCCTCTAGATCAAACATGAGCTCTTCCACTGTGTCGGCTACAACTTCCGCAACTATTGGCTCGGTGCTTCTACCACCTCCTCCAAGGATTCCAGCTTCTTCATTTACTCAAGATGTTATCCCTACTCGGAGTGTTCAGGAATCTGCTCCCATTTTAGCTTCTAATGATGAAATTCTAACCATGTTTGGAAGTGTGTAGGAACAAATGAGGCAGCAACAGGAAACAAACCAAATGTTGTTGAAGGAAATGCAACTCCTGAAATCTGGCTCGAGCAGATCTGCTGAGGATATCGTCACTCCCTTACAACCCAGAACTTTGAACTTCAGTTCGGCTATGTATACTGAAGATAATAGGGGGAATATTATGCCTAACCATTCCCAGAATCATACTCCTGAAATACCCTCCTCGATCAGGATGTCAACTGTGAGGAGCTCAGGATATGCTTCAGGATATGGCCAGAATCCTCAGACGGGTAACATGTCAAATAATAATATTCATGCTACTAATAATGGTGGATCTTTGTAGGATGCAGGTATGACGTCAACATTTACTAGGGAGCTTCAGAAATTGAAGGACATGATATCTAGTGTACAGGATACTGGTGAATAATGGCAGCTCCGCCAACATAATTGTTGCTAATTATTTTGTGCGCAGGATACCATGATGCTTTGGTAATAACTGAGGAGGATAAATGTATCCCTGATGGATATTACATCGAAATCCACTGTGCTTGTTGGGTTCAGTAGAGAAGCCAGGAGTACCGTGGGAGAAATAAAGTTGCATGTGTATGTTGAAGGGGTCAACTCAATGCAACGCTTCTGTGTCATGGACTCCTTATCCTGCTATAATATTATATTGGGTAGGCCATGGATCCATGACATGAAGGTTGTGCCATCGACTTATCATCAGTGCATCAAGATCCCTACCCCTTGGGGGGTTGTCAAAGCTGATAGTGATCAGCAGGAGGCGAAGGAGTGTTACTCATCCTCGATGAAATCCTCAACCAAGCCCAATGCAACATAGCAATTAAAGATACGAGCCCAGGATATCGCGGAGTGTTCAGAGCAGGATGTTAAGAAAATTATCCTGGACCAGGATAATCCAGATATCTTGGTGGAACCAATATCCCTCAGAATATTGAGGAACAACTTACTAACTTTTTGAAATGCAGGATATCCACGAAAACACGAAGACATGACAGGATTTCAGCAGATCCAAATGGAACCTTCTGACCAGGAGGATACTGCCTTCATGACACCAACAGGTATTTATTGTTATACAGCTATTCCTTTTGGTTTGAAAAATGCAGGTGCAACATGCCAAAGATTGGTAAACATGATGTTCAAAGACAAACTGGGGGACACTATGGAGGTATACATTGATGATATGGTGGTAAAATCAAGAAAAGCTGAGGATCACCTCCAGGATATTAAAGGAGCATTTGATATCCTGGATCAGTATAACATGAAACTAAATCATGCTAAATGTCATTTCGGAGTGGGGGCAGGAAAGTTTCTAGGATATATGGTGACCAAAAGAGGGATAGAGGCGAGCCCAGAGCAGATTAAAGCCATCTTGGATATCAAATCACCTTCGAATATGAAGGATGTTCAACGCTTAACAGGGCGAGTGGCAGCATTGAACAGATTTATTTCAAGATCCTCAGAGAAATGCAAGGAGTTTTATGATATCCTGAAGAAGAACAAGAAATTCGAATGGGGTGAGAAGCATGAAGTAGCCTTGCAGGATTTGAAGAAATATCTTTCAAGTGCACCTCTACTGATGAAGCCTGAGAATGGTGAACCACTATCCCTGTACCTCGCGGTATCAGGGAATGCTGTAAGTGCCGTCCTTGTAAAGGACCATGAAGGTCAGCAATATCCTGTTTATTATGTTAGTAAAAGTTTGTTAAATGCTGAAACTAGGTATTCTCATTTAGAAAAATTGATACTAGCATTAGTTATGGCATTAACGAAGCTTAGACATTACTTTGAGACACATAGGATTCATGTTAAGATAAATTATCCTGTTAGAAATGTGCTTAGGAAACCAGAGATGTCAGGCAGGATGGCTAAGTGGTCAGTAAAATTAAGTGCCTATGATTTAGTATATGAACCTAGAAATGCCATAAAATCTCAGGCTTTAGCTGACTTTGTGGCTGATTTCAGTAGTGACATTCAGGATGAGGTAGACCTAGAAGTCCAATAATTAGGAGAATCCTCAGGATTCTGGACATTATATACTGACGGTGCATCTAATATTAGAGGAGTAGGATTGGGAATACTACTAAAATCGCCACAAGGGGACATATTACCCCAGGCTATTAGGTGTGAGTTCCCTGCTACTAATAATGAAGCAGAATATGAGGCTTTAATTGCAGGATTAGAATTGGCTAAGAGCATGAGTATTAAAAATTTGCAAGTATATGTTGACTCTTTGTTAATTACTAACCATTTTAATGGGTCCTATGCAGTTAAAGGTGAGAAGTTAATCGAATACCTCGATATTCTCAAAAAACTAGCAGGATATTTCGATGTTTTTACACTTGAACAGGTACCAAGGGAGGATAATGCTGAAGCAGATGCCTTAGCAAATCTGGAATCATCGATCAGGATACCAGAAGGGACCCAAATACCGATATTACATATCTTATATCCTGCAACGGATCCTCAGGATAAAGAAGTAGTGGGTATTCAAGATCCTGGAGCAGAATATCCTGAACCGGATCCTATATCCTGGATGGCTCCAATCATAAGATATCTCAAGGAAGGACACATCCCCGGAGATCAAAATCCTAAGGCATTTAGGATGAAGGTATCACGATTCACTATAATATTTTATATAAGAAATCTCTTGCAGGACCGTATTTGAGGTGCTTGGAGGATCCTGAAGCCAAAGAAGTACTTCAGGATATACATGAAGGGGATTGTGGTAATCATACTGGGGGCATATCTTTATTCTCGAAAGTATTGAGAACAGGATACTATTGGCCGACAATGAAGAAAGATGCTGCAGAATATGCTCGAAGATGTGATGCATGTCAGAGGCATAGCAACATATTGCACCAACCGGCTGAACCATTATAGCTTCCCCTTAGCCATTCATGAAATGGGGAATGGACATAGTAGGAAAGTTGTCGAAAGCTCCGGGAGGAAGAGTTTTTATGCTAGCAATGACTGACTATTTTTCTAAATGGGTTGAAGCTGAAGCATTTGTTCAAGTTAGAGACCAAGAAGTAATATCCTTCATAAAGAGAAATATCCTGACCAGGTTTGGAGTACCAGCTGAGATAATCTATGACAATGGTTCTCAGTTCATAAGTAAGAGGACTACTGACTTTTGCAAGAGTTGGGGAATCAAAATGATCACATCTACTCCGGTGCATCCTCAAGCAAATGGGCAAGCAGAATCCTCAAACAAGATAATAGTCAACAACCTGAAAAAGAGACTAGGAGCTAAAAACGGAAGATGGGCAGAAGAACTATCTTTTGTTTTGTGGGCTGATAGAAAAAAAATAAAGAGTGCAACTGGCCAAACCCCTTTCTCCTTAGTATTTGGAGCAGAGGCAGTAATCCCAACAGAGATGATAATACCTACAACAAGATCTAACCTCCAGGATCCTGAGCAGAATCCTGAAGCTCTGTGCCAAGAGTTAGACACTGTGGGTGAAACAAGAGATGCAGCGAAGCTAAGGATGTCAACATATCAACAGAGGATACCCAGAGCATATAACAAGAATCTAAGGACTAGAATGTTTCAAGTTAGAAATTGGGTACTAAGGAAGGCTTTTCAGAATACTATTAATCCTGCTAACGGAAAGTTAGCTCCTAAGTGGGAAGGACCTTATGAGATTGAATCGGAATCCGGAAAAGGAGCATACCGGCTTAAGAATATGGAGGGGGATATACTACCAAGATCCTGGAATGCTATACATCTCAAAGCCTATTTCAAGTGAGTTTAGAATTTAATTTCTAACTCGGGATGGTATGAATTCTATCTCTTTTAAATATAATTCTATTTTATTTGAACCCAATACTGACTTAAGCATCGGAGAGGTGCTAGCCAGGCTAACACCCACTTTAGTTTAAGGTTGTTTTGCAGTATATGCCTCGGGATATAACTCCAGGATATGCACTCAGGATACTTCGAAAGATTAGAGGATTGGCCCCCTCTCTCACGTTTAAGGGATCCTGATCCCTTCACAGGTTTAAAGGTATTCACCTTTCTCACGAATTGGGTTAAAACATCCTGCCTGGAGCGCAAGTTATCCAGGGATAGTTCAAGGTGGCGGGACCAGTTCATGTAAAAGTGGCTGACAATTTCGTTACTGTTGGCTATACCCTGGATCCTTAAGGTATATGAGGATTGATCACCCTCTCTCGCGAAAGGGTATTTTCATACTCTCTAAGGTTTAAAGGTTTTCACCTTTCTAAGTCTTGGAGTTTATACACTCCCACCTGTAGCGCATGAAAATTTGGGATTTTCCCCAGGATTAAAGGTTTTCACCTTTCTAAGTTTTGGGGTTTCCACACCCTCGCCTGTAGCGCACGAAACGTGGGTAAAATCCCCAGTAAAACTCAAAGACTTAAAGGTTTTCACCTTTTCAAGTCTTGAGGTTCTTATACTCCGGCTTAAATGCCTGGAAAATGGGTTTAGTCCCAATAAAGTACAAAGTTTTTGGATAATCCCAAAGTATATTTTCAAAAAAACATAATCATTTACGAGTCTACATAAATTTTTGAAAAAAGATTGCTAAGTTTAAACAACTGGTTGAAGAATTGCTAAAGGATCATATCCCGGTACAACATACTGGTCCTGCACAGACAGGGGACATCCGTGATGGAACGTGACGTATGCTGATACTATATCCTACTGGGGACATTTATGCTGGAGCGAGAAGGAAACCTATGCCAACATTATATCCCACTAGGGACATTGCAAATGATTCAAAGGTTTAAGAATGAGGATTATTGCCTAGGTGTTTCTGGTATGGATTCTTACTTTTCTTAAGTTTGAAGGCCTTATCTGAGTAAGTTAAGTTTTTATGAAAATTTGTATTTAACTAAGTTTTTGTTAAACATTTTGAACAAAGGGGACAAAGCAATTAAGTATCATACCAATATCCTGACCAGGATATTCAGAACAAATTTTTCAAAATAACATATAACACGGAGATAAGGTCGAGAAGGTTAGTTTATTGTTATTGGTCCAAAAAATTGTATTCTTGGTCTCATCTCAAAAAGAGACCCATTCACCGAGAACACAATTAAGTTTTTAAAGCATATTTACATAAACAGTTGAAGGCTTCGTCCTGAAAACACAGGATCCCTCCACCTTCAACTGTCAAACTATTCTACTTGCAGGAAATTAAAATTGTTCTAAGTGCAGGACGACCGGATAATTTAGACCCTACAAAATATAAGTATCACTAAAGACAAACTAACCAGGATACAGGTTCAGTATATGTGTACGGGATACAGGATCTGGATACTTACCTTATTAGGGAAGGAGATTATGGGCGGGCTCGATGGATTCCATGAAGCCAAGGTCACCATAAGAGAAACCTTCGGCAGCAGCAGCAGAGGGCTTAGAGCTGATGGCAACATATGGCTCCTTTTTCACCAAGGCAGGCTTAGAAAAGCTGTCAAGCTCCTCTGGATCAAAAGTAGCAGGGTCCTTGATGGAATCTGCGTAAAAGGGAGTAATTCTAATTTCATTACATGATAGTATTCTGAAGTAACCAAACCTATGCAGGAATATTTAAAACATATATCCTTACCAGACCTGTTGGAATGACTAAAAAATATATCCGTTGGAATCAGGATATCCAACAGTTATATTTTTGGGGACAATTGTTATGGGTGAAATTCTGAGCCCATATCCTGACTTTGTATCTTGATTTTTTATTAGTTGTATATGATCAGGATACCGGATCAGGATACCGATCAGGATATCGTATCAGGATACCGGGTCAGGATATTGATAATATCCTGAGGCAGTATCCTGACTATTACTAACGATTGGCTTGTAAAATGTTGGTTGCAAGGTACCAACGTTAAAAGACTTGATCTACCTGAAGATTCGCTCAAGGTGGTTGAAAAATGGACGTTGATGGTGGAAGGATGGGTCTTGTAACGGTCAAAAAGGCATATTCCGCGAGAATATCGGATGTTGGTCAATGTTGTTGACATTGTAACGGTTATATGAGCTGAAGACCCGGTTTTGTAGTCAATAAGCACGTGGAAAACGAGTAGAAGCAGCCCCCAACGTTCAGAATGGAATATTCCAAAGTATCCCGGAATAATAGGATAGTTTGTTGGTTTCTTTTACTATAAAAGGGATTGATCGGATCATAGGTAGACACAACTTTTTCCACTCACTTTCACTCGCACACTTTACTCTCTAGCTTCTAGCAATCACTAAACACACAACACTTGTATTCAAATTACATTGTAACACATAGTCGATCCGCATCATATCCTGCACTGTATCATGTTATTCAAGCAATAAGAAGAACAAGGCAGCCGACGATTGTCAGCTCCCGAGGTTTTATGCCGGAGATCTAGAGTGATCAAGGGCTTTCCTCGTACATCACGTGTCAACCTTTACATTTTCACTCATTGTTTGATTGTAGATACAGCTCTATATCCTGAGCCGTATCCTGAAACTGTTTTCACAACTAATTTGGTTAACACATTTTTCACACATATTTCTAGCACACTACCTCACTCAACTAATTTGATCACTTAATTGCTTCGGTAATTTTTGACCAAAACAGGGCACATCAAAACTAATTGCCCAAATAAAACCAAGAAGCCTGGAGAGGCTAAGAAGACCAAAGCTGGAGTCTTTCAAATGAATGCTCAAGAGGCCGTTCAAGATAACAAAGTCATAACAGGTACTTTCCTGATCAATGATGTTTATGCTAGAGTATTATTTGATTCAGGTACAGGTAAGTCTTTCGTAGACAATAGATTTTGTAAATTATTAAATCTGCCTGTTAAAACTCTAAGCGTTAAGTATGAAATAGAATTGGTCGATGGTACCTCAGAGACTGCTTCAGCAATATTAGATGGATATTTTATATCCATTAGGAATTATTCTTTTCCGTTGTCCTTGTTTCCGTTAAAACAGAGGGACTCGATATAGTGATAGGAATGGATTGGTCGTCTTGTAACCAAGCCCATATTGTGTGTGATAAGAAGGAAGTAGTTATCAAGACTCCTTATGGTGAGCCTTTGACAATCCAAGGAGACACATGGTACGGATTGCCTAAGCACTTGTTGAATTTGGTATTTAATACCAAAGCTTCGAGTATGGAAAACTCAGAAGAGACAAACAACAGTCGCGATGCTAGATGTTAGGGGTCATTTTCTTAACATACGTATCCTGACCAATATCCTGCCTTTATTTGTTTATTTGTGACCAGGATGCTGGAAGAGGATATTACTAACATCTTGGGCGATATCCTGAGGTTTATTGAATTAACCACGTGCAGGTTAAAGGCTGAGACTTGCTAATGGTCAAGAGGACTTCTTCTCCTCAAGACTCGGACGAGTTTGTTGAAGGAGAGACGTTGAGCCCGAAAGACCAGGTCTACAACGTTCGATGAAGGAATATTCGGTGGATCCCGGAAGTTTAGGATAGTTTGTTATTTTATCTTTACTATAAATAGATGGGGGCGGATCAGTTTAAGTCACACAATCTCCACTTACACTCTCGCATACTTTCACTTTCTAGCTCATTGCAAACACCACACTTGTATTCAAATTTCGTTGTAACACTTAGTCGATCCGTACCACATCCTGCACTGTATCCTGATATTTGAAGCAATAGAAGAACAAGGCAGCTGCGATTGTCAGCTCCCGAGGTTTTATGCCGGCGATCTAGATTGATCAAGGGCTTTCCTCGTACATCTCGTGTCGTTTACTTTACTTTTGCTCATTGTTTGATCATAGATACAGCTCGATATCCTGAGCCGTATCCTGAATACTGATTTCCTAATTAACTCAACAAGCATATTTTCAAGTACACTTTCTAGCACACTACCTCACTTTACTAATTTGATCACTAAATTGCTTCGGTAATTTTTGACCAAAACAATTTGGCGCCCACCGTGGGGCAAGTGGTGCTCTCTTTACTAAAATTTTTTGTGAAATCACTAATCGGCTTTCTATTTTCAAAACTTTTTGCCACATTGTCCATAATGGCCTCAAGATCAAACATGAGTCCCTCTACTGTGTCTGCTATGACTTCTGCTACTACCGGTCCGGTGCTTCCACCACCTCCTCCAAGGATGCCAGCCTCTTCACGACCTCAGGATATTATCCCTACCCGCAGTGTTCAGGAATCTGCTCCCGTTCTGGCTTCTAATGATGAAATTCTTACTTTATTTGGAAGTGTGCAGGAACAAATGAGGCAGCAACAGGAAACAAACCAAATGCTTTTAAGGAAAATACAACTCCTGAAGTCTGGCTCGAGCAGATCTGCTGAGGATAATGTCACTCCCTTACACCCTAGAGCGTTGAACTTCAGTTCAGCTGTGTATACTGAGGATACCAGGGGGAATATTGTGCCCAGTCTTTCTCAGAATCATACTCCTGAAATACCCTCCTCGGTCAGGATGTCAACCATGAGGAGCTCAGGATATGCTTCAGGATATGGGCAAAATCCTCCAACGGGTAACGTGTCAAATAATAATAATACTCATGCTACTAACAATAGTGGATCTTTGCAGGATACATGTGTGACATCAGCACTTACTAGGGAACTTCAAAAGTTGAAGGACATGATATCCAGTGTACCTGGGGTGGTCCAGCCGATCCCGGAAGTGTCCCAAGACAGCCATAAGATATCTCGTTTTGCACATCCTATCTGTGATGCTGAGATCCCAAAGAGATTTCAAACCCCCAACATGAAGCTTTACGATGGAACTACGGATCCTGAGGAGCATATTGCTCAATATAGGGAAAGAATGGAGATTAACCCTATCCCTCCGGAGCTCAAGGAAGCGTGCTTATGCAAGGGATTTGGTTCTACCCTAACAGGATCAGCCTTGAAATGGCTGTTAAACGTTCCTCCTCACTCAATTACTTCGTTTGCTCATTTGGTTAATTTATTTAACAGTCAATTTTCTTGTAGTCGGAGTTTTGAGAAACTAACCAGTGATCTTTACAGGATAACTCAAGGTCCTCAGGAATCCTTGAGGGATTATGTGAACAAATTCAGTCGAGAATCCTTGGATATCCCACATCTCGATGTTGCAACAGCTGTGCAAGCTTTTAAGATGGGATTACAAAAGGATTCTCAGTTTTATCAGGATCTTGTAATGAATCCCTGCAGGAATCTCGATGAAGCTCGTAACAGGGCTTTGAGATATATCCGTCTGGAAGATGACAGGAAAATGCAAGAAAGGATGAACTCATCTAACACTTATGAGTCAACTAACAGGAAGTCAGAATCCTCATTCAAGTCATATCGGCCTAAGCCATATGGTAGAAATGAAAACAAGAGAGTGAATGTTGTCGAAGATGAGGATCCTGAAGAGTATCCTGAGTTGTCTGAATATTGCTTTTCTGTTAATATTCCTGAATTGATGTATGCTATGCAGGGTCTAGGAGACAAGGCTAGGTGGCCTCGAAAGAATCAACAAAAGGCTGATTGGAAAGATAAGTCAAAATGGTGTGCTTTCCACGAAGATTTCGGACATGTAACTGAGGATTGCATTGCTCTAAGGAAAGAAATAAGCTATCTTCTAAGCAAGGGATATCTGAAAGATCTCTTAGGAAGAAAGAAGAATAAGGGTCAGGATACTGAGAAGGATCCTGAGCGAGCAGCATCACCTCCCGCGGATGCCAAGATAATCAACTTCATTTCGGGAGGATCCGACATTTGTGGAACTTCGTATTCGGCAGCAAAGAGACATGCAAAGGAAGCTAAGGCTGAAAGGGGAGACAAACCTGTCAGAATGACTACCCTCACAACTGACAAAGTGATCACTTTTGATGCTGATGACAGGGATACTGTCCAGGATCCTCACCATGATGCTCTGGTAATAACGTTATATGTGGCTAACCATTTTATACGCAGGATACTGGTTGATAATGGCAGCTCCGTCAACATAATCCAACTAGAAACTCTGAAGAGAATGAATGTATCTCCAATGGATATCACTTCGAAGTCTACCATGCTTGTTGGATTCAGTGGAGAGGCTAGAAATACAGTGGGAGAGATAAAGTTGCCAGTATACGTTGAAGGAGTCAACTCGATACAATGTTTCTGTGTGATGGATTCTCTATCCTGCTATAACATCATACTGGGAAGACCGTGGATTCACGATATGAAGGCCGTGCCATCAACATATCACCAATGCATCAAGATACCTACCCCATGGGGAGTGGTCAAAGTTGATAGTGATCAGCAGGAGGCGAAAGAATGCTACTCATCCTCGATGAAATCCTCAACCAAACCTAGTGCAGCATAGCAATTAAAGACGCGGGCCCAGGATATCGTGGAGGATCCGGAGCAGGATGTGAAGAAAATTATCCTGGACCAGGATAATCCCGATATTTCGGTGCTCGTAGGGACCAATATCCCTCAGGATATTGAAGAACAATTAATTAACTTTTTGAAATGCAGGATGTCAACGTTTGCATGGAAGCATGAGGATATGACAGGCATATCCAAAGATATTATGACTCACAAGCTTGGAATTGATAAATCATTCAAGCCTGTGCAACAAAAAAGAAGGAAGTTTGCTCCCGAGCGGAACACTATTATCCAAGAGGAATTTGAAAGACTATTAAAGTCCAGAATGATCAGAGAGGTTAAGTTCCCAAGATGGCTAGCAAACGTGGTTCTAGTACAAAAGAAAAATGGGAAATGGAGAGTTTGTGTAGACTACACAGACTTGAACAAAGCCTGTCCTAAAGACCCATTTCCTCTTCCCCACATTGATGCAATGGTAGATGCCACTGCCGGGCATGAAATGCTGACCTTCATGGACGCATCTTCAGGATTTCAACAGATCCAAATGGAGCCTTCTGACCAGGAGGATACTGCCTTCATGACACCAACAGGTATTTATTGTTATACAGCTATGCCTTTTGGTTTGAAAAATGCAGGTGCAACATACCAAAGATTGGTAAACATGATGTTCAAAGACAAACGGGGGGACACCATGGAGGTATATATCGATGATATGGTGGTGAAATCTAAAAAGGCTGAGGATCACCTCCAGGATATTAAAGGAGCATTTGATATCCTGGATCAATACAACATGAAGCTGAATCCTGCTAAATGCCATTTCGGAGTGGGGGCAGGAAAGTTTCTTGGATATATGGTGACAAAAAGGGGGATAGAAGCAAGCCCAGAGCAGATCAAAGCTATCCTGGATATAAAATCACCCTCAAATATGAAGGACGTACAAAGATTGACAGGCCGAGTAGCAGCTTTAAACAGGTTTATCTCGAGATCCTCAGAGAAATGCAAAGACTTTTATGATATCCTAAAGAAGAACAAAAGATTCGAATGGGGGAGAAGTATGAAGCAGCATTGCAGGATTTGAAACGATATCTATCAACCGCACCTCTATTGATGAAGCCTGAAAATGGTGAACCACTATCCCTGTACCTTGCTGTATCAGGGAATGCTGTAAGTGCCGTTCTCATAAAGGATCATGAAGGTCAGCAATATCCTGTTTATTATGTTAGTAAAAGTTTGCTAGATGCTGAAACTAGGTATTCTCATTTAGAAAAATTGATACTAGCATTAGTCATGGCATCAACGAAACTTAGGCATTATTTCGAGACACATAGGATACATGTTAAAACAAATTATCCTGTCAAAAATGTGCTTAGGAAACCAGAGATGTCAGGCAGGATGGCCAAGTGGTCAGTAAAGTTAAGTGCTTATGATTTAGTATATGAACCTAGAAATGCCATAAAATCTCAGGCTTTAGCTAACTTTGTGGCTGACTTTAGTAGTGATATTCAGGACGAGGTAGACCTAGAAGTTCAACAGTTAGGAGAATCCTCAGGATCCTGGACATTATATACTTGTTTTGGTCAAAAATTACCGAAGCAATTTAGTGATCAAATTAGTAACGTGAGGTAGTGTGCTAAAAAGTTTATGGAAAATATGCTTGTTGAATTATTTAGAAAATCAGTATTCAGGATACGGCTCAGGATATTGAGCTGTATCTGCGATCAAACAGTGAGCAAATAATAAGCAAAAAGTAAGGGAGACGACACGAGATGTACGAGGAAAGCCCTTGATCAATCTAGATCGCCGGCATAAAACCTCGGGAGCTGACAATCGCAGCTGCCTTGTTCTTCTTATTGCTTTAAACTTCAGGATACAGTGCAGGATATCAACCAGATCTCTAAGTGTTACAATGAATTCGTGTGAGAGTACAATTTGCAAGAGAGCAAGTGTTGGTGTGTAGTGAGTGTGATTGCAGTGAAATTGTTGTGTCCTATTCGATCTGGTGTTCCTCCTATTTATAGTAACGAAATACAAACAAATATCCCTATAAATATGGGATGCTCCGAATATTCCATCACGAACGTTGTAGACCGAGTAATAAGGCTTCAACGTCTTTCTTTGAACGGTTTGGACCGAGTCTTCCGCAGAACAAGTCTTTGTGAACGTTGCTAGCTTCCAACCCCTGTACCTGCACGTAATCCGTTAGTGATCCTAAGGATACCATTCAGGATATTACCAATACCCTGAATCCGCACCCCGGATATGAACAGATATTATTTAATCAAGATAAAACCTAAGATATTTCTCAGGATATGAGCTCAGAAATTAGCCCACAACAATTGTCCCCAAAAATGTTACCGTTTAGTATCCTCATTACTAACGGTTACATTTTTTTACGCAAACCGAGGCAATTAAGAGATAAGACCTGTGATGTGACCGTTTGCAACTACCCAGCCTATATCTACTCATCATACCCTATATCTTCTCATCCTCATCTTCTTTTTTAATCATAATCGACAAGGAAAAAGATACATTTTCTCTCTATCTTTCATACTTTTCTTCATCTTTTCTCTCCGGCGAAAAATTCAGTCGATCAAATGCCGCGCCAAACAAGATCCAGTTCAGGTGACTCGGCCCCTACGTTCTACCAACAAAACCTTCTCCAAGAACCGGAGAAGGAAGCCTGTACCTTTGATAGTGCCCACCTGTCTGCCTTAAAATCCTCCGGTATCTTCCCGGAAGGAACCATATTTAGACCGTTTGACCGTGAAATCCGGTCAGATATGGTTTCCAACGAGTGGATTTGCTTTAGTGCTTTCCCTTTTACCCTAGGGCTTCGATTCCCCTTTCCGGATTTCATCACCGAGTTCTTTAATATCACAAAAATCTCTTTTAGCCAAACAATGCCAATGCTCTGGCGTGTCTTAACTGTTCTTGACCAGATCAAGAGAAACCATATTCCTGATCTTTCCATCCATGATCTCCCCCTGGCTTACAAGCTTAGATGCCACGGATCATGTAGATTTCTGTTTTATTCTACTTCCGGTGACCCATTGATACTTCGTGCCACCAAGAACGAGGATGGTTGGCAATCCAAGTTTTTCTTTGTAAAAAGGGACTCAATCCCTGGTGGGACGGAATATCCGTTACAGTGGTTGAAAAAGGGTAGGATTTAGGGTTTAAGAATGATCCTGTCGCTTATCCTGTTCCATATCCTGAACTAACTTATCTTCTTTATTATGCAGCTGATTTCAGGAAGATTGCTCCTCCTCTTGCCAATTCTCAAGAAAGAATAGACGCCATTAGACTTCTCCCAGAGGCAGAAAGAAGTTTCAACCCCTCTCCACCAACTCCAAGTCCTATTTCAAGTGCCAACATGTCTGGTAAGGATCCTGCAAGATATCCTGCACACATATGCTTCTTATATGTTATTTATAGGAGGGATTTAGAATTTACTCCCTGTGTGCAGACTCCAGCAAAGTCCCAGTCTATCTAGACCTGGATGAACTTGACAGCTATTCAACTCCAGCCATAGTCAAGAAGGAGACTCCTGCTACCACCAGCTCCAAGCCACTCCCGGCTCCCAAGACCAATCCAAGAACCCGTGCTTCCGCAGCGAAAAAGAGAAAGGGCCTTGAGGTCAGTACTCCAGGCTCTGAAGGGTTCTCCTATGATGAGCTCAGCTTCTCCGACTCCTTAGAGCCAATGACATCCTTCCTCAACAAGGTAATATCCTGCCGCATATCCTTCATGTATATCCTGCACATATATCCTGCATGTATATCCTAACAGGATATCCTGGTAGGACGTCTTAGTCAGCATATATTCTAACCCCATACCTGTGATCAATGTACAGGGCCTCCAGCATTTGCTCCACTTGTACAATGACGCTTGTGGGACTGTGGCACTTCATGAAGCCAGGATCAAGCAGCTTGAGAGCACCGTTGCCGACCAAGGTGCTATCGCCGAAGCAAAGAGCCGGCACTATGAAAGCTTGCTAAAGAAGGTCACCCAAGATGCTGAGGTCAAACTTGCCAGTGTTCAAATGGACCATGATCAGGCCTTAATCAGCTTTCGAGAGGGAGTCAAGGCTTCTGCTATCATCTCCCTGCTACAAGCACGCATCAAGATGGCCCACGAGGCCAAGGAGACAGGCCTTGTTTGTCCATCTTGGCCAGTTGAATCCTGGGTGGCCAAGTTGAAGGAGCTTGGAGGCAAAGCTGTGCCACTTCCTGCTGAAGCCGGTGAGTCTTCCAAGTCAACGGAGGTAGTGGTCCAAGCTGGAGAGAAGAAGGATGCCGGAGGTGATGCTGAGATGGACATTGGTCAGGATGCTGCGCAGGATGCTGGTAAAAATGCTGGAGCAGAGAAGTCTGAGAAGGTTGGAGGCGATGCCGCTGTGTGAGGGCATTTAGGTGGGCGATGACGGATATACGTGCCAAGGCCAGAGCCCACCTTTTTGATTTTGAATGTTGGTTTGTAGTCCCACAAACAATTTACTTTTCCGCACTTTACTTTTCCGTACCTGAACAATTTATATTTCCTGCATGCTTTTTGAACAATACAACAGTTGAAGGTGGATGGGTCTCGGTTTGAGATGAAGCCCTCAACTGTTGGGTGAATATGGTTATGAACTACTAGTGCTCTTAGTGGATGGGCCTTGTTTTGAGGTGAAACTAAGAGCACATCTTTTGGTATGTTAATAATATAACTACTTTCTTTTGACTTTATTATTGTTGTCATTAACATACGAATTTTACTTGTGAAAATTGTTTGTTTTGAACATATATCATAAATGTATCCTGGGGGATATCCTGAAAGATATCTTGAAAAGGATATTGAAATATAACCCATAAATTGTCCAAATAAAAAGGAGGGATCATACCAGAGATTCTTAGAGAATTAGTTCCAATCCTTTATCATAAATTTGTCCCCAGTGCATATTTATAAACTTGGATCCATCCTTCGGATTAGAATAATGTGTGTCCCCTGCGTTTGACAAAGACACAAATGTGTTTACCTTTTGGCTCGAATGAATTCCGAATGCCCAAGGGCAGAACCCCCGATATCCTGAGAAGAATCCTTAGCATATTGGGGATAAACCCTGATATCTGGGGATAAACCCTGAATTTCATGCGCTACAGGCGAGAGTGTATAAACTCCTAGACTTAGAAAGGTGAAAACCTTTAAACCTTTGAGAGTATGAAAATACTCTTTTGTGAGAGAGGGTGATCAATCCTCATATACCTTTAGAATCCAGGATATAGCCAACAGTAACGAAATTGTCAGCCACTTTTACATGAACTGGTCCCGCTACCTTGAACTACACCTAGATAACTTGCGCTCCAGGCGAGGTGTTTAAACCCAATTCGAAAGAAAGGTGAATACCTTTAAACCTGTGAAGGGATCAGGATCCCTTAAACGTGAGAGAGGGGGCCAATCCTCTAATCTTTCGACTTATCCTGAGTATATATCCTGGAGCTATATCCTGAAACATATCCTGCAAAACAGTTCTAAACTAAGGTGGGTGTTAGCTTGGCTAACACCCCTCCGATGCTTAAGTCAGTATTGGGTTCAAGATAATAAACAAATATGTTTTAAAGAGATAGAACACATACCATTCCGAGATAGAAAACAAATTCTACTCTTACTTGAAATAGAGCTTCAAATGTATTGCATTCCAGGATCTTGGTAGCATATCCCCTTCCACATTCCTGAGTCGATACGCTCCTTTCCCTGCTTCTGACTCGACTTCATAAGGTCCTTCCCATTTCGGAGCTAGCTTGCCATCGGCAGGATTAGTGGTGTTTTGAAAAGCCTTTCTCAGCACCCAATCACCAACTCGAAATCTTCTAGTCCTTATGTTCTTATTGTATGCTCTGGATATTCTTTGTTGATATGCTGCTATCCTCAGCCTTGCTGCATCTCTTTTTTCATCTATAGTATCCAGATCCTGACATAAGACTTCAGGATTCTGTTCAGGATCCTGTAGCATAGATCTTGCAGTAGGTATCGTCATTTCTGTTGGAATCATTGCCTCTGCTCCAAATACCAAGGAAAACGGGGTTTGGCCAGTTGCATTCTTCACCGTTGTCCTATCAGCCCACAAAACAAAGGGTAACTCTTCCGCCCATCTTCCTTTCTTGGCTCCAAGTCTCTTCTTTAAGTTATTGACTATTATCTTGTTCGAGGATTCGGCTTGTCCATTCGCTTGAGGATGTACCGGAGTAGATGTGATCATTTTGATTCCCCAACTTTTGCAAAAGTCAGTAGTCCTTTTGCTTATAAACTGGGACCCATTATCACAAATGATCTCAGCTGGTACTCCAAACCTAGTCAGGATATTCCTCTTTATGAAGGATACTACTTCTTGGTCTCTTACTTGAACGAATGCTTCAGCCTCGACCCACTTAGAGAAATAATCCGTCATTGCTAACATAAATACTTTTCCTCCCGGAGCCTTTGGTAACTTCCCTACTATATCCATCCCCCAATTCATGAATGGCCAAGGGGAAACTACAGGATATAGTGGTTCAGCTGGTTGATGTAGTATGTTACTATGCCTTTGACATGCATCACATCTTCGAGCATATTCTGCAGCATCTTTTCTCATTGTTGGCCAAAAGTATCCTGTCCTCAATACTTTCGAGAATAATGATCTGCCCCCAGTGTGATTACCACAGTCCCCTTCATGTATATCCTGAAGTACTTCTTTGGCTTCATGATCCTCCAAGCACCTTAAATATGGTCCTGCAAGAGATTTCTTGTATAGAATATTATTTATAATAGTGAATCGTGATACCTTCATCCTAAATGCCTTAGGATTTTCATTTTCGGGGATGTGTCCATCTTTAAGATATTTCAGAATTGGAGTTGTCCAGGATTCAGGATCCTGTTCAGGATATTCCACTCCAGGATCCCGAATATCCGCTACTTCTTTATCCTGAGGATTCGTTGCAGGATATAAAACATGTATTATTGGTATTTGGGTCCCTTCCGGTATCCTGACTGATGATCCCAGATTTGCTAAGGCATCCGCTTCAGCATTATCCTCTCTTGGTACCTGTTCAAGTGTAAAAACATCGAAATATCCTGCTAATTTTTTGAGAATATCGAGGTATTCGATTAACTTCTCACCCTTAACTGCATAGGATCCATTAAAATGATTAGTAATTAACAAGGAGTCAACATATACTTGCAAATTCTTGATATTCATACTTTTAGCTAGTTCTAATCCTGCAATTAAAGCTTCATATTCTGCCTCATTATTGGTAGCAGGAAATTCACACCTAATAGCCTGGGGTAATATGTCCCCCTGTGGCGATTTTAGTAGTATTCCCAATCCTACTCCTCTTATATTAGATGCACCATCAGTATATAATGTCCAGGATCCTGAGGAGTCTCCTAATTGTTGAACTTCTAGGTCTGCCTCATCCTGGATGTCACTACTAAAATCAGCCACAAAGTCAGCTAAAGCCTGAGACTTTATGGCATTCCTAGGTTCATATACTAAATCATAGGCACTTAACTTTACCGACCACTTAGCCATCCTGCCTGACATCTCTGGTTTTCTAAGCACATTCTTGACAGGATAATTAGTTTTAACATGAATCCTATGAGTCTCAAAATAATGTCTAAGTTTTGTTGATGCCATGACTAATGCTAGTATTAATTTTTCTAAGTGAGAATACCTAGTTTCAGCATCTAACAAACTTTTGCTAACATAATAAACAGGATATTGCTGACCTTCATGGTCCTTTACAAGGACGGCACTTACAGCGTTCCCTGATACCGCGAGGTATAGGGATAATGGTTCACCATTCTCAGGCTTCATTAGTAGAGGTGCGGTTGAAAGATATTGCTTTAACTCCCGTAGGGCCGCTTCGTGCTTCTCACCCCACTCGAACTTTTTGTTCTTCTTCAGGATATCATAAAAATCTTTGCATTTCTCTGAGGATCTTGAGATAAATCTGTTTAATGCTGCCACTCGCCCCGTTAATCGTTGAACATCTTTCATATTTGAGGGTGATTTAATATCCAAGATGGCTTTGATCTGCTCCGGGCTTGCTTCTATTCCTCTTTTGGTCACCATATATCCTAGAAATTTTCCTGCCCCCACTCCAAAATGGCACTTAGCAGGATTCAGCTTCATATTATACTGATCCAGGATATCAAACGCTCCTTTAATATCCTGGAGGTGATCCTGAGCTTTCTTTGACTTTACTACCATATCGTCAATGTATACTTCCATGGTGTCCCCCAGTTTGTCTTTGAACATCATGTTTACCAATCTTTGGTATGTTGCACCTGCATTTTTCAAACCAAAAGGCATAGCTGTGTAACAATAAATACCTGTTGGCGTCATGAAGGCAGTATCCTCCTGGTCAGAAGGCTCCATTTGGATCTGTTGAAATCCTGAGGATGCATCCATGAAAGTCAGCATTTCATGCCCAGCAGTGGCATCTACCATCGCATCAATATGGGGAAGAGGAAATGGGTCTTTAGGACAAGCTTTATTCAAGTCTGTGTAATCCACACAGACTCTCCATTTTCCGTTCTTCTTCTGTACCACTACCACGTTTGCTAGCCACCTTGGGAATTTGACTTCTCTAATCATTTTGGACTTCAACAATCTTTCAACTTCTTCTTGAATAATTGTATTGCGTTCAGGAGCAAACTTCCTTCTCTTTTGTTGCACTGGCTTGAATGATTTATCAATTCCAAGCTTGTGAGTGATAATATCTTTGGATATGTCTGTCATATCCTCATGCTTCCATGCAAACATTGACATCCTGCATTTTAAAAAGTTAATTAATTGTTCTTCGATATCCTGAGGGATATTGGTTCCCACGAGCACCGAAATATCAGGATTATCCTGATCCAGGACAATTTTCTTCACATCCTGCTCCGGATCCTCCACGATATCCTGGGCCCGCGTCTTTAATTGCTATGCTGCACTAGGTTTGGTTGAGGATTTCATCGAGGATGAGTAGCATTCTTTCGCCTCCTGCTGATCGCTATCAACTTTAACAACTCCCCACGGGGTAGGTATCTTGATGCATTGGTGATATGTTGATGGCACGGCCTTCATATCATGAATCCACGGTCTTCCCAGTATAATGTTATAGCAGGATAGAGAGTCCATTACACAGAAACGTTGTATCGAGTTGACTCCTTCAACGTACACCGGCAACTTTATCTCTCCCACTGTGTTTCTGGCCTCTCCACTGAACCCAACAAGCACGGTGGACTTCGAAGTGATATCCATTGGAGATACATTCATCCTTTTAAGTGTCTCTAGTTGGATTATGTTGACGGAGCTGCCATTATCAACCAATATCCTGCGTACAAAATGGTTAGCCACATATAACGTTATTACCAGAGCATCATGGTGAGGATCCTGGACAGTATCCCTGTCATCAGCATCAAATGTGACCACTTTGTCAGTTGTGAGTGTAGTCATCCTGACAGGTTTGTCTCCCCTTTCGGCTTTAGCTTCTTTTGCATGTCTCTTTGCTTCCGAATACGAAGTCCCACAAATGTCAGATCCCCCCGAAATGAAGTTGATTATTTTGGCATCCGCGGGAGGTGAGGCTGCTCGCTCAGGATCCTTCTCAGTATCCTGACCCTTATTCTTCTTTCTTCCTAAGAGATCTTTCAAATATCCCTTGCTTAGAAGATAGCTTATCTCTTTCCTCAAAGCAATGCAGTCCTCGGTCATATGTCCGAAATCTTCGTGGAAAGCACACCATTTTGATTTGTCTTTCCAATCCGCTTTTTGTTGATTCTTTCGAGGCCATCTTGCCTTGTCCCCTAGACCCTGCATGGCATACATCAATTCAGGAATGTTAACAGAAAAGCAATATTCTGATAATTCAGGATACTCTTCAGGATCCTCATCTTCGACAGCATTCACTCTCTTATTCTCATTTCTGCCATATGGCTTAGGCCGATACGACTTGAATGAGGATTATGACTTCCTGTTAGTTGACTCATAAGTGTTGGATGAGTTCATCCTTTCTTGCATCTTTCTGGCATCTTCCAACCGAATGTATCTTTGGGCCCTGTTCCGAGCTTCATCCAGGTTCCTGCATGGGTTCATTACAAGGTCTTGGTAAAATTGAGAATCTTTTTGCAACCCCATCTTGAAAGCTTGCACAGCTGTTGCAACATCAAGATGAGGAATGTCTAGTGATTCTCGGCTAAACTTGTTCACATAATCCCTAAGGGATTCCTGAGGCCCTTGTGTTATCCTGTAGAGATCACTTATTAATTTTTCAAAGCTCCTACTACAAGAAAACTGACTATTAAATAAATTTACTAAATGAGCAAAAGATGTAATTGAATGTGGAGGAACGTTCAAGAGCCACTTCAAAGCTGATCCTGTCAAGGTTGAACCAAAACCCTTGCACAAGCATGCTTCTTTGAGATCTGGAGGGATAGGGTTGATCTCCATCCTTTCCCTATACTGAGCAATATGCTCCTCAGGATCCGTCGTTCCGTCGTAAAGCTTCATGTTGGGGGTTTGGAACCTCTTTGGAATCTCAGCATCACAGATAGGATATGCAAAGCGAGATATCTTATGGCTATCTTGAGACACTTCCGGGATTGGCTGGACCACCCCGGGTACACTTGATATCATGTCCTTCAATTTTTGAAGTTCCCTGGTAAGTGCTGACGTCACACCTGTATCCTGCAAGGATCCACTATTGTTAGTAGCATGAGTATTATTATTATTTAATATGTTACTCGCTGGAGGATTCTGCCCATATCCTGAAGCATATCCTGAGCTCCTTATGGTCGATATCCTGACCGAGGAGGGTATTTCAGGAGTATGATTCTGAGGAAGGCTGGGCACAATATTCCCCCTGTTATCCTCTGTATACACGGCTGAACTGAAGTTCAAAGCTCTGGGTTGTAATGGAGTGACAATATCCTCAGCGGATCTGCTCGAGCCAGACTTCAGGAGTTGTATTTCCCTTAAAAGCATTTGGTTTGCTTCCTGCTGCTGTCTCATTTGTTCCTGCACACTTCCAAACAAGGTTAAAATTTCGTCGTTAGATGCTAAAACAGGGGCAGATTCTTGAACAGTGCGAGTAGGGATAATATCCTGAGGTCGTGTAGAGGCTGGCATTCTTGGAGGAGGTGGTGGAAGCACCGAACCTGTAGTAGCAGAAGTCGTAGCAGACATAGTAGAGGAACTCATGTTTGATCGTGAGGCCATTGTGGACAATGTGGCAAAAAGCTTTGAAAATAAAAAACCGATTAGCGATTTAACAAAAATCTTTAGTAAAGAGAGCACCACTTGCCCCACGGTGGGCGCCAAATTGTTTTGGTCAAAAATTACCGAAGCAATTTAGTGATCAAATTAGTAACGTGAGGTAGTGTGCTAAAAAGTTTATGGAAAATATGCTTGTTGAATTATTTAGAAAATCAGTATTCAGGATACGGCTCAGGATATTGAGCTGTATCTGCGATCAAACAGTGAGCAAATAATAAGCAAAAAGTAAGGGAGACGACACGAGATGTACGAGGAAAGCCCTTGATCGATCTAGATCGCCGGCATAAAACCTCGGGAGCTGACAATCGCAGCTGCCTTGTTCTTCTTATTGCTTTAAACTTCAGGATACAGTGCAGGATATCAACCAGATCTCTAAGTGTTACAATGAATTCGTGTGAGAGTACAATTTGCAAGAGAGCAAGTGTTGGTGTGTAGTGAGTGTGATTGCAGTGAAATTGTTGTGTCCTATTCGATCTGGTGTTCCTCCTATTTATAGTAACGAAATACAAACAAATATCCCTATAAATATGGGATGCTCCGAATATTCCATCACGAACGTTGTAGACCGAGTAATAAGGCTTCAACGTCTTTCTTTGAACGGTTTGGACCGAGTCTTCCGCAGAACAAGTCTTTGTGAACGTTGCTAGCTTCCAACCCCTGTACCTGCACGTAATCCGTTAGTGATCCTAAGGATACCATTCAGGATATTACCAATACCCTGAATCCGCACCCCGGATATGAACAGATATTATTTAATCAAGATAAAACCTAAGATATTTCTCAGGATATGAGCTCAGAAATTAGCCCACAACAATACTGACGGTGCATCTAATGTAAGAGGAGTAGGATTAGGAATACTACTAAAATCGCCACAGGGGGACATATTACCCCAGGCTATTAGGTGTGAATTTCCTGCTACTAATAATGAAGCAGAGTATGAGGCTTTAATTGCAGGATTAGAATTGGCTAAGAGCATGAGTATCAAAAAATTGCAAGTATATGTTGACTCTTTGTTAATTACTAACCATTTTAATGGATCCTATGCAGTTAAGGGTGAGAAACTAATCGAATATCTCGATATTCTCAAAAAATTAGCAGGATATTTCGATGTTTTTATACTTGAACAGGTACCAAGGGAGGATAATGCTGAAGCGGATGCCTTAGCAAATTTGGGATCATCGATCAGGATACCTGAAGGGACGCAAATACCAATATTACATGTCTTATATCCTGCAACGAATCCTCAGGATAAAGAAGTAGCTGGTATTCAGGATCCTGGAGCAGAACATCCTGAAGAGGATCCTAAATCCTGGACGGCTCCAATCATGAGATATCTCAAAGAAGGACACATCCCTGGAAATGAAAATCCTAAGGCATTTAGGATGAAGGATATACATGAAGGGGATTGTGGTAACCATGCTGGGGGCAGGTCGTTATTCTCAAAAGTGTTAAGGACAGGATATTATTGGCCAACAATGAGAAAAGATGCCGCAGAATATGTTCGAAGATGTGACGCATGTCAAAGACATAGTAACATACTGCATCAGCCGGCTGAACCATTATATCCTATTGTTTCCCCTTGGCCATTTATGAAGTGGGGTATGGATATAGTGGGAAAGCTACCAAAAGCTCCGGGAGGAAAAGTCTTTATGCTAGCAATGACGGATTATTTCTCTAAGTGGGTTGAAGCAGAAGCATTTGTTCAAGTTAGAGACCAAGAAGTAGTATCCTTCATCAAGAGAGATATCCTGACCAGATTCGGAGTACCAGCCGAGATAATTTGTGACAATGGTTCTTAGTTCATAAGTAAGAGGACTACTGACTTTTGCAAGAGTTGGGGAATCAAAATGATTACGTCTACTCCGGTACATCCTCAAGCAAATGGACAAGCAGAATCCTCAAACAAGATAATTGTCAATAACTTAAAGAAAAGGCTTGGAGCCAAAAAAGGAAGATGGGCAGAAGAACTACCCTTTGTTTTATGGGCTGATAGGACAACGGTAAAAAATGCAAAGGGCCAAACCCCATTCTCCTTGGTGTTTGGAGCAGAAGCAATGATTCCAACGGAAATGACAATACCTACTGCAAGATCTATCTTAAGTGATCCTGAGCAGAATCCTGAAGCCTTGAGTCAGGATTTAGACACTATAGATGAGAAGAGAGATGCGGCAAGGCTAAGGATGGCAGCATATCAACAGAGAATATCCAGGGCATATAACAAGAATATTAGGACCAGAAGATTTAAGATTGGAGATTGGGTGTTAAGAAAGGCTTTTCAGAATACTACTAATCCTGCCGATGGCAAATTAGCTCCAAAATGGGAAGGACCATACGAAGTTGAGTCAGAAGCAGGGAAAGGAGCATACAGACTCATGAATATGGAGGGGGATATGCTACCGAGATCTTGGAATGCTATACACCTTAAGCTCTATTTCAAGTGAGTTTAGAATTTAATTTCTAACTCAGGATGGTATGAATTCTACCTTTTTTAAATATGTTTGGTTTAATTTGTTCTTTGTAACCCAATACTGACTTAAGCATCGGAGGGGTGTTAGCTAAGCTAACACCCACCTTAGTTTACAATTGTTTTGCAAGATATGTTTCAGGATATAGCTCCAGGATATGTACTCAGGATAACTCGAAAGATTAGAGGATTGGCCCCCTCTCTCACGTTTAAGGGATACTGATCCCTTCACAGGTTTAAAGGTATTCACCTTTCTTCCGAATTGGGTTTAAACACCCCGCCTGGAGCGCAAGTTATTCAGGGATAGTTCAAGGTGGCGGGACCAGTCCATGTAAAAGTGGCTGACAATTTCGTTACTGTTGGCTATATCCTGAATCCTAAAGGTATATGAGGATTGATCACCCTCTCTCACGAAATGGTATTTCCATACTCTCTAAGGTTTAAAGGTTTTCACCTTTCTAAGTCTTGGAGTTTATACACTCCCGCCTGTAGCGCATGAAAATTTGGGATTTTCCCCAGGATACAAGGGATTTATCTCCAGTACATCCTTGGGTTTTACCCTTGGGACGTAAAAAATTTCCAAGGCAATGGAAACTGACATTCAGTAGATTTCTAAAGTATTTGAAGACATTGTACACAGGGGACATCCCTGCCAAGATGGTGATGTAAAGCTAAGAGGATGAGGCTCGGAACTAATGCACTAAGTACCTTGCACAGGGGACACCATCGTTGGGAGAGTTGCAAAGGGATTGAAGTTTGGTAATAGGTTTATACCCTATTTCTGGTATGATCTTTCCTTTGTAAACGTCGTCTAAGTTTTTAGTAACATTATTTTAAGTATCCTGATATATTCTCAAAGTCCTTTTCAGGATATTTGATTAGGGTGTTTGAAACTAGTATTAGTTTGGAACTCTGATCATTTAAATATTATCAAAACTTGGTTTTGAAAAGATAGATTGTTTTTCACTTTCTAAAGAATTATTTACAAAGTTGAAGGAACATTTGGAAGTTCTATCTAATAAAAGGTTTTTACAGTATACCGCTGAGCATACTGATCAGGATATTTTATAAGATAACAGTATGAAATTTTTTGTAAAGCTAAGATTTACACTTAGAAAAATAAAAAGATGAAATTATTCGTAAGCAATCAATACTGGTTGATAACCGAAGGTTTCATCCTGAAACCCAGGACCCATCCACCTTCGGCTATCAAATTGTTTGGATACAGAAATATAAATTGTTCATAAAAACGTAAAATTGTTCGAATGATTTAAAGGAAATAAGCTCTAGGGGGTAGTGCCTTCTTGGTCCATAGTGATTTCAGCAACATCCGTCTTGGGATCCGCCTCAGCATCCTTCTCAGCATCGGTTGCTTTTTCAACTACTTTGGAAGGTTCTTCGACAGTTGATTTGGAAGAGGTGCCGCCGAGGTTCTTCAGCTTGGTCTCCCAAGCACCAACATCCCAAGAAGGGCATTCGAAACCTAATGTTTTGGCTTCATGAGCCATCTTCAACCTGGCTTGGAGGAGAGAAATGACGACGGAACTTTTGAGGCTTTCCCGGTAGCTAACCATATCCCGTTCGTATTGCACATGGGCGGCTTCCAGATCGGCCTGGGCTTGAAGAGTAGCTTTGTTGAGAGCAACTTGGTGTTCTTGGGTCATAGCTTTGTATTTCTCCTCGTAATGACGAGATTTGGCGGCCGCAATCATACCTTGGTCGGAGATTGTGATTTCTGCTTCCTTTAGCTTAGATTCAAGTGTTTTGTTAAGCTTGCAGGATTCTTGATATAAATGAACTAAACGCTCAAGACCCTACAAAGGTAAGAGGACAGGGATTAATATTGTTAAATCTTTGAAAATAATCTAAATTGCAGGATATGATATGAGGATACTAACCTGGTTAAGAAAAGAAGTCATAAACCCGCTAGCTTCAATGAACCCGTGCTTCTCATAAGGAAAGGTGTCAGAAATGACAGGGGAATCGGGTTCTTTCCTTTTGCGGGAACTTGAACTCCGGGGCTTGGTAGCCGGTGAAGGTTTAGGAATGATGATGGCTTTGGAGCTGCTGGGTTTGGATGTAGCTGTGGTCTTGGGGCTAGGTTCTTTCTTGACCTGGATCTGGTCAGAATAGCTGTCCAATTCGTCAAGATCAAAGACTTCAGGGATCTTAGCTGGTGCTGCATAAAGGGAAAAGTTTTACTCTTTATCTTATCATTATGCTGTTGTGACTAATTATTTTGAAAGAAATTCTTACCAGACATCTCGGATGATGAGCATTGACTGGAACTCGGGACGTGTGTGGTGAAAGTCCTGTCTATTGCAGGTAACCGGTAAACAGTATTGATTCTCTCTTCTGACTCAGCGGTAGGGGGAGCAACTTCCTTGAAGTTCACTGCATAAAGATAAAAAAGAAGAGTATTAATAGAAGATAGCAATCAAATGGTCTATGAGGATATTTATGATCCTACCGGTGGTTAACCACTCCACCGGAAGGTTGGCACCCTCAGCAATGGAATCTCGTTTGACAAAGAAGAATTTGCGTTGCCATCCGTCTTCGTTTTTTGTGGCTTTGAGAATCAGGGGTTTGCTGGAGGTCGAGAAAAGCAAGAACCGACTAGAGCCATGGGATCGGAGGCGATAAGCAATAGGTAAATCCTCGATGCAGAGGTCGGAGCAATGGAGGTTTTTTATTTGGTTGAGTACAATTAGTACTCTCCAAACCATGGGCATGGTTTGAGCAAAAGAGATGCCGGTAATTCGAAAGAATTGCATCATGAATTCAGGAAAAGGGTATCGAAGACCTAATGAAAAAGGATATGCTGGAAAACAGACCCATTCGTTGGAAGAAACATCCGATCGGATTGACCGATCGAATGGTCTAAAGACCGTGCTGTCAGGGAAAGCGTCGGAGGCTCTTAAAGCTGCAATGTCTGCGTTGTCAAAAGTGCAGATCTCCTTTTCAGGATTTTTAAGAAGATTCTGCTGGGTGAAGGTCTCGGCGTCCATTGCAAGTAAGGTGAAGTAAATTGACAGGAAGAAAATCAGAAATGGAGAATTACCTGAAGGTTCTGTTGAAGATATCTGCTTTTCAAACAAGAAAAGAGAAGATATAGGGGCATCGTGGATCTCCATTGAGTAAAAAACGCGTTGGAAGTTACGATGTGATCTTGACCGTCGCTTCGTTTTAAATGCCTTGAGTTATGGGATAAGATTTTTGAAATATATTCGTTGGATTGGTATACCAACTGATATATTTGGGGACAATTGTTAGGGGTCATTTTCTTAACATACGTATCCTGACCAATATCCTGCCTTTATTTGTTTATTTGTGACCAGGATGCTGGAAGAGGATATTACTAACATCTTGGGCGATATCCTGAGGTTTATTGAATTAACCACATGCAGGTTAAAGGCTGAGACTTGCTAATGGTCAAGAGGACTTCTTCTCCTCAAGACTCGGACGAGTTTGTTGAAGGAGAGACGTTGAGCCCGAAAGACCAGGTCTACAACGTTCGATGAAGGAATATTCGGTGGATCCCGGAAGTTTAGGATAGTTTGTTATTTTATCTTTACTATAAATAGATGGGGGCGGATCAGTTTAAGTCACACAATCTCCACTTACACTCTCGCATACTTTCACTTTCTAGCTCATTGCAAACACCACACTTGTATTCAAATTTCGTTGTAACACTTAGTCGATCCGTACCACATCCTGCACTGTATCCTGATATTTGAAGCAATAGAAGAACAAGGCAGCTGCGATTGTCAGCTCCCGAGGTTTTATGCCGGCGATCTAGATTGATCAAGGGCTTTCCTCGTACATCTCGTGTCGTTTACTTTACTTTTGCTCAATGTTTGATCATAGATACAGCTCGATATCCTGAGCCGTATCCTGAATACTGATTTCCTAATTAACTCAACAAGCACATTTTCAAGTACACTTTCTAGCACACTACCTCACTTTACTAATTTGATCACTAAATTGCTTCGGTAATTTTTGACCAAAACACTAGAGATGCGACAAATGTTAATGGTGCATCAAGTGTGAACCTCAATGTTAATGGAGTTAATCTCCAAAACTGTAATTAACGCAGCTGTGAGAAAGGCTATGAGAAAAGTCATGAAAAGGTTCAAGAAGCCGAATGCTGCTTGCTCTAAAACACATGTCGCTGCTCATGAGAAGAGCTTTATTCAGACTTCATATGCAAAGAATAAACTAAACAAAATCATATATGGCAAGGAGCCCTATTCCTTTTAGGATATACTTAAAAGTACTTCGTCTCTTGGAAGTCAAGAGACTTCAATAGTAAAAAGGGGCCATTGATTGTAGGAAATTGTTGGATGAAATAGAAACCATTAGGTGTATCAGCGGTTATGCTGGAAAGGACACGGTGAGGTATGCATCACAGTCATTCGATGGCAATACCCTTAATCAATGAGGACATTAATGAAGTCCACAAGAAAGATCCTCTTATACAATATGGGATGGTCCAAGTTTTAAGGACCTTATTAGAAAAACCTATTATCCGCATCACGAAATGGAAAAAGATGGAATAAGAATTTTCTGACTCTCACCATAAAAGTTTTAGACTGTCGACAGTATGTTACAAAGTTTAATTCATTGGCTGAGATAGTACCTATTCCATTTACCCAAAATCTAAGCTTAATGCAAATAATTATTGGTGGTTAGCAACGGCAATAAGAGGGCACATTAAGGTTTCAAAGCCTGCTCATTATAAATCCATTATGGATCTACCTCAGTTACTCACGTTATATAGATTAAGAAATAACCAGTCAAAGCTGAGACTGCCCTAAAATTTGCCAAATATTTTGCAGCTAAGTTTAAAAGGATTAAGAATGGAGGCGTTTAACCCTCCTGATGAATGATTAGAGGCAGTCCACGTTAATAATGACACCAGATAAATCCCTTATTGTGATTTATTGCTAGGAGGTACGTTTGGTTTCAGGTGCTGCTGAGTCTCTCATAAGACCATAAGCTTCGCAAACTTTTAGAAATTTTTCAGTAAGAACCCCAGAAATTTAGTGTAAGGTAAAACTTACAGGCGAAATCATAAGAACCATTTCTTCTGTTCCTGTCAGAAACCTTCGGTCACAGAATTCTAGAAGTATCCTCTCTCTAGATGATGTACCTCAGCATATATATAGTTGATATCTCTTTGATCTCTATCGATTGCGAATACCAGACGGTACGATAAAAAGTGCCATATGAGGATTGGTGTATCTTAAAATGTTCCATAGATTGCTTCCATGCCTGATCAGTATGGAGGTTTAATGCATGGGACCACAAAGATATTCCGATGGTCATATGGTACTAAAGTCAGCTAATGGTATTCAAAGAAGATATCCAGAATGGAATTGTCCAAGTAAATGTCTTCGATTAAGGAATTCGTGGACTCGTAACATAAATGTGTCACTTATCAGACACAGGATATGATAGATGAACTGAAGCCTGAGATTTGGAAAATCTCTGTAACCTCATTGTGTCTTGATCATCTTCTCCTAAGATTACCCTGTTTACCTTCTGAGAGACAAGTAGAGTTAAGATTAACATCCCATTTAGGGCTGTATTATTATGAAATCTCCAAGACGGCTAGTGCCATCATTGGATGAATCGAAACCCTGGATAAGTGAGTTTTAAAATAGAGGTTCATATAGCCTAACTCAATATTCTGAGAATTCGGTATAGTCAATTTAGAAAGACGGTTCATCTTGCTTATGCATTGATTACCGCAACCCTACTTAGGCAACAATTAAGAATCACCATCAGCTGCCCAGGATCGTCGATTTGTTCGACTAACTATAAGGATTAGCTATCCCTTAAGATTAGTTTTAAACAGTGGTTGGAATAACCATCTCACCTCAAAATGAGCTTTTCTAAAATAGTTGTTATGTAAGTATCAAGGCTGCTCCTTTGGGAACCTTGTATGAATGGAATATTAAACATTTATTGTTAGACAAAAGATTGGTAAGTCCAATTATCGGGATCTGAAAGTTGCCTTGGAAACAACGAATAAGATCATACAAATCCATAATCATCTGTAAGTTGCCAGTATTTGGCAGCAAATCAAGGATTAATGAAAGTAGCAACCCTCCTAAGATTTTGTTAAGGAGTAAGATTCAACAAAAGACATCACCCTGGAAGGGTGTGCCAATTTGTTAATTATCAGCCTAGTTAAGCTCTGAATATATAGAATCATTCGAGGGAATCGAATGTATCAAGATCAAATAGCTTATAAGCTAAAACCTATTTAAGGAGCTTGGCGGAGCTCGCAATTCATTACACACTAATGATTTAAGGATGTATTTCACCAATAAGTCGAGAAGCACTATCACATAATGATATGCAGATTTATGATATGATGAGCAACCTGTATCGATTAAGGATCGACAGGTTAAGAAGCTCCAAGAGGATACATGTACCTAATATAAAGGTCACTTTGGGTGCTTGGAGAGGCCCCAAATATGCTATAGAAGTTAAGTCCATTATGCGACAAAAAGTACTTCCATCAATTTAACAAATCTCAAGGCCGAGATTTGTTTTAAGGGGGTGAGGATGTAACTCCTCGGAAAAATCACGTCCAATGATGTATTGACATGTGTAATAAACCCTAATGAAGTCAAACACTGAAATTAAGGGACTAATTTTTTGAAAAATCAAAAACTTTGATTATAAAAGGACTGGAAGTGTTAATATACCTAAAATAAGTTTCTGAATAACCTCGTACGATATTTATATTCACAAATGAGTCACTTGATGATAGAGTGTAGCCGTTTGCGTAATTAATTAAAAGTTTGCGCAATGAAGGGTTAAAAGCGTCAACATGTTAATTCTTACCTCTGAGTGACCTTTTAACAAACTGGGAGCTTCATGATATTTGATTATACTCTTGGGAACGCCAAACATTGGCCGTCTAAGGTTTTTATGCCTGTAAGTAAAATTACGCGCAACTTTGCAAGTTAGAGGGACTAAAAGTGTCAATACGTTTAATTATACCTTTGAATGACCTTTTATCGAAACTGAAGCATCGTGATGTTTAATAATACTCACAAGAATGCCTAATATGGATTAGATGAGGCTTCGACACTATTAAGCGATGAAATGCGCAAGTTTGCGCATTAGAGGGACCTAAAGCGTCAACTTTTGAATCTACACCTTTTGGTAACCATTTAAGCGATCAAAAGCATAGAAATAATTAGACTCGTGCTTGGGAATGCCCATTATGGGCCATGGAAGGCCTGGATGTCAGTAAACGACATTTCGCGCTACTTTGTGCGATTAAAGGACTATTTGCGTCAAACTGCAAAAGTATGCCGATTCGTATAGTAACGGACCTTCCGGAATATGACCATGAGTTAAACATGCCCTAATTATCCTTTAAATAGCTTAGATATAGACTTAGAGGTGTTTGGTGCGCAAAAATAAACTTTTACGTCATGCAGGGACTAAAAGTGTCAAAAAGTGCATAAGTTTGCATTTTCGCGCATATCTTGCATTCTGAATATATCCGGACACCCAAAAATTTATGTAAGCATTAAAATATTTTATTTTAGTGTTCGGCATGATAAAATTTCTTTCGTCGCGTAATTTGGATCGTTTTTCGCGTCCGGTCGTGTTTCGTCGTAATTAGACGAACAACGTGACCGTACGGCCAAACGAACCGACATCCGACATGTTTTTGAGCATGTTTCATGTCCCCTATGTGTGGGCATCATGGTGGAGCCTTGAAATGAGGTTAACGGGCCTTATACGCGTCAAAAAGCCATTAAACATAGTTCAGGGACTGAAACTGCACATTCTGGAAATTATTTGTTGGGCTGGACTATTAGACAGGCCGCGTAAGGCCACACAGACCCCTACGCGGGCCGCGAGACCTGCACAGATGCAGAAAACAGCTGCAGAACTCTGTTTTAGTTGTTGGTTTTGCTTAAAATAGTTTCTATACTCATATAATCGAATCTAGGGGCTTGCCCACTGTAATATAAAGCCACCTAACACTTGTTGTGATCTGGTTACCTTTCCCCAACACTTGTCGATCATCCGTGAGCCCTCCAAAACTATAAATAAGCCATAATTTCTCCATTTCACACACACCTTCATTCTTTTCTGCTTTGGCTCTCTGAATTCAAGAGGATCCTGATCATAATAGGAACCTCCTTCTGTCCTTTGGACCCTTTGTAAGTGTTTATTCGTGCATAGTTTAATTGTTAAGCGTTTGTAGCCGAAAAGTCAAGCGTTTTTCGATAAACGCTTTAAATTTTAAATGGTTGAGCCATTGTTCGCAACGAACATGGCTGCGTGACCATAATTAGGTAGGTGTTAAACCCTCAAAAGGGCACCTCCTAATTACCACGTTTACTCAGTCAATTGTCGGGTCAAACTTCCTAATAAAAGGTCAAACGAGTCAGTTTTTACTAATAATTTCATAACTAATAATACAGAAGTTATGGAACATGTTTTAACACTTAAATAACTTGGTAATTAGTATAAGATCATGTTTAAGCATGTTCAACCCGACAAATTCTAAGTATAGGCTCGGTTCGGAACCGAAAGTCGCAAAAGTAGACTTTTGCTTTGACTTTCAGTTTTGACCCAATTTAGCTTAGTTTAGACATGCCTTAGAATTCCATTAGGACCAGGTTATAGGTTAGTGTAACCCTCGGAGGTTATACAACTTGGTTCCTTAGTTATCCGATTCATATGCATGTTTCCGTTAAATGCCTAAATGTTGACTATTATGCCCTTTTAACCTTAAAATGAAATTTTTGAAAATGTGAGAGGATAGAAACCTTCATTACTGATTTATAAACTTGTCCCTAAAACTTGACATCAGTTTGAGGTCTAGATTAGGAGTTATGCTCATTAGCGTAAATGAAAAGCTTTTTATTAATTAAACGGAATAATTAGCGTATAGCCTATCTAAACCTAAATTTTAATACCAAACTTTTTACCCACTGATGTAAAATAATATTTTGGGATTATTGAAGATTTTTATTTATTTTTAGGCTGAGCATAACATAGGGTTCTAGCTTTGATTCGGTTATTGCCGGTATTGCCCTTTTGGCCTATAAAATGAGTTTTACATAACATTTTGATACCAAACTTTTTTGCTACTGATTTTATATGATAAATAAAACATTTTAAGCTTTCTGGAATAATAAAAATATCAGTTTTTCTTATAAAACCCGAAAATCGCCTTTTTACGCATTTTAAACGCCTAATATTTATTAAAACTATTTTAAATATATAAGACTTGATACCTACTGATATTTTTAGTAAATTTTTATAATTAAACAGTAGGCAAAATTTTTAAACTCAGAATTCTAATTTTGACCTTTAAAGCTTATGTGAAATTACCAAAATGCCCCTTCGGTGCATAGTTTGGTTATAATTAATAAATTTCACATATATGCGATACCATACTGATATAACTTATTAAATTAAGTATTTTTTCTGATTATATCAGACCTAAAACTCAGATTTATATTTAATCTCTTTTATAAGCTTTAAAATTACTAAAATGTCCCTACGGGGCATAGTTTGAGTTTAAATTCGTTTTGGGCATAATGGAAGGTATCCTACTGATATCACAACATGTTTAAGGAATATTAACTTAGGAAACCTGTTCATGATTCATTTGGTTACCCGTTACGCACTTTTCGCGTTCGGATCGGTCTATGTAACTAGTTTGCATAAATTAGCCGAAACGGGTCAAACCTTATCATTTTTATCTCAAAATCCAGAATATGTTTAGTTTACCCGTAGTAAACAAGTATAAAAACTTTTCGGGACTAAACCACATTCTAATCCGGTCTTCGCTTAATCATGTGTTTTGAACCGTGTCTTCTTTTAAAACTAACCGGTCTAAGTTTAGGCTTAATTAAAGACCCGTTAGGAATCTAATAGGTTATTAAAAACCTTTGTTCCAGATTTAGGAGCCCAGTAAAAGCTATCTGCATTAGCTGATTGAATACGATTGAGAGAAATTGAAGAATTTGCTCAGGTAAATACTTTTAACTTATTTTCCCTTATACGGGCTTGGGGTACGGTATATAAAATACCGCTTGGTCGGGCATTGAATTTTTAATCACATAAAGGTTAATTTATTGAGATGACTCGTTTAAACTGTTATGTTTGCTTAAAGCCTCTGGGAGGTTAATGACCATGTCCCGGATATCCTTGGCATCATTCATTGAAATGGCCATGACCTAAGCACGGGGTGTAGGTGATGTGCGGTAAAGTGTCGTATATATTAGGTGTATATTTTAAGCACTTTTTAACACTTATTTTAGCCAAGTTTTAAATTTATAAAACACGATATTTCACTAACACTAAACACACATATGGGCAAGTGCACCCATCGTTGAGTGTAGTATAGCGTTGGTAAGATACCGAGGTCGTCCAAGGACACAAAAGCTTTTAATACCGGTTTATCCTCAACGTCTAACCAAAATAAAAGTTTTAGAAAAATGTTTTAAACTAAGAAAAATAAAACTAACTAAAATGCTGAAAATAAAAATAAAAATAAAAACAGATAGACAAGATGAATCACTTGGTTCCGACTCGTATCTAGTATAACCTTTGATTATTTCCGCACTTTTGCACATAATTAAGAGATTATCTTAGTTATTGTAGTAGGCCCCTCTTTTGAAGGTGACGTTACCCTCACCCCAGTAGTTTGAGTCAGCAGGGATACAATCCTAAAAGGGTGGATTATTGGAAGATAATGAATTAAGTTATTAATACAGTATTGTGGTAGGCCCCGCTTTTGGCGGTGACGTTACCCTCGGCTAAGTAGTCTGAGTCAGCAGGGATACAGTCCTAAATAGCCGGGTTATAGTATTAATAGTAGTTAACTTATGAGGGGATCAAAGAGTTTGGACCCCCGCCATCCAATACCGTTATACCGTGAAGTATTGAAGGAGGTCCTACTAAATTTGACCCAGGTCCATTGTAGGACCTCTAAACGCTGAACAATGGCAAGACCTTTACCAAACCGTTCCCTTAACCCCCTACCAGGTAGCCAACATACCTCCATATAGACCGTGGAGATATGAATGGTGAAAATCCTTTATTTTATATAAACAGTAAAATAATGCCAAGACACCACGGACAAACGATAAGGAAAGATCACCTTCAACATAAGTAACAAGTTATTAAAGTCATTAATACAAAACCAAATAAAAAGTGCAAAAGATTAGAAATAAAAAGTATTATACTAGACACTTTGTCTTCACCAAGTGATGTAAGAGACTTAGGCAAACATGGCCTTGATTGTCAAGAACTCTTACGATCAATCTTGGATCCCGAGATGACTCACACACTCTACGATGGACAATGGATGATGGTGGTGGATGATGGTGTTGTGATGGTGGTGGGTGGTGGATGAAGTGTGAGAGAGGTGGTGTGCCAAGGGATGAGATGAAATGAATCCAAGCACTCCTATTTATAGGCTGAACAGAGAGCTGGACACGGCCCCGTGTCCGCTGGGCACGGCCCCGTGTCCGTCTGACACTCTCTCTCCTCATTAATTGTAATTCGCAATTACAATAAATGCGCCTGCTGTACTTTCGACACACCCCCGTGTCCACTGAGCACGGCCCCGTGATGGGCAATAGAAGCTTCTATAGGTTTGTCTTTTCTGCTGCTTCTTGGGCACGGCCCCGTGCTGGCTGAGCACGGGGCGTGTTCAGCCTTCTGTTTTCTCTATTTTGCTTTGGAAGGTGCCGTTGAGGGTTCGGGCAGTCCACTAATGTTCCTTTTCTTGTATTTATGTTGGATTTAGCTGTCTTTTTGCTTCTTTTGCGTTTTTGAGCTCATTTAATCCTGAAAATACAAAAGGAAGACAAAAACACTCTTTTTCCAATATTAGTACTAAAAAAGGGTTAGTTTTATGCCTCATTTGATGTAATTTATATGTTGCATTTTACACACATCAGTAGGCATACACCTGCCTGTGCATATATAAATAAAAAGGTATAACCGCCGGTTTCGAGAATAACTCGTCGCGGGACTATATCATGTGGTGTGTCTATTAATCTTTAACCCAGTGTCAACCCGGGCTACTGAACGTATAAGAAACATGTAATTCTTTTACAAGTTTATATATAAATAATTATCAGAAGTTATAAAAGATGTTTTGTGCCTTGTGCATTCAAATTAATTTTCTTAAACCCTTTTCAAAATGAGTCAGTTAATTGTATTTACCAGTGTAAACTGACGTATTTTCCAAAAAGGCTAAGTGCAGGTACTAGATGAAATAGGCTGGCTACTCCTGGCATCATTAATCAAGTCTTGCAAGCTTTAGATGTTAAAGTCTGTTGAACAATTATCTTTTATTTGATCCGCCTGTGCATCCTTTACATTCCGTTTGTAATACTTTGATATTACTCTTTATCGGTTTGTAATATATTCATCTTTTGCTTCCTGTGTGCATTTTAAATTGTGTTGTTTGACTATGATGATATCAACTATGTCACGATACTCCCCACCGGGCCCACCGGTAATACGTGGAAATATCGGGGTGTGACACTATGTTTGTAGTCATGAACCCAACATTGTTGTTGGTTCACATCTCTGTGAAGTTGAGCTATGTCCTTCTTAAGTGCCTCAATCTTTTCATAGAGAATTTTATTATTCTCTCGAAGACTGATGTACATTCCCATCACAGTGTTGTAATCAGTGGTCAATGCTGAGTTTTGAGATCTCAGAAATGCAACTTTCTTCCTACAGTGCTTGGAACATAAAAGAGAGTTCAGCGTTTCAGAAAGTGATCTCGGTTCTTCAGTCTGGGCCACTTTATCAAGATGAGAGCCTGTTGAATGTGGGGTCTTCTTATCAGATGATGAAGTAGTCACAGTCGAAGATGAGGGAATCTGAGCAGTCCTGAGATCAGTAACAAGTGGCGAATTAGCAACGGCCTTCCCACAGTTGGACATAGAATACGATCTGTTTTCGAGATTCTGATTCCTCTGCTTGTCCTCCTGAACATATTCACTGACAAAGGAAATCACATCTCTCGTTTCTGTTGTGCAATGATTGCATTTTCACATAATAATAGCAACACGATAGTCCCATGTCTTGCTTCGAGGCAATCCGTACAAAAAGGCTCTGTTAACCCTACCAAGTGTCACATACAATCCGCTCTTCTAAATTTCAGAAAGCAGCAGTGTAAACCTTCTGATTACGTCTTCTACGCTTTCACCCTTAATGAAACCGAAACTATCGAGTTGTTCTGAGAGCAACTGACGTTGAGAATCAGTACTTGGAGAAGTCATCGTTGAACCAAGTAATAACCCGTGAACTCGCAGGCACGTCGCAAACTCAAAAACTTGTCAAGACTTATCAAAACGAACACACCCCTTTTTTTAAGATTTCTATATAATTTTTTTTAAATAATAATTAATAATTTTTTAACTTTTAAAATATAATAATTAATAGTTTTTAATATATTATATATAAAAACCTTTTTAATTAATATTAAAATAAACTATTTATAATATTATAATTATATATTTTAATATAAACTTTCAATATTAATATATATTAATGATTTAGTAATGATTACCTAATAATTAATATTATAATAATTATATTTAATAATCCTAAACGACAAAAAAGATGTCGTTGTCTGTCTTCTTTGTAAAACCGTTCCCGAAACCCTAATAACTAAACGCAGCCGCCACGGAGATTCGACGGAGCCGATGATGATGAACGGAGATTCAGCGATGACCGGAGATAATGGCGGAGATCAACGATGAACGATGGAGAAGATGATCGAGGATGGAGGTGGTAGGTTGTCGGTGACCAGAGCCGGCCCGTAAGGCTTATCAACCTAGGCTAAGGCCTAGGGCCACCAAAAAACAAGGGCCTCCAATTTTATTTCTTTTCATATATTAGACTTGTTTTTTTTTGCCATTTAGACAACGTTTCTAGGCCCAATATTTAGGATTTTACACTAGGAGTCCACACTGTCCACGCACGCAATACATCAACCCTCGTTGGCGTGTTTTGAGTAAGCAATGTGAAATTGATTGCGGATTGAGCGAAATTAGGGCCGATACTAGGAAAAATTATCGCTCTAGTTATTCAATGTCTCAAATCTCAATCTCAACTCATTTGTACCAATAACAAGGACCTGACTTTGTAGTTCGCTTAGGGCCTACAGAAACGTTGGAACAGCTCTGCGGTGACGGAGAGTATAGCGGAGTTACGGAGAACGGTGGCAACGATCGGCGAGGATGGTAGTGGTGACAAGCGATGGAGAAAGATGAAGAAACGAAGTGACGAAGACAGTTGCAGGTTGTGATGTTGTATGAAGAAGAGGGTGGTGATTATGGAGTTGGGTACGGTGGACGGAGAGGACGGTGGTCGGAGATGGTGATGGTTACCGGAGAAGAAGATGAGGGAGGAGGAGATCAGATGATTTTCAGCGGAGGCTAACGAAGGTGCACGGTAGTGTTAATGGTGTTCGGTGAACGATGTCGAAAACCCGAAACCGAAAATCGTTGATAAAGAATGGTGGTTGTCGGTAGCCGGAGAAGATGACCGGAGATTATGGTTATGAAAGTTGCAGGTTAGTCAGAGGTCATCGTTTACGGTCGACGACAGTGATGCGGTGGTGACCGACGGTGATGCGGTGGTGACCGGAGAGTGTCGGAAGATGAACGATGTCGGATGAATGATATGATTCCGGATGAGTGGATTGGTGTATCTCGGATTAACTTCGGATGATATCCAAGTAATCTCAGATGGCAAGTTGACGATTCCGGATGAAATTAAGATGAATCTCTAATGAAATAGAATATGTCAGATGATTGCGGATGATGGTCTCGGATGATGCCGATGATTGCGGATGAATGTGTTTGATCTGAGACGGCTTTGAGATGGAACACGGATGATGAAGTTTGACGATGTGTGATGTACGATGATTGTGCGATGAATATTCTGAATAAGTGATTAAGAGATGAAAATTAATAATGATGATATGCTGATGTATGATGAAATATCACAATTGAAGTTGACAGGTCCAAGGTAATGATGATGTAAGACAGATGAATAGATTTGAAAATATGTAGTATTTCGAATGAAAGATGTTGACGACTGATGAGGATACGTCCTTGGCCGGACCGAATCACCAGCAGACATAGAACCGAACCTCAGCACCTAAGCGTCGGATCGGACCTATGCTGAGGACGGAACGACTAAACACGTCAATACGCCATAACTAACTGGGGGCCCACAGCTTTAACTGCCCTGACAGTGACTGGTCCGACCCCAACTAACTCGCCAAATCAGCATACCCAAAGACTATAAATACCCCACCAAGTCTCCCCGCAAAGGGTAATCACTACTCTCTCTCTAAACTCTCCTCTCTCTCTCTCCCTGACCTATTCTCTCCTCACAAATACTTATTCTCACGCCCGAGCTTGGTCACAGAGAGGCCCCCCCTCCCTGTGACGAGGCTAACGGTGTGCTTGTTTCCTTGTGATCTTGCAGGTTTTTGCTAGGTCATCTGAAGCTCTACTCTAACCAGGTCGGACCAACTGGTTTTGAGTCTTCAGTGGCGCCATCCCCTCAAATTCACTCAATTCGTTTTGTTAGTTCTGCTTACTTACCATGGAATCCACGACAGCTGCTCCCACAAACACTTTCCCGTCTTATAATGACATCTGGGAAGGAAATGTTGTATCCACAACTGCCCCTGCAGCAGTTGCCGCCGCAGCGATTTTAACATGATCAACGACAGCACCTCCAGTTGCAAGTTCTGTAATCGCGAGCTCTGTTACCACGCCCTCAGTTACTGCTCCAGTCGCTACGCCGTTACCTAGTTTCGACAACGCTTTCCTCCTACGGAACGTTGATCTACTACGGCAACTACAACAGCAGCAGCAGCGAGAAGAAATGTTGCAGAGTCTCCGCACGAATTTGTTCAGCAGCGTTTATCCAGGGTCTAATCCCGTCTCCGTCGGAGCTTTCACCTCTGGATCTATGGTAAGTCCTGCAATCTCCACTCCTATAACATATGTTGCACAATTTCCCTCGTTTACGAGTACTCCGATGAATAACGGTCTCAATGACCTGTTTCCCCATGGATCTATGGGTCTAAACCCTCAGGATCAGGAGTTGATCATGCCGTACCATCCTACATCTATGACTTCTCACTCGAAGTTTACGTTACGGATCGTTAATGCCCCACTCCCGGCCAAACTGAAGATGCCCCCCACGTTGAAGTTTTACGACGATACGTCCGATCCGGACGACCACATGTTCGCATTCGCCGGAGCGGCTAAGGTCGAACAGTGGACTATGCCGGCTTGGTGTCACATGTTCGCCCAAACTCTCACCGGATCGGCAAGGGTTTGGTTCTATGGACTGCCAGAATGATCGATTGATCACTTTGAATATTTTCGGCGCATATTCTTGCAAAATTTCTGCCAGCAGCGACGCTGCAAGAAAGACATTACCGAGGTTCACCACATAAAACGCCGGGACGGAGAATCCGTAGAGGATATCATTGATCGTTTCAATCGAGAGAGCATGCAGATAAGTGGAGCGGTTGACCAGCTCCTAGTTTTTGGATTTTGTCACGGAGTTCAGAACAATCAGCTTGTGGAAAAGCTCAACGAAGATCTCCTAAAAACCATGGAGATACTTATGGAGCGAGCTCGAGCTTTTCTCCGAGGAAAGAGTGCATGTGGTCAACCGAATGAAGCAGCAGCAAGAAACGCCAAGGATCGAACCACATCATGGAGACGGAACGCGTCACCACCAAAAGATAGAGGCAACAATTGGAACAGAAGTTGTGGCCCGTATCAGAAATCAGATTAAAGCAGTTTCCCAACTGGAAACATGCGTTTTAACACCTTCTCCGAGCTAACAAAATTGCCAAGTGAGATTCTTAGTATGGAAACCACCCGGTTTCCTACACCGTCGAAGCAACGGCCTACCTCGGATAAGCACTCCAAGAAGTATTGTGAATATCACCGAGACAAGGGGCATACAACTGATGAATGTTGGGCCTTGAAACAAGAGATCGAAAAGGCTATACGATCCAGAAAACTCTCTCATCTCGTAAAAGAAGTAAAAGACGGGAAGAAGTCTGCGACTGTGATTGTTAATCCGAACACCGAGCCTGGAATCAATATGATTCAGTCTGCCGAGCCAAGAGGGGTGAAGCGGTCGAGCCAACATATGGCAGCTTGGATGCACCAACCAACGTACTTTCCTCCGATTGATCCGGAAGATGCTCGAGACAGACCAATCACGATATCGACCGTAGTCGCAGGGCACTTGGTCCGACGAATCTATGTAGACGGAGGAAGCGTCTTTGAAATAATGTACTTGCAGTGTTTCCAGTAGCTGAACCCCCAAACCAAGAAGAGATTGATCGAAGTATCTACCCCTCTAGTAAGTTTTTCGGGAGAGGTGGTTCGCCCGATAGGGCAGATTACCCTTCCAACAACATTCATGGATGATGACAAAAGCAGAATTGTTCAACTAACTTTTCTGGTTGTTGGTACTCATTCGTCGCATAACATAATACTCGGGCGACTCGGGTTACGAGCTCTTGGAGCAATTAGTTCGACGATACATGGTGCCATAAAGTTTCCCACCGAAGTTGGGGTCACCACTATCCTTTCAGAATCAAATTCATTCATAGCTGAGGTAAGACACGTGGCAGAAACGAGCTCCAAAAAATCTGAGGAACTCTGGGCGATTAATCCGGACTTCCCCGAGCAACAAGTAACTATCGGTGCTCAGCTCCCAAAACGAACGAAGAAGCTCCTATGGAAATTATTGAGTAACTCGATTGATGTTTTCGCATGGAAGCACTCTGATATGCAAGGGGTCCCCAGGTCTATGGCACAGCACCATCTGAACGTAAAAGAGTCAATCAAGCCAATAGCACAAAGAAAAAGGCATATGGCGCCGGACCAGGCCAAAGCAATTGCAAAGGACGTAAAAAACCTCCTAGATGCCGGAATTATTCGAGAAGTCCGGTACCAAACGTGGGTGTCGAACCCAGTTATGGTACGAAAAAAGGACAACTCATGGAGAATGTGTATCGACTTCACCGATCTAAATGATGCGTGCCCGAAAGATTGTTTTCCATTACCGGAAATTGATGAGAAGATTGACTCCGTCGCCACGTTCAGACTAAAATGCTTTCTAGATGCCTACAAGGGATACCACCAGATACAAATGGCAGTCGAAGACGAGGACAGGACAGCCTTTGTCACCAACGAAGGAGTTTACTGTTTTACTAAGATGCCTTTCGGGTTGAAAAACGCTGGTGCTACGTATCAGCGTTTAATGAGCAAAGCCTTCAAAGACCAGATCGAACGAAATGTAGAAGTGTACGTTGATGATATCGTAATCAAAAGTCATGATGAAACCGCCATGCTGAAAGACATACTCGAGACATTTACCCGACTCCGAAGCATCAACATGAAGTTAAACCCCAAAAAGTGTACGTTCGGGGTAGAAGAAGGAAAGTTCCCGGGTGTCATGGTCGGGTCAAAAGGTTTGCGAGCCATCCCAGACAAAATTGATGTTGTTCTTACTATGAAGCCTCCAACGTCGGTTAAAGAGATCCAATCCTTAAATGGGCGATTTGCCACACTCCATCGGTTCTTGTCAAAAGCGGCAGATAGATCTCTCCCATTCATGGACGCAGTGCTAGTCGCTCACCGAACCGGAGCACAAATCCCCATATACTACGTGAGCCGAACGTTGAAAGATTATGAAACAAGATACTCAAACTTGGAAAAGCTAGCTCTGGCGTTAGTCCATGCTTCGAGAAGACTTCGTCGATACTTCCAAGCCCACCCAATTGAGGTTCGAACGGATCAAAGAATCCAGCATGTTCTCCGACGGCCCGAAGTTTCGGGTCGCATGGCAAAATGGGCGATCGAGCAGGGCGCATTTAATATCATCTTCAGAACCAAAGGACCGTTAAAAGGATAGGTGATAGTTGATTTTCTAGTAGAAATGCCGGAGGAGAAAGAAATGCAAGAAAACGAGAAAGCTCCAGACAAACCCTGGTCTTTGTATACAGACGGGGCTTCGAGCGCCGAAGGGGCGGGAGCAGGTTTGATTCTCATCGATCCGGATGGCATGGATATGACGTATGCGCTCCGATTAGAATTCAAGAGTTCTAACAATGAAGCCGAATATGAGGCCTTGCTAGCCGGCTTACGTCTGGCAACAAAAGTCGGAGCAAGAAACGTAGTGGCCCACGTGGATTCATTGCTCGTAGCAAATCTGGTGAACGGAGAATATGAAGCAAGGGAAGCCAACATGATTGAATATCTCGAACAGGTAAAGCAAGTAATGGCATCGTTCGATTCATGTAAGGTTGAACACGTTCCCCGTAGCAAAAACAAAAAGGTCGATGCATTGAGCAAGCTGGAATCCGTGTCGTTCAGTCATTTGGCCAAAGAGGTAAGGGTGGAAGTGTTAACCGCGCCTTCAATCACCACTCCACACGTTATGCAAGTAGAAGCTCCCTCACAAACATGGATGACTCCCATTATCAACTACCTGGTGCACGATGTTTTGCCAGTTGATAAAGCGGAGGCAAGAAAAATCCAAATCAACTCTCTTCAATATCAGATGCAGGAAGGAGGTTTGTACCGAAAGACTTTCCTTGGGCCTCTGTTAAAATGCCTCGATCCGGAACATGCCAGCTATATCATTAGAGAAATTCATTACGGCATCTGCGGGATTCACGCCGGGCCAAAAATGATCGTAACAAAGGTGAAAAACGCAGGATATTATTGGCCCGGGATGCACGAGAGTGCTGTCAAAGAACTCCAGCAATGTGACGAATGCCAAAAGCATGCACCAGTAAGTCTTTAAGCAAAGAATGAGATGATCCCAGTAACCGCCGCATGGCCTTTCCAGAAGTGGGGCGTTGACATAGTCGAACCCTTCCCATGGTCAAATGGAAGCGCCCAATACTTGCTAGTCGCGGTGGATTATTTCACCAAATGGGTGGAAGCCCGACCATTCACAATCATTTCCGGTTACAATGTAACGAGATTCTTTTGGGAACAAATCGTATGCCGATTCGGTCTTCCACTTTACATTGTAAGCGACAATGCAAAGCAGTTCGCGGAAAACCCGTTCAAGCGCTGGTGTGAGAACCTGAAGATTAACCAAGTCTTTTCCTCGGTTGCCCACCCTCAGGGGAACGGACAGGTCGAACAGATAAACCGGTGAATCGTTGATGGGATAAATAGAAAACTCGGTTACGAAGGCAAAGGTTGGGCGGATGAATTACCGAACGTTTTATGGGCTCACCAAACATTACACAAGACTAGTAACGGAGAAACCCCGTTCAGTCTTACCTATGGCACTGAGGCCGTGATCCCCACAGAAATCGGACTCCCGAATCAAAGGTGTAAAAACTGGGAAGAAAACGAGCTGGAGCTCCGATCCAATCTTGATCTGCTAGAAGAGCGTCGGAACGTTGCGGCCATAAAAGAGGCATGATACAAAAAGAAGATCGAAAAGTACTACAACGCCCGTGCCAAGCTTTACAAATTCAAGGTCGGAGACTTCGTGCTCCGAAGCAACGACGCAAGCCGCGTCGAAGCCCCTGGGAAGCTAACCCCAAAATGGGAAGGACCGTACCGAGTCAAAGAGGCTAGCGAAAAAGGCCCGTACGTGTTAGAAAAAATCGATGGAACCCCCGTACCCAGGACATGGAACGGGGTGCATTTGAAGAAGTGTTTTATGTGAACAGTCTGCTACGGCCAAGAAAGATCGCTATTTCCTACTTTATTTTCAATTTCCGTGTATGAATCGGGAGGGTAATGCCCAGAACAAATTTCCATTTTCCTTGTAACCGGGAGGGTTTTCCCAGGACCTATGATTAAATAAGTCAACAAATAAAGCAATCCGTACTTTTACAAGTACAAAGTATAACATATGTATAAGTTCGAACAATATCAAAATGTGCACAAACGGGCCTCGGCCCATGCCTCGCGCCGATCGAGAAGGCTTAAATAGTTCAAAAAATAACAAAATCTATTAAGCAAAAAAGCCCGTATTTGATATGATCCGGCTATAAAATACTCATCAAATAAAAGAAGTCAACCACGAGAAACTGCTTGCTAAAACCCGGTCACCAAAGATGACCGAACAAAAACCTGGTCGAACAGTAAAAGTTTGGACGCAAAATAAAAACTAAGTAGCCAGGAATAAATATTTATTATCAAAATCATGATTTCATACGAAGCTAAAGAAACATGTCTGTCAAAAACTACAAACGGAAAGATAAGCTGTGTGAATACAAACCAAAGAGGAAGTTTAAATTGTACGATTACATGCCACAATAAAAGAAAAATAACGTATGATTATAAAAACCAAACTTCAAGATTCGTAATCTTCTTTCACGATGGGAAGTTCGCTCCTTTGCTTGATAACTGTCACACCCCGATATTTCCACATATTACCGGTGGGCCCGGCGGGGAGTATCATGACATAGTTGATATCATCATAGTCAATACACACAATATTATAGCACAACGGAAGGCTTGGTGAATAAACTATTACAAACCATACTGTCTGAGTGTTCGAGTTTATGAATATACAGACTGGGATGTAATAAGATCCACAGGCGGATCATAAATGTACAAAGAAACAAAAATAACAGACTGCAGGCATCTTATGGATTTGCAAGATCCTCTACAGACACCCTATAGCTCCAGCCTATTACGAGAGGTACCTATCAAATCAGTCTTTAAGAAAATACGTCAGTTTACACTGGTAAATACAATTAACTGACTCTTTTAAAAACATTTAAGAAAATTGATTTAAGTGCACATGGCACAAATCTTTTATAACTTGGGACAATTATTTAAATATAATCTTGTATACAGATTTACATGTTTGTCTTACAATTGGGGCCGGTTGGAAGCCGGTCGTGATTAACCGACTCACCACTTATAGAACCCACAAAGGAGTTATCCCCAACATGTGGGTTTATACATTATTTTAGCATTTGCATCTGTCAGGTGTATGCCTACACCCCGTGCATAGGTCGTGGCCATTTTCAATGAAATGAGCCAAGGATATCCAGGACACGGTCAGATTAACCCCCAATGTTTATGTTATCAAACAAGACATATTAAAACGGGTTATGCAAATTTATTAATCACAATCCGATTAAATGATTTCATACCCGACCAAGTGGTATTATTATAATACCATATCCCAAGCCCGTATAAGGGAAAATAAGTTAAAAGTATTTACCTGATGCTAGCAGTAAAATCCTAAAGCTTTTTGAAGGCACCTTCTACCGGAAGCTATTTAATCTGTATAGAAGGTTTATTAACCTATTAGGATGCTAACGGGTGTTTTATTTAGTCAAGGACTTAGACCGGTTAGCTAGAAAGAGACTTTATGGTTCTAAACGCTCGATTAAGTGGAGACCGGAATAGAACGAGATTTATACCCGACAAGTTTGGGTACTTGTATAATATGGGTAAACTAAACACATTCTGGAAATTGAGAATTTATTGATAAGGTTAAGTCCGTTTCGACTATTTTATGTAAACTAGTCACATAAGCCGATCCGAACGCGTAAACGCGTAACGGTTAACCGAATGAATTATATACAGGTCTTAATCATTATTATGCTCAAAATATGTTAATACATCAGTAAGATGTTAACATATATGCCCAAAAAGTAATTTAAGCCAAAATAAGTCCCATAAGGGCATTTTGGTAATCATTATTATGCTCAAAATATGTTAATACATCAGTTTGTAAATGTGTTTATGAACACAAGACTAGCTCTCTTTATATAGTGATTTACATGATCAAGGATCACTTCCAGGTGTTATTGGAGGCCCTGGGATCACCCCAGGTGTCCTAGCTAATAAAATTAACCGACTTATAGCTCATAGACTCGATACAAACTAGGCTAAGGTGGTGGAACAGGCAAAACCCGCACCTGACACAACTTTTCTGTTACTGGCACTCTCTGGCGCGCCGCGTAAGCCATAGGGGGGACTTACGCGGGCCGCGTGACCTGTCTGAGCGGGTAAAACAAGTTTCGATGTTGGCTGATTCAGTCCCTGGTGCTTTTAAACCCTTTTTAACTTTATTTTTGGAAATCAAGGCCCTTGTAGTTAGTTTGTTGAAGTCCAATGATGTGTAAACAAACTTCGTTAGGCTCGGGTTCGTTAAATATCTCTATGAAAACAAGTTTCATCAAGTTGACACTTATAACCCAATGTTTGGAAAACATGCTTAACGATCTTGGAACCACGTGAAATTTATACCATTTATTCTTAAGAGTATATTTGAATATTTCGAAGCCTCGGTTTCGTTAAAAGGTCACTCAGAGGTCAGAATCGACATGTTGACACGTTTAACCCTTGTAATTTAATAATCTTCCGATTATTTTCGTAAATGGCTTCCTATATCAAATCAATCACTCGTTTAAGAATATATTCATCGTGTATGGTCATTCAGAGGCACAAGTTTGGCATGTTGACACTTTTAATCCCTGTGGTTTCATAGATTCACTGTTTGACATCTTTGGTCCTTCAAACTAAATCTTTCACACCTTTAGAGTTTAGGACACGTGTCTTTACATAATTGGACAAGTTTTTTTTCGTGGTGTTACAATAACGGATAAGGGTTTATCCACCAAGTTCGCAACTTTCCCAAGAATGGAGATATGGAAATCATCAAAGGCCTTTATCGCAGCGTTTAATGCGTCCTGGGCTCACGCATCGTATCCAGGGACTTCCTCAGCAGAGCGAACCAAACTATTCATGGCTTTAAAACCCTGTTTGATTCCTTCATTTACACCGTCAACGTTAACATTGTTCCCCAGGTCTGAAACCACCTTTTCCAACTCTGGACTCTGATGAACCAACTTAACCACCCAAGCAATCCCGTTCGTTAAAAACCATTGCTTGGTAAGCATGAGCTCCGACACCTGGGCGTATAACTCAACCATTTCACCATCACGACGAATCAGCATGCCTTTCGCCTCGTCGATCGTTGCCTTGTGCGACTAGACCGCCCTGTCGCGAGCCCTCTCAAGTTCATCCTTGTCTGAAGAAAAATGGGATTTAATAAGTAGCGGAAAAAGAAAACAATAAAAAGTAAATTACGAAAGTACCGTTAATCAAGCGATGGTGATCGGCCAGAAGCTGGTCGTAGGATGTTTGCATCTCCTTTAGCTCAGCCTTATGTCTCTTCTCCGCATCAGACATTTTCTTTTCCAGATCGCCAAACTTCAATTTAAGAGCTTCTAAATCTTGCAGAGCTTTGTCCCGGGCTTCATAAGCGGTCGTAGCTGAAGCTTAGGAAGATTTGTTAACCTCTTTCGCTTCGGAGACCTGCTCCTTTAGGCGATCCACTTGAGACCGGAGGGACGAAAGCTCCTGCTTAGTTTTCGATCGAATACAATCCTCGCTTTTCAAATCGGCAATCTCGCGCTCTAACTTACGACAGTTCGACTCCGCCTCAACCCAATGTATGTAAGTCTCCACCACCAAAGAGTTTGACTGAGCTTGGTTCAACATCAGGGCGTTGCCAAGCTCCGGACTACTCATCTTCCGGTAATGCGAATGTTCGGCCAGAGTACCAAGATGAAACAACGCCATCTTTGCCGACAAGGCATCCACAATCCTATCTTTATTCGCCAACGACCACTTGGGTATATACTTCTCCAAAGCTCGAGCCGAATCCATATCCCCAACATCGCCCGAACCTAGCTCCCGGCACAAGAAAACAGCTTCAGTTTTATACCATAAAGGGGAAGAAGAGGCACTATCCCCACCATCAATTGGTTGGGGGCTCGGCCTTAACACATTGGAAGCAACCCCCGTTGTAGGCTTACCGGAAGGAGATGGTTCAATCTTTTTGAAAGATATAGGCTCGAGCATATGAATATCTTTGAAAACTTTCGTAGTTGGCCCTCCAAAGGATAACGGGCTCGTTGGAGTATTGACCGGATGGTCCCTTGGGTTTACGACCACCATGAAGATGGGCGTCCAAATTTACCAACAAACCCCCAGCAGTTAGAGAAATCGGTGGCCTGATCATCTTCATCATCATCCAATGTAATGGTTTTGAAATCCATTTTCTTTCTCTTCACCTGTTTGGGTTTCGGATCGGACTTAGAATAAGTAGCCCGTCTTCTTTTCAAGCTAACTTGAGGACGTTCCTCATCATCACCTTCATCACCCTCTTCTCCCCCTTCAGCATGCACTCCTTCGTCTTCAATAGAAACATGTATTCCTACGTCTTCAATAACAAACTTGGAACCGGACCCTTTCGTCCCGCTCGAGCTAGTCTTCTTGCCTCTATCACCACCAGCCACCATTGCCGCCTGAGTCGGAGCAATATTCAACACTTGCGCCGTAGGGACCAAGCCCGAACCTCCCCGGCCAGCCGAAACTCCCTGGTCAACGGGAGCCACTGGATCTCGAATTGGGTAGAGATTCTCTTGCACGATACTCAGGTACGGTGGATCACCCTTCTGCGTCCTAGTGGCGCGGACATCAAGCTCTGTGGAGTCGAAGGATTTCAGCCTCAAAGCTTCTTTTAAACCCATAGTTGTATGACAACAAACAATAAATAATATCCATAGTCCGGCATGATATAAAGCATACAAACGAACAAAGTAATCAAAAGCAAGTTCAAGAAACACCGCATAACTAACCCTCTTTGTTCCACTTGAGGGTGGGATACCACTCCGGTTCGGCCCAGATCGTGCTTATCCGCCCCATGACAAGGATGTGTTTCGGATACTTTTGTATGTGTCCGGCCTCCTTGATCAAATTCGCGTATAAATCTCTATTAAACTCGAAGTCTTCAGGAAGAGGGGGTGGGAGGCGTGATTTCTTCAATCTCCACGTCATATCAGCCGGAACGCACCGATCATCAACCAAGAAGAAGCAGTCTTTCCAATCCTTTATGCTGGAAGTAATCCATGTATTACAACAAGCATTTTTATTCCTAACCTCGAAGGTGTACCAGCTACCGGACTGATTCAGCTTGTAAAAAGCCCGAAACACATCCAAATCCGGGTCGGAACCCAAGCCACGACAGGCTAACTCGAAATGACATACCTTGGCAAGGCCAAAGGGGTTCATTTGAGAAAGATGAACCTCGTGAAATAACAGAACGTCGATCAAAAACTTCTTCAGAGGGAGACGATAATTGCAGTAATCGAACAAACGAGTATAAATCCCTATCTTCCCCGGGGGGAAAAGGATAAATAGGCGTATCCTTTTCGGGGAGAACAGGATGTAAGGAGGCAGGAATTGCATATTTATCGACATACCATGCTAAGCCATTTCTATTTAAAATGTTAAAGCAACCGGATAAGTTGCTTTTATTCGCCATTGCATAAGAAGACACTAACCTGCTTAATGAGTCGTTTCGCCTCAGAGAAAAGGAAGGAGAAGATGAAGTAAAAAGTGAAAACAAAAAGTCACTTGTTGCCCCCTTTTTTATAGGGATATACACCGCCTCAAAATAACCAATCAAAGAGCGACACGTCATGATAACTGACGTACATCAAGAGTCACATCGATTAGGGTAAGATAGGGTAACTGACGGTCACCAAACCAAAAAATCACCGCCAAATATTTAAAATTCGAAAATCAGTAAAAACTAGCGGCAAATAAAGGCCCCGAATCGCCAAAACCCCGCTATATAGTTCAAAGCTTTTGCTAAACAAACGCTACGAACTAGGGGGACTTGATGAGGATACGTCCTTGGCCGGACCGAATCACCAGCAGACATAGAACCGAACCTGAGCACCTAAGCGTCGGATCAGACCTATGCTGAGGACGGAACGACTAAACACGTCAATACGCCATAACTAACTGGGGGCCCACAGCTTTAACTTCCCTGATTGTGACTGGTCCGACCCCAACTAACTCGCCACGTCAGCATACCCAAAGACTATAAATACCCCACCAAGTCTCCTCGCAAAGGGTAATCGCTACTCTCTCTCTAAACTCTCCTCTCTCTCTCCCTGACCTATTCTCTCCTCACAAATACTTATTGTCACGCCCGAGCTTGGTCACAGAGAGCCCCCCCCCCCTGTGACGAGGCTAACGGTGTGCTTGTTTCCTTGTGATCTTGCAGGTTTTTGCTAGGTCATCTGAAGCTCTACTCTAACCAGGTCGGACCAACTGGTTTTGAGTCTTCAAGGACAGATGATATTTTAAAGATTTTTAACACCTTTTAAATGAAACGTCGAAGCAAAATATGATGATTTTATGAAGAACGCGAAGAACACGATGAAGATCTTCAACAAAAACTCAAAATTTCTTGAAAGTTTGATATCAAACTGGCTCTGATACCAATTGTTAGTCCCGAAAAACCCGTGATATCACTCAACGGTTCAATCGAACGCGAAATATAAGATCAAACCGTATGAACAAAAAGAAATTTATCATTGCAAAACATAGTGTCGCTGCTTAGATCGCACACAGTCTCAAGGAATGTCTGGTACGATCTTCGAGAACCTTGCACACAATCTCTAGGATTGTCTGGTACAAGGTTCTCCTTTGTGGATTACATTGTTACACAAATATAAGAGCTCTACCCTAATAATCTAGATAAGACTATATATAGGAGTCTCTACCCCATTGGCCCACATGGCCTAGCCCAAGCCCAAGACATAATTTAAACCAAATAAACATAATAAAACGTAATAAAGATAAGCGTAAAACTCTGTACCTAACATTAATTATTTTAATGGTTAATAGTATTTACAATTTTGTCATTATAATCTCAACCATTAAATTATAGATCAAAGGGTGTAGATTCATTCCTACACTTCTCACAAAACACACCCTTTTTTATAATAATCTTACCATATATATATATATATATATATATATATATAGGACAAAGATCCGTTAGGAACCACCCTTTATTGCGAGAACCGCGAGAACCAATGTGAACACAACCAAAAATGCCTAAAAATAGCTAAAAAACACACTTTTTTCATATTTTTTATGAAAAAATCGCTACTTTTAGTAGCAAAAAAAAAACTTTTTTCTTAAATTTATTTTTGGGCTATTAAAAGTTGCAATTTTAACATAAAAATTATTAAAAAAAATTAGATTTTTTTTTATTTTTTTATATTTTTCGGGGGTTTAGTTTTTTGCATTTTAGCTTGGGGGGTTAGGTTTTTTTTATGTTTTTTGGGGGGTTTTAGTTTTTAGCATAGCTTGGGAGGGGTTAGGTTTTTTTTTTTTTTTTGTTTTTTTTTTTTGGGGGGGGGGGGGGGGGTTAGGTTTTTGGGGTGGGGGTTAGTTTTTTTTAGGTTTTTTTAGCTATTTTAGGTTGTCTTCACATTGGTTCTCGCGGTTCTCGCAATAAAGATGGTTCTCGCATGAACCTTACCCTATATATATATATATATATATATAGGGGATCGCTAGAATGAGAACCACCACGAGTTATGAGAACCACGAGAACCGCGCCACGCGGGTGGCCGTCGGCGACGAAATTTTTTTTACACCTAGATCCGTATATTTTAGTGGGGGGTTTAAATTTTCGGTTCAAACGGCGCGCCCGAGGGGGTAGTTTTTTACGTCCAAAGTTTGGGTTTTTTTAATTTTTTTAATTTTTCTTTTTTTTTTACCAAACTTTGGGCGTAAAAAACTACCCCCTCGGGCGCGCCGTTTGAACCGAAAATTTAAACCCCCAACTAAAATATACGGATCTAGGTGTAAAAAAAATTTCGTCGCCGACGGCCACCCGCGGGGCGCGGTTCTCGTGGTTCTCATAACTCGTGGTGGTTCTCATTCTAGCGGCTCCCTATATATATATATATATATATATAGGGGATCGCTAGAATGAGAACCACCTCCAGTTATGAGAACCATGAGAACCACTTTCTAGCCATTGGATCAAGTAGATGGATGGATGAGATTAAAAGTAACAAAAATTAATATTAAAAGCTTTTTGTCTTATTATATCTTTTATATTTTAATCAAAAAGGGTAGTTTAGTAAAATAACATTTTTTTGTCTTTTTCTCTTTATTAATTTTTAATTACTTTTTTGATTTATTATATTACTTTTTATTTTTATTATATTCCTTTATATTTTCTAAAAAGATATTTTTATTAAAAACGTTTTTAAATTCAGATTTTTTTAACAAAAGACAATTTTTTTTTGCGCGCCGGTTTTTGCACGCGTCGTTTTTTCGACGCGTCGTTTTTTAACGCGCCGCGTCCCGTTTTTAAGTTCCGTTTTTACGCGCCGTTTATACGGCCCGTTTTTTCACGCCGTTTATACGGCCCGTTTTTACGCGTCGCGGCCCATTTTTTACGTCCCGTTTTTACGAGCCGTTTATACGGCCCGTTTTACGCGCCGTTTATACGGCCCGTTTTTACGCGCCGTTTATACGGCCCGTTTTTGCGCGCCGCGTCCCATTTTTTTCGTCCCGTTTTTGCGCCCCAGTTTTTACGTCCCGTTTTTATGTCCCGTTTTTTACGTGCCGTTTATACGGCCCGTTTTACGTGCCGTTTATAAGGCCCGTTTTTACGCGCCGTTTATACGGCCCGTTTTACGCGCCGTTTATACGGCCCGTTTTTACGCGCCGTTTATACGGCCCGTTTTAACGCGCCGCGTCCCATTTTTTACGTCCCGTTTTTGCACGCGTCGTTTTTTCGCGCCGGTTTTTGCACGCGTCGTTTTTTCGACGCGTCGTTTTTAAGTCCCGTTTTTACGCGCCGTTTATACGGCCCGTTTTTTTCACGCCGTTTATACGGCCCGTTTTTACGTGTCGCGTCCCATTTTTTACGTCTCGTTTTTGCGCCCAGTTTTTACGTCCCGTTTTAACGCGCCGCGTCCCGTTTTAACGCGTCGCGTCCCGTTTTTATGTCCCGTTTTTTACGCGCCGTTTATACGGCCCGTTTTACGCGCCGTTTATATGTCCCGTTTTAACCGCCGCGTCCCGTTTTTTTAACGCCGTTTTTTACGTCCCGTTTTAACGCGGCGTTTTTTACGTCCTGTTTTTTTTCGCGGCGTTTTTTTAAGTCCCGTTTTATTTACGTTTTACGAAAAAAAATTTACGTTTTATGTTTTACGTAAAACTTTTTACCTTTTACGTTTTTACGCGTCGCTTTTTAAATGTCGTTTTACGTTAAAAAAGTTTACGTTTTACGTTATAAAATTTACGCTTTACGTTAAAAGGTTTACGTTTTACGTTAAAAAGTTTACGTTTTACGTTAAAAAGTTTACGTTTTACGTTAAAAAGTTTACGTTTTATGTTTTTACGTTTTACGTTAAAATATCTACGTTTTACTTTAAAAACTTTACATTTTTACATTAAAAAGTTTACGTTTTACGTTAAAAGTTTACGTTTTACGTTAAAAGTTTACGTTTGACGTTAAAAAATTTATGTTTTACGTATTACGTTAATTTTTTTAATCTTTTTACGTTTTACGTTTTAAACTTTTTACGTACAATTTTTTACGTTTTACGTTTTACGAAAAACTTTTTACGTTTTACGTTTTTACGTAAAACTTTTTACGTTTTACTTTAAAACTGTTTTTTACGTTTTACGTTTTTTTTTAATCTTTTTACGTTTTACGTTTTTTTCACAAAGACTTTTTTACACCAAAACTTGTTTTACGCAAGACGAACGCACCCATAAATCGCCACCCATTCCATCATTCAAACATATTCAAAACCAGATTCAAACCTGTATCAACTGAGATCAACCCCCTCCCCCCCCCCCCAAACATCAAAAATTGAATCAACCCAGATCAACCCCGCAAACATCAAAAATCACCAGAAACATCAAGAACACATAATCATAGTTCACTGATTTCAAACAAAATTCACTGATCAAAATCAAACAAGAACAAAACCCACATAGTTCATCAGGCAAAAAATCAAGAACCCCCATCAAACAAGAAACATCAAGAACACATAATCATAGTTCACTGATTCAAACAAAAATCACAGATCGAAAATCAAACAAGAAACAACCCCACATAGTTCATCAGGCAAAAAATCACTGATCAAAAAATCAAACAAGAACAAACCCACATATTCTTACTAGAGAGA